>MU225023.1:874647-896843 GCA_018584345.1 Thuja plicata | reverse complement strand
TATATATATATATATATATTATTGTGTTTCTTTCATGCAAATTTGGGCATGACAGCTACCTTGTTAGAAATGGCTCTAACCTAGTTTTCCTTTGGTGGATGTGTCTGAAACCATAGGGAAATTAGGATTAGGGTCTATAGATAGGGTTTTAGGTTTCCTTTTTGTTGTCTCTTTGGATTTCATAGGCAAAATATGAAGCCCTATGGCTGAATGGTGAAACCAGGTGAGCCAGGATAGGGAGAAGATCAAATTTGTGTGAGTACCCAAGACCTGTTGGGAAAGACTTAGTGGCATTTCTAGATGGAATAGACAGTATCCTAAAAGGATTAAATGGTGGATGGAGGTGAATAAATTAAGGGAGACAAGATTTTCAATTGTTCATGATCACTAGCCCAGAGGCCTAATTAATAGGCTATAATCTAGGGCCTGCAAGAAAGTAGAGTTTTGGGTGCCATCAGAGGTCAAGATTTTGGATTTTGATAGGGTTGAATGATGTATTGAATATTTTAAAGTTTTTTTGTGGGTTTATTTGGGGATTTTGGAAGCAATAGTCCAAAATCAATGAAAATAGACCTACAAGGAGTTGAACAATTAGCCCTCCTAGTGAGTTAAAGACCAATTGGATTGGTGGAGCATCTTAGAGAGTTTGGATGGATGCAGAATGACCAAGAAAGGGTCAAGAAGTGTATGGAGAGTCTCAATAAGTGTGTGGGAAGATCCTAGGTCAAGGATTGGCAATCTAGGTGGAGTTGTAGAGAAGGAAGCTAAGATTTTGGTTAAATAGTTGGACTAGTTGAGCTTACAAATCTTGGAGTCTTCCAAGAACCAACTATACCTTGGAGGAGAAGTTGGTGGAGAGGGTATTGGAGATCCTAATTGGTGGAAGATCCAATAGAGAACAACCATTGGATGGTTGGATAGGTCAAAGTAGCACCTAGGAAAGAGGAAAGGTTCTAGATTGTTAAGGCCTCTGCATCAGTGGCCTTCCACTCTTTGTATAAGACCACAAATTCCTGAAGTGCCTAAGTATTCAGGACGTTGACATGTACCATTCTCTACCTCCATACTTCCCTTTCATGCTTTATCTCCATGGTTTTCTTCATTCTCAATGAAAGATGTCCTAAGAATATGTAGAGAAGGGATTCTATTTGTAAAACCTTCAAAACATCCTCAATTGTTAATGCCTTAGCTTCTATAACCTTCTAAACCTCCTCTTTTAACTTCCAGAGTGTGGAATGTTCATCCTTTTTCATGGTTTCATTCTTATCCACATACAACATGTGGTTCCACCTTAGTTCATCTAGGAGAGATTTCATTGGTTCATGTAGCTCCTTGTTGAATTTAGAATACTCAACTTTCCCTTTCCTTATCATATATTTTTTCCATTCTATATTTTTCCTGTATGTATGAAATATATTTTTATCCACATTCTTCGAAGGTTTCTCAGTCAATAATTTACCAATTCCATACTTTTGATTCTCATTTATCTATAATACCAAATTTATTCATTTAGTTTCCTCCCTTTTCCAAGTTAGAGTCTTAGTGTCTAATTATCCTTTTGTGGTAACTAAGTTATTATAGACCTCCTTTAAAGAATCTACATAATTATTTATATTTTCTAGCCAGCTGCCAAATATCCCAGTGACCATTCTTCCTCGCTATACTTGATCCATAAACTTTTGGCTAGCTGGAGATCGGGAATGAAATGACATGGGTTCCTGGGAAAATGGTTATGGACTTGGGCTATTAATTGCATCAATCTATTCAATCATCACCCTTAGAATTTTCTTAAGTTACTTATGATCCCTCTCATCTTTCTAGGAGTGACTTAGCATTTTCATTGTAGATTATTTGAAATGGTGATTATTTGTATCTCTATCAGCTGCACCGAGATCCACCCTCTCTACCTTAAAATCATCAGTTGTAAGTTCCTAATATTCATCCTCTATTTTAGGCCTTGAAACTTGTGCAACCCAAGTCCCTATTTTATGATCCATTGATATCCTTGAAGTAGTTTTCAAATTCTTGGGCTTTTGGGTTATTCCCAAACATTTACTAACCATGTTATCAAGGGGAAAAGAAACCATAATACTCTTTCTCTTTTTTTCTTGCTGCTAGTTCTGAACACTTCAAAGTAGCATCAGAGGTTCCAATGATCACATATGACTTATTAGGTGGAGGTGTCACCATGGCCAGGGTACTAGTAAAATTAGCTTCATTTTAAAGATCAATTGGGATATTATATTGGTACTTGATGTAAAGCTTAGGGAATTCTACCTCTCCATCAACCATCTTCTTTACACCTTCTCCTGAATCCAAATTAATGATTGTATCTTCAGTTTGTAATTTGTTTCCTTTGCATTTTGACCTTGACCTAGTCACTCTAACATAAAAACCTGTTGTAGGGGGATAGTTAGGTTTCTTGGTAATAGTAAATTTCTCAAGTTTGACTTTAGGTTCACCAACATGACATATTTTAACAATTTTAATTAGCAAGAGAAGAAGGGGACATGAATTTCTTAGAAATATAAAAAAAAAATTCTTTTGAGGTTGGGATTTATTAGCCTTCTATTCCTTAAGACACTTATCTATCCTCCTTATAAATGGAAATTACCTTAGCTCCATATTCTCTATTTCTAGCAATATCCAGTCAATTTCTAGGACTAGAAGCATCTTCACCTGTTCATACATAGGGTCCAATAGGGAACTCTCATCCTCTTCCACTTAATTTATATTAATTTTCAAGCTAAAGCTATTAATTTATTGCAGGGAGAACCTACTCTATAGTCTTTTTTCCACTTCTTTTTCAAAACAATTCTCCCAGTAATATTCTAGGTGATGAAGGGGTAAGAAATCTCTTTTAAGAACTAAATGTTCTCCTGCAAATCCTGTGTTGTCAAAATTAGCCCTCACCTTATAAAAATGGAAATTAAATTTCAATAAATCCATCTCCAAATTAAGAGCATCAGAGATAGTTTTTCATTCACATGAACCTAATTCAATGGGAAAAGATATACCAGATTCCTTTTTAGGCGAGTACATCTTTCTCACATGAGCAAGTTGTGTGCATAACTCTACTAGCACAAAAAAATCTAATGCATATTATGTATATTAAAATAATACCTTCATTAAATTAGTTTTCTATCTAATCAATTAAACAAAATACAACAATGTTAAGCTAATTGAATTGAAAATAAAGCAATGAGCATCTCACGGATCTCTATTTAGGAAGAAAAATAGTATTCACCCAGCTTAATCATCCATTAGTAATGGTCCTAAAATGAGAATTGAAGCTATTTGATTATGATTATGCCTATTTATCTCTCAAATACTCTGAAATTCTTCAAAGGTGATCACTAATTGCAAATTGAGCTCAAAATAAAAACTATGAACTCCAAATCAAAATGCCTATAGTGATGATGCTTAGCTCATGAATGTGTGTGATATGCTTTGTACTCAAAATGGCCTCTATTTACTGGATTTCCCAAGGGTAGTAGATAGAGTTGATTTATACTTGATTAGGGTTAGGTTAAGTTAATTTTCTCAAAGGTTAAGACAATTTAAATGATGGTTTCAAATAAGGGGACAAATTGAGTGGTCAAGATGCAACTTCAAGATGTGTGATGAAGGATAAATTTGGGCTTGATCCACGTGAGCTCATTCTTTGATTCTCATTGGTTGAAATTGATTTGCCCATGTGATGGGTGGAAAATATTAGGATTTAATAAAATGTTTTTAATTGAATTTTTTAGCCATGTCCACCCTTGAATGGGTTGGAATTAATTTAACTTTAACTATGTAATTAATTGATTAATACCAATTGCACAATTATTTGATTATTTGATTTGATTAATCTAAAGGACTTTGATAATTCAATTAATTTCTCATTTTTATTGATTTTATCACTCCATTTTCCATTTGATTACTTGACCAAATTTAGGTGTATACAAATTCCCCTCTTTGAATTGATGTGCGAAGCACATTAGTTCAAAGAATGTTAGATGTTTGATGTCCAATCTGATCTCAATGACTTATTCACTGATGCAAGTGATTTGATGAAAAACCCTGATGTGATGTCCTAAAGTGAAAATAATAAACTGATTAAGATGCCCCCTTGATGATAATGAAATTTTGATGCCCCAGATTTGATTGATTGATCTTGCATCCTAATGATATCTTGCCCCCTCGAAATTAAAACAAAAATTGATGTGAAAATGATTTTGAAAATAATCATGATTGGACAATTATGATTTCATTTTTGATAAAACCAATGTTTAAAAAAGTTCCCCGATGTTGAATTTTTAACATTTTTGTTAGGTTAATGTCAAAAATACCCTTCAATTAGGTCAAAAAGGGGGTAAAAATGTCTCATTTACATGTCATTTTCACTTTTTAACTTCACTTTTTCTCTGAGAGACTAGAAGACTGACAATGAAGGTTGGGCCGATTCAAGAGCATAGGTTCGAGTGAGGGCACAGATTCCAACATCATGTAGAGTAAGGACCTCAGGTGAGTACTCTAATCCTTCATGTATGATCAATTTAAAATTTTACCCCTATTTTGTAGGATTTAAATGCATTATTAGATTAGGTTTTAGATTTTCTTTCAAAGTAACACACACAATAGTTAAATTAGCGCATACACTAGTCAAGTAATGCTTCCACAGCTTGAAGTAGCATGCAGGATAGAATTAAATAGAACTTAGAACCACATTTCCGAATAGAGTTTTAGCACGTATGATAGGTTAAGTAGTAGGAAACCCTAGCTTTGAAACCCAATTCTTCTAGCACGTATGATAGATGAAGTAGCGCCTACTAGAAGAACTAACATGTACACATTGATGTGACACTTTCAAAGGATTAAATAGGTCATTGAATTCTTTAAATAGAGCTTAGATAATGTGGTGTGTAGTGTTAGACCTATTTCAAAATTTTACAGGTTCTTTCCTTTGCTCCTATTTCTATAATTGTTCTAGGTCTCTGGCCGTTAGGGTTTTGTCTTCACCATGAAATTATGAAATAAACCCTAAACCCTCATGACTCTTTTCTAATTTTAAGTTACTTTTGTAACTTAAATATTTTTCTTAAGTCATGTTCCTTATGTCTCAGCGGGGCTGATCAGTTCTATTAAAGATATAAAAAACTAGGCAATTACCATGACTCAGGGATTGGACATCCGACTGAGAAACTATCCTCCTTTATAGAAACTCATTTAATTTATCAACCCTGGTACATATTACTTGAAACAGGCCATAAAATTATATACACCAAGGATTCTTACTCAAACCATGCTATGGCTACAGGAAATAAATTGCTTTGAAAGGAAACTATTCTATAGCTGCAGGAAATGAATGTAGGAAGAAAATTAATCTATGGATGCAAGAAACCAATTCTGTAAAGAATGATGGAAAGGAAATGAAAAAGTGAAAGTTTTGAAGGAATACTATAAATTGGAAACATAAAGACTTGAAAACACAATTATAATGTTTCAACAGTTCTAGCACTTTGGCTACAGGAAGTACTGGACTATCCTATGGCTTTGGCTGCAGGAGCTGTGTTAACACCAAAATTATGATACCAAGATGTAGGAAACTTAAACTATATGCAAATGATTCTAACTAAATAACACATATTCCTCACCAAGTGGGCCCCCTTGAGTGAGTATCCAAACTCAATTACACTGAACTAAAGATCAACACTTCATCTACTATTGATTGAAAAAGGGAATTACACAATTCATAACAACTATAAAACAACAGAATGTAAACTATAACTGATAATTCCCTTCTTCTCATGTAGGAGTTGGGATTTATTTAAAGAAGGAAAAACATCGAACTGCTATCTAATCATGCCATAGAGATAGGCAAAGATTTTATTACAATCATATCAAACATAAAGAGAAACTATAAAACTCAAGATAGAATAGGTCTAGGAAAGAGGAAAGAACTACTTTTGACAAAAAATATAATTTCCCACTTTCTCCTTCATTTCTTTAGAGAATTCATTATGTTGCCTTGGTCTTTGCTCAATTATTGCCATGTTGATCACCCTGGATCCTCTTGTTGGTGTTGCGATTGATGTTTCTCCGTTATAACCTGCTGCAAGACCGGGTTGAGCTTCCAACGCATGGGCACATTTTACCTGGTCAAGGTGACATTTTATATATTGATGCGGTGCACTTCAAATGTTAGGATAGAGAAATTTATGATAATCAACACCAAAATGTGCATGCATCATTCATGTTCAAACAATTAATTCATTAATAGAGACATAATCATAATTCTAAAGTAAATAACATAGCATATTCATCCAAGCATAGCATATTTAAGTGTGTTTTAACCATAGCATAGGTCTGGTGGAAACATGCCACAACATAAAAAATATGAGTATAAAGTATTTGAGAAAGTATGATAAAATAGGGAAAAGGTCCTAGCAAAAGCTATCCTATGGTATCTAAAATATGACATTAATATACCTTATCATTCTTCCCCCTACAAAGACTAATGTTGGACCTTAGGCACTCAAACATTTTAGATCTTTGCAAGTACCTAGAGATTTCCTTCCTAAGTATCACCACTCATGGAGGTTCCCACACGCCAGTAGTATCCATTTGTGTGCTCCATATTAATCCATTGACTCATCTCCAATTTTCATCTACCTCATTGTCTACATATCTCTATAGTGGCCACATAAGAAGAGGAGGCTGAAAGGAAAGAGGTAGCCACCTCTCAGGTCGAGGTTTCCTTCCTAGGCATATGTACCATTGGAATCTTTGCATCACAACTCATAGATTGATGAGGCTACGTGGTTAATCCTAATTTAGTGCCAATGTTAACTTGTCCCACCTCTGTCTCAATCCTTCTATTACTATGTTTCCCTCTACTAATTGATGAACTCTAACTAATTGAATGTTTGAAGATGATAAGTTAATAATCACTGATCTACAAAAGTGAATGCAAGACATTAAATCAGTTAATTTATTGTATTGTCTTGATTAAGTAAAAACAAGTTTTACAAGGACCTGAAAAATTATACAAATTTTTACAGATGTTTAATAAAGATAAAAAACAACTGTTCCATAGTACCAAAAGAGGAAAGCAAAAAAGAGTAGACAGCTAACAACCTAACTAAAAAAGTGTGACAGATAAACAAAAAAATGCAGGCTCAACAAAAAAGACAAGCCCCAAAAAGGACATCTACATGCCATCCACAATGTCTTGGGCCTGAATGACCATGATCTACATTTGATTAACTGGACTCTTGAGGTCTTCTATTTCTTTATCCTCCTTTGGACTCAGCTTTCTAGTGCTTTCCCTTGTGCGAGTACCAGGTCCAGTAGTCTCCTTCACCTTTTTTTCATCGTTTTCCCCTCTGTCCTAATCCAACTTTTCCATCAATATCTTCACGTTTCTAGTATAAGCTTTAAGCCTCACCAAAAATTTCTCTCCTATCTTACGCACCATTTCCTCAAGTTTTTCCACCTTAATATTTAGACTATTGATTTTCCTTGCACTGTCTTCTTTCTATGCCCTGTCATTGATGTCCTTCAGCTGTTTCTCCAACTTGCCAAATTTTTTCACAATTTCCACCTGGGCTTCCGAGTTACCAACTGCCTCTTTCATTTCATCCTGGAAAACAACAATAGAATTCTCACCAATACTAATGCTTTTTATGATATTAATCTCGGCTCTCATAATTTCTATTTGGGTTTTCATATTAGCATTGTCATCTAACATATTGCCCACCATGCAAGTGAAATATGTCAGACACTCATTGCTTTTCTTTATATCATCAGGCACAAAATATTTACCTATTTCCTCATTTTTGTGGGAGTTTTTTGCCTCATACCCTATTTCCTCTTTTTCAATTCTTTTATCATGTTCTTCCTTCATCTTTTCATCCTCCTTCTACTCACTGGTCTTTTTTTCCCTGTGGGATTTTGGTCCTCTTCCTTACCATCTTTATTTCCCTCCATGTTCTCTTCCCTATCATCTTCCTTGAGGTCAATCTCGGTATTCAGCTCCTTCTCTATCCCATCCTCCTCATCCAAGGAAAGCACAATTTTCCTCTTACTAGGGTTTTTACCTTTCCATTTTTTCTTAGTTCTGTCCATTACATCTCCCCATTTCCTTTTATTGGTCTCTTTTTTCTATTTTTCCCCCTTCTCTTCATCCTCTGTTTCCTTCTCTTTTTCTATATCCTCTGCGAGAGTCTCCTTCTTGGTAGAAATGATTTTTTGAACTTTTTTCTTAATCATTTTTCTCCCCTCTTTATTATCTTTGTCAGTCACCTTATCTGTGTCAAAGCCCTCCAAAAAGGGCTTCTTCTAATTTTTATTAGCCTAAGAACCCTTCTTAGTAGCATTTTTAGGGGTTTTGTACCCCTTGGATTCATCTTCATCGTCCTCTATTTCTTCCATTTACATACTATCATCCTCATCACCTTCTATTTCTTCCTCATCCCTCTGGTTCTTTTTAGGAAAGGTCTTTCCACCTTCTTAGTTTTCAAAACATCATAGATTAACAACATAAGACCCTGGTGAGAGGCATGATCACCCTTCGGGTCTTTCTACAGACTATTAATTGTAAAATCCATTGAACTAAGAAAATAAAAGGGCAAACTAACTTTTAAATTGTGTCTAAAATGATTCAATAGCATAAAATGATGACCACAAGCTCGGGTAAACCTACCATAGAGAGTTATATAGCTAATGAACACATAAAGAACATACCTCCATGGCCTAGATATCTTCTTTGGGTTATGGTAGGAGGTATCCACCTTAATCAGTCTAGCCTTCTTTTCTTCAGACTTCGGGAATTTCTCCCAAGCCTTATCAGAAATAGCTCTATCTCTGTAAAACTTGATTTCCTTTGTACCCATTCCAGTAGCCTCAACTATTATCTCCTCTATAACTTCCATATACTGGTTTCCCACCATCACCTTACCATCTTTCCAGGTCTTAGAAAAAATCCTAGAAACAATAGGGTTTCTACCATGAAGCCTTTCCAAAAACACCACCATCCCACCCTCTTTCAGAATCTTCCATAATTTTTTCATTTCTCTTCATTCAATATAGTTTATAGGTTCTACATGCTTCTTACTACCACCCATCTTAGCTGTCTAGTATGAATTCCTATATCTATGATAATTCTTAAGAATTTCATTAAGAATACCACACCTTTCTCTCAGAAAAGTCAAAATCACGTAGAATCTATGCCACATCCAACTCGTAATCACCACTAAGTACTTTCTCCTTAGATAGAAATTATGAAAAATCACTTCCGCATTAATTTTTTATATTAAATTTACCATTTAAGAACTTTTTTGTCTACTCCACAAATGGTCACAATCCACTAATGATTTACCTTGATAAGGTGTGTCTTCTCCATCATCCCATTGCATCACCACCTCCAATTTACATGCCATGTTGGCAGCCCAGTTAGCAACACCATTGGTCTCTTGAAAGTTATGAGAAACCATACACTCTTCAAAAGATTGGATTATAGCTTTATATTTTTGTATTATGTTATAAATTAACCACAAGGCGGGAGTATCATTATTCAGGCATTTAATAATATTGAGGGAATCTCCCTCTAACCATACCCTATTACAACCTTTATCCTTATCCAGGATAATTCCTTGAAGGGAAGCACTCACCTCTACATTATGATTAGTTTGGAAGCCAATAGGGATAGCTTTAATACCCTTGAAAATTCCTTGTTCATCTCTTATGACAATCCTGTTGGTGCTCAAATCAACAGATTGGATTTCCTATGGAATTTCTAATCCAATAGTGGGAAACCCAAGTGATTTGGCCAACTAACAAGGTTTTAAGAAAAATAGGTTTAAAACCCTCTACAATTGTGGCTCTATAGAACCAAGGCTAGTAGGCCTACTCCTTGAACTTATTCTTCAAGTTCCAAGGATTTTTATTGAAGATAATAGATCATGAACACTCTCCTCCTTCAAAGTGTGGCAAATCAATTTGAAAGAACACTTGAACTGAAAGCTGTAAGTCACAAATGCTCATTGAAAATATCAATGTATTAAGAATGTTTGTGTGTATATAAATAAATGAATAGTGCCGATGTAAAGATTATCACAAAACTATGAACAATGAATTCAATGACCAAAATCCAACATAAATGCCGATCAATGCCTAATTTCCTCATGGGAAATAGAGTCAATATTATCCAATCCTTTGTGCAACCTCAGAGACAATTTTTCTAGAAAACGATCACTTCAAAGGCATTATGGAATGAATATGCAACCTCAAAATGAATTCAAAGATATCTCAATGGGATATTAATTTCTCAAATGATAGACTAATTGACTGAAGCCTCAATCAACAAGATTTTAACCATACAAGATGATAAAACCAACTGAGAATAATAAAATTGAACCAGATTAGGATGCATATACATAAAACTATCACTTTGAAGAAGTTCAAAATGGTTTATTTGAGGGACTGATTGTAAATGAAAAGATATCTATTCCCACAGGTGAAAGAAAAAGGTCTACTTATCTTATTAATTTTAGAAAATGGTACAATTCAATCCATGTTGCAATTGTTGACCAAAACTAATCCAATCTTACTATAATAACTGTATCATCCTCAAACCCCTGCACATTGATTCTGGTATCCTTATTTATATTAAGTTCAAAGGATGTAAATAAGCTTCAGTTCAACATGATGATTCATCTTCTAAACCTAATCCCTAATATCAAAAACTGAACAACCACAATTACAATAAAAGAATGATTTATCATCCTTAACAAATAGTTGTCGACCAAAGAGATGATATAATAAAATAAGTCATTAATAATCTATTATAGATCTTTGATATCTCTTTAACTTATGCACAACATATCAATGGACTTCTGCATGACTTTAGATCTTTCATCTTTCAATCCATATCACTTCATTTTCATTTTATTACCTATGAAACCCTACATGCAGACAATGTCGACGTATCAAATATTAATGAAAACCCTTAGTCGATGAAACAATAATATAAAAAAATGTAATGATAAATTAAATCCAAGGAATCAATGCCACTCAGGAATTTTTTCCTTTTCTCTATCAGAGACACATGGCATTCATTCGCACTCTCACGGAAGATAAAAATCATGCATCTTTTCATCACGAGTGAATGTTGATTGTAGATCAGATGTGAACTGCATCATTGATATTCTAACTTGCCCGGTCTTTTCATTAAACACTGGCTCTCTTTCTAGCGACCTTCCGACTACATAGTCTCCTTATCACTAAAAACTTCCCTTAACCATGGTTTCATTTTGAGACTCAGCAATTGAAGCTTTTAAAAATTCCTTTAAACCCTTGGTTTCCATTCAGAGACTTGGCAACTGCACCCTTATCTCTTTATCGCTAAATAATCTTGAATTTTCAAAATTTATCTGGCAATCTCCTAACTACCATAGATCTTCTTGATTTGCATCAGATGGTTTATGCCAAGTCTCCTAATTCTCAGTGAAAACCTAATTTTTCATTATATAACACGACCATCATCTCCAAGTTGCTAGATATTATTTAGAGATCACGCAACTATATAACACATTTTGATAACGTGTCTTAAGTTATTCCTTGTCTTTGAGTTGCTGGATAATAAGGAATATTTAATTTCCATCATGAGACTTGGAGACTACCACTGGATCTGATCATGATCAATAGCCATAATCCATCACAATTTTAAATTTATTGTAACTACTTTGACCATATTTATACGATTTTCTTCAGTCTCCAAGTCACGAGATCATCTCCTTGAATCTAGGTTTATCTTGCAATCACATGACCACCATTAGATTTTATTAAGCTTTGAATGAGATCAATGGTTATCATTAAGTTACTATAAGATAAAAGCATATTTCATTTGATCTGGAGATAACGCAAAAACTGTAAGATTTAAGAAAGCTCAGATTAAGATCAATGACTGTCGTTGAGTCTTGTAAGATTTGCTAATGTCATTGAATTAGCCAGAGACTTAGTGACTAAACACATAATGCCTAGGCCCGCTCACTACCATGTGTCATTTTGTCTTTGATTTGTTAGTGTGTACTTGGATTACTATTAGAACTTAACTTTATTCTTTAACCTCTGATCTTCTTTGGAGACTTCGCGACTGAGCAGTCGCATGATCTCGGTAACTTTCTACTAACCCTGATTACTTCATGAGACCATGCGACCAAAAGGATTTTAACCTTACTCAACTCAAACTAGAGTTATGTCTATAGTTATGAATTTAAACTAGTCTCGAAGTCTCTGAACACTTTTATTGATCATGGTTAATTCATGAGACTTAGTGACTACCATCGAATTAAAACAAGCTCTGATTTGGATCAATGGATATCGCTGAGTCGCTGAACCATCTAAGAATATTCTCTTTTGTTATGAGACCACGTAACTGAAGGGACTTTTAACTTGACTTTCTTAACCTCGGGTTATCCATCTCTTCCTTGTCTCAATGTTGTTGAATCATCTTCTTTACTTCAGGTTTATTTCAAGATCATGCGACTATCGTCAGATCGAAATAATTTCTGAATGAAATCAATAGTTGTTACTGAGTCTCTATAAGATAGAAGCATATTCCATTTCCCTATGCGATTACATGACTAAAGGATTTCTCTAAGTTGTTGAATGATAACGAATATTCAATTTTAATATGGAGATAGTGCAAAAAACATAAGATTTGCTCTGTATCTACGACCATGATTTAATCTCTGAATCTTTGACTTAGTCCCAATATCATCTGGCAATCATGTGACTAAGGAAAAAGGATAACCCTGCTAATAAATCTAAGTTTGATCATGAGATTACGTGACTGAATGGTCTTAGAGTTGGAAGAAGATTTCATTAATCCACAGTTTGTCAAGACACTTGGTGACTATCATTGGATCAAAGGGAGATTAAGATGAGATCGATGGCTTGTATTAAGTCGCTCAATGATAAGAACATATTCCTTTTTCTTATGAGTTCCTATGACTAAGGCATTTTTGAAGGCACCAAATAAGATAGGATATTCCCTACCAAGGTCATAAAGTAATTTTAAAACAAATATTTAAACCGCGAAAAGGGGCCAACGGCTATATTTATAAATTCAAATGTATACAAGCCATTCAAAACATGAAAATTAGCAGATTTAATAGGAAAATGCAAGGAATAACAAGATAGATGCATAAATTAGGATATTTGCATAAATAAAACATAGATGGGGGGAAGTGAAATAAGAGTAAATCAAGATAATAATTTTGAGAAAATACTTCCCTAAATTATTTAGCCATTCAAATTTGTATATAAATTTGGGTAACACCAGTGTCTCTTTCTAGGGATGTGCGTTCATACCTGGACACAACAAGAATCCTATCTATCTCTGGAAAAGCAGACCATTAGTAGAACAAAAAAATACAATACATATTATACAAATAAGGAACAAAAACTTGCCTCCTACAATATTTAAGAGAAGAAAGATTTAAAATACTGACCATGTACATGAAGCTCATGAGAATAACCTTCCAAATCTTGTAAAAGATAAGAATTCTCACCTCCCTTACTGATGATAACGAAAGGGTCTACCCATAATACATCAAATTTTCCATGTTTTCCTTTGTCTTGATCTCTTACATTCCATCTCAAAACTAGATCTCCTTCCTGGAATATCCTTTCTATAGTCTTCTTGCCAAACAAAACCTTCACTTTCTTCTATAATTCCTAATTTATTTCTTGAGCTTGATTCCTCATTTCATCTAATTCTACAAGTTGAAAGAATCTATCTTCCATGAAATCGACTTCTTCCCATTGTTCTTCATTTATAAACTTGTATACTGGAAATAAATTGTTTAATGGTAATTGAGCTTTCTTTCCATAAACAAGTTCATATGGTGCATATCTAGTAGATTTCTTAATTGTAATTCTGTCTACCCAAAGTGCCAGGGGTAATTTAGAATCCTGTGCTCTCTTTTTGTTACTCAACATTCTTTTAATAAACTTCATTATGTTCTTATTTCTAGATTCAACTTGGCCATTTCCTTGAGGATAATAAGGAGATGAATAAGAAATATTTATCCCATATTTCTCATGAAACTCAGTGAATTCTGTGGATCTGAAACACATAGCATTATCACAAAAAAAATTATGAGGAACACCAAATCTTGTTAGTATATTTTCAGTCAAGAACATAATCACCACTTTACTGGTAGCTTGTCTAGTAGGTATAACTTCTACCCACTTAGTAAAATAATTAGTAGCCACCAATATCCATTTATACCCACCACTAGAAGTGTCAGTGATCTCTCCTATGAAGTCTATTCCCCACATTTGAA
The DNA here is from genome assembly GCA_018584345.1 of Thuja plicata. Classification (NCBI taxonomy): domain Eukaryota; kingdom Viridiplantae; phylum Streptophyta; class Pinopsida; order Cupressales; family Cupressaceae; genus Thuja; species Thuja plicata. Next base: position 882,507 of record MU225023.1, on the reverse strand, counting down.
ATGGTTCTTCAGTAGACTTATGATTTAGAGGTAATGCACCATTGTATCTTCTGAGAATTTTTGACATGCTTCACACTTCTGAACACATGCATGGAAATCCTTAAACAGACAAGGCCAGTAATATCCTACATTTAATACCTTATGGGCAGTGGTTTTTGCTGAAAAATGTCCTCCACATTGTCCATCATGAAGATCCTTGAGTACTTCCTTTGATTGATATTTATCTAGACAAAAAAGGAGTATACCATCAATGTTTTTCCAGTATAAATCACCTTGGATTAAGACATACTTAGATGTCTGCAATTTCAATGTCCTTTTCTGGTTATCATTTATATTTTTTGGACATTTCATATGTTTCAAGAAATACACTATGTTAGTATACCAAGTGCATCTTTCAATACTAGTATGAGTTTCACTTAACTCCATTTGATTTATCTGTAATGCATCCATATTAGATTCTTTCATTAGCCTTGCTAATCCTTGTCCTCTAATAATTTTAGTGATCTAAATTTCTATATCAAATTCCTGAATTTGATTTACCCATCTGCATCTTCTCCCAGTAACCTCTGATTATCTGAATATATCCTTTATTGCAGCATTAGGAACATAAGCTATTATTTTTTCTCCTAGCAAATAAGGCCTGAAAGATTTCACTGCTTTCACAAGTGCATAAGCTTGATTTTCATTAGTATCATAATTGAATTCAGAAGCTTGAATATTTTTACTGAAAAATTCTACTGGTTGTTAATATCCTTCACTATTGTTTTGTAACAAGACAACAACAATGGTGTGATATGAGGCAAAGGAAAATAATTGAAAAGGTTTACCATAATCATGAGATTTAAGGATAGGAGGTTCCTTGATTGCCGTTTTGATATTTACAAATTCTTCCAAGGCTTCGTTTGTCCATTTCAAATCTGCACCCTTCTTCAACATTACTGCAATTGGTTTAATTATTTCTGAGAAATTAGGAACAAACCTCCTCACAAAGTTTATATATCCAAAAAAAGATTGAATCTTTTTAACATTCTTGGGGATCTCAATTTTATCAATTGTTGCAATTCTCTCAGGATCTATTCTTACCCAATCGTTGGATACAATATGTCCTAATAATTTTCCTTTAGTGACAGAAAAATGACATTTCTTTGGATTCAATGATATCCCATATTCAAGAGATCTCTGAAAAATTTGTTCCAAATGTTTGCAATGATCTTCTTTTTTTGAATAAGCAGTCAAATCATCCTGATATACCATCAAAATCACATCAATAAAATATTCAAAGGCAACATCCATTGCCCTCTGGAAAGTAGCTCCTGCATTGGTGAGTCCAAAAGGCATTCTAGCATATACATAGGTACCCCATGGTGTAGTAAATTTTGTTTTATATTGTTCTTCTTCTTTAAGCTTTACCTAGTTATACCCTGAGAAACCATCCATCATTGACAACAATTCATTCCCTGTAACCTTTTGCAATAATGCTTCCATGTTTAGGAGTGCATAATTATCTTTTAAGGATGATATATTTAGATTCTTGAAATCTACACAAAGTCTAATATCACCATTCTTTTTTCTGACACGCACCATATTAGAAACCCATGTTGAGTGTCTGATTATTTTTATTATACCGGCATCCCTCATCTTAATTAATTCATCTTTCATCTTGGGAGCCAAAGTAGGTTTATTGGTCTCTGCCTTTGTCTGAATGGTTTGGCATTAGGTTTCAATGGTATCTCATGTTGAAAAAGATCCCCTCAGTAAGCCTTAAGGTCATCATAAGACCAGGAAAATACATGCCTATATTTTCTTAGCAATCTAATGATATCAGCTCTGATCTTAGGGGTTAAATTTTTTCCAACAAATACTTCCCTTGGGGTCTCCTCATTTCCCAAATTTATCTTTTCTACATCATCCATTTTGACATCAGTGTTCATCTTGTCTAACCTTGAGTGCTTGTTGTCAAACAATCTTTCCATCTCTATAAGAACTTTTGGGACTTTATTTGTTTTGAGCTGAATAACTTCTTGTCCAAACAATACTCCTTTTCCATCCTTAGTCTCAACATGAGCATTCAAGTCTATCAATTGATCTTCATACTCCTGTTCACATGCTAAAAATTTGATTATATCTCTATCATCTTTGAAAACTTTCCAGTTGTTGATGTTGTCAGGTATAGCAGGCCTAGTTTTAATATCAACTTGAACAATGTCCTCACAAGGAATATTGTTGTGTTTTAATGCCAAGTTAGCCATAAAATCTGCAAGAATATTCTCTAATCTATCTATCCAGTTAATAGAGAAAGCATCAAAACATTCAATAGAATCCCAAACCTCATTTCTATATCTTTTAAGATGGAGATGCTTAGTAACAAACTTACTTTTAACTTGAGAAACAATTAATTCACAATCCTCAAAAACACTTAAACACTTTATTCCATGTTTACTAGCTATTTTTAAACCAAGGAGGAGAGATTCATACTATGCAACATTGTTAGTACATTCAAAATCTAGCAAAAATGAATATTTAAATGTTTTCTTATCAGGAGAAAAGAAAATGACACCTACCCCATAACCATCCCTACAGCAAGCACCACCAAAATACATTTTCCAAATAACATTATGATTTACCTCTACATAAAATTTGATAGGTTCATTTTCATGCATAGCATCTTTTGAAATACTTACCTGAAATTTGTCCATATCAGAATGACAGAAATTTGTTACCAAGCTTGGATCCACAGCCTCAAGAATGTATGGACTTCTTGTCTCTCTGTCAATTCTTATATCCATGCCATTCACTAGGATAGAAGTGTAAGAAAGATCTAATTAAATACTTCCCCCTACCTAGCCAGACCATTGTCTAGATAAAAGCATCCCATAACAAGCAGGAACTTCAACCAAAGTGATATCCATTTTATATGATTTTTCAAGGCATGCAAGAAATTTAAATTCAACATTTTTCATTATGCCTACAAAAGGAATGGATCTATTATCCATAGCATAAAATTTACCAAATTTTGTATCAACATTCATTCCTAATTCTTTCATTACATCATTTGGCATAATATTCACTGCTGCACCATAATCTATCATACAATTCTTTACCATTCTATTGTTTATAAGTAAAGTAAGGTAAAAAGGATCAACTTGATTTCCATTTTTATTCAAAGTAGTTCCTAGATAAATAGCTGGAGGATCCTTTATTTCTTGGTTAAGATCTTCATTATTACCTACATTAGACAATATTTTCAAAGATTCATTTTTGCATTCAGGTATTTTAATTATTTCAAGCAAAGGAACATATATTTTAATTTAAGATAATGCATTAGACATAAAATAACATTTATTGGTAAAAGAATTACTGACCACCTTTTCCTTTTCTATTTGAGGGTCTACCTATTTATCCTGAGCAATGTCTTTATGTTTTATCCCTTTTGGATCAACTCTTCGGTTAGGTTTACCTTGTTATGCATTTACACTCCTATTCCTCAACTTGTAATTGCTCCTTGCTTCTTCCACTGCAGCTATTAGGTATGCCTCTTTCTCCTCTTCTGTTGTTTCTCACCATCTTCGATTACTCTCCTGATGATTCCCATATTGATATACTCTATTTAGGTCATCCCTGCAATAGTACTCATTTGAAGAACTATAATCATCACATCCCCATATAGGATTGGTTAACAAATTATTTACTATAGGTAGTTGATCATTATTATGCTCTTCATCATCTTTCCATTTATGGGCAACAACACAATGTTCATAAGAATGTGGCAGTTTGCAAGCTTCACAAGAAGGATAATTTTCCACAAAATGGTTGTTTTTCCTCAATGGATCAGGGGTGTGTAATTCTTTGTTCACTAGTTTCCCATTCTTCCATTCTATATTATAAGGAATATCTTTCAAATTATATCTGTCACTTTTGTATGGTACTCGATTATTATGGTTTTACTTAAAATTGTCTCTTCCATTATTCACTTGGAGACCTTTCACCATATTCATAATTTTATCTATTTTATCCTCCTCTTTGTGTTTCTTAGGCTCTTTTGGATTAAATAAATGGGTTTCTTCCCTCTTAGAAATTATAATTGATGCCTTCCTATCATTTTAAATCATTATAGAAATCTTAAGAGCATGTGCCAGAATAGAAGGCTTATGAGATCTGATTTCGTAATTTGTCTTGCTATCAAAGGAACTCATATAGAAATTAATCAAAAAAGCATCGACAGGATGAACATCTCTTGGAATCCTATTTAGGACCTTATTGAATCTTTTATTAAATTCAGCCATAGGTTCATTTTTATTCTTCTTCATACTTTTCAACTCATGTGAAGCAAAAGAAGTATCATTATGATCACCAAATTGTTCTTCAAATTGGTTCACAAATTCATCCCAAGTAGATATGGATCTATCTAACCATTTTTCTGCATCTTCTGTGAGGGATTGAAAAAAAAATTTCATGTATACATCCTCATTGAATTCATCAAATTCTTGGATAACATTCTTTAAATTTACACAATGCACTTCAGTTGATTCTGACCCATTCCCTGAAAATTTTGGAATTGCACTCCTTAATTCATTTTTTTATGTCATTAGGATATCTCCTTATGCCATAAAAATCTAACTATTTGTATCTGTACAAAACCATTGGGGCTCTATAAATCTTCACATTTTGATTTATAGCTTCATGCCTTTGATTATGATGATTTACATCATGAAATCTTTGATTGTTATTTCTTGGTCTAGAATTTGAATTCATATTATAGTCTCTTGGGCCATAGTTCTGATCCCTACTATTGTGATATCCATCATACACCCTTTCATTATTTTGATGTCTATGTTTATCACGCTGATCACATGAGTTAGGGTTCATTCTATTATTGTGGGTATGATGTTCTCCATTGTTCCATTTTCTCCGATGATCTCTTCTTTCCCAATCATTGTTGTCTTTCTCAAGTCTTCCTCTATTGTTAGGTTTGAAAAAGGGGTTGGTATGATCATTATTAAACATATTCCCATTATTCTTCTTATGAGGAGGATTGTAAACTTTATTTCTATCATCTTCAGGAACTGCTTCCTTTCTTCCAGTGATCTGATTTTGTCTCTCTCTATCCCCATTTTACTTAGTACATCATCTGGTTGCCTTTTAAGAGTCATGACCATTTCTTCATTTTTTGGTCTTGTATCAGCCATCTCACAAAAAACAACATCCCATTTATTTATTCTATTTTATTTTTTAAACATCTCCTGATTTAAACTATGTTGGGAATCATGTCCTCTTCTATTACCTTGGTAGAAAGGATTACAATTTTCATCACTACTCTCATGAATTGAATGTCTTGAATTAGGGAATTGATCACAAGCATACTTCTGATCATCCTTGTCAGGGTATATCATATGAGGTACATAAGGCATCTTCACACTTGGAGTCCTTATCTTCTTTAGGCTTAAATTTAATTCAAGCTGGTTTGGATGCAAAGATATCCTACCCCACATGAAAATTTACTAACCAAAATATAATACCAAAATTATTACCAATTTAAAATTGTAGAGTCGCCACCTTCTTTTTAGAAGGAAATAATTGATTGAAATCTTCTCGATTATGTTTCTCCTAGCAGAGTTTAACCTCAATTACCAAAAACTCTGAGAATTGTAAACTTTATTCTGATTAGTCTCCAATAGAGTCACTAATCTATTGGTGCTCAAATCAATAGATTGGATTTCCTATGGACTTTCCAATCCAATAGTCAGAAAACCCAAGTGATTTGGCCAACTAACAAGGTTTTAACCAAATTAGGTTTAAAACCCTTTGCAATTCTGGCTCTGTAGAACCAAGGCTAGTAGGCCTACTCCTTGAACTTTTGCTTCAAGTTCCAAGGCTTTTTATAGCAGATAATAGATCCTGAATGTCATGCCCAAAACTGCCTAATAAAATTCAACAAATTTTGTTTTTTTTGAAAGGGTTTACATACAAGGTAATGAAGAGACTGTTCTCTCAACATACTAAGTGCCCTAAGGATAAATTAAGTTAGACCTAAAAGGGTTTCAGCCTAAAGAGTTAGTGGTCAAATGGAGATGTTGGAGTTGAGGGGAAAAATCATGACGTGAGTCAACGTCCCTCAACCCATAAGTTTACTAGGGCAATAGATCTAGATTAATTTATAAGTGGTTTCTAGAGTAGGCTAAAACTGGTTCGCAACCTCTTATCATGTCGGTTAAAAGAAAATCTTAAGTCGGGGTTAAGAACTATTAGTTAATCTAGTCTCATCTTAACATTATATTTACAATGACCAATACACTAGCCACATGTAATGGCCACGTAAAAATAACATTATCAACCAAGACGTATCATAACCTTCCTATGGATTTACCTAACTGAAACATATCATAAATTGACCAAAATCCCCTAACTCATCTTATTGCTTTAATAAACTAAAAGAAGATTCTAAGTTTGAAACTTTAATTTAATTTAATTAATGAAGTTTCCTTTATAAAATACATTAAAGTCATGATATAAATAAAGTTAAATATAGGTAAAGCAACTTTCAAATTACATTGGATTAAAATAATCCAATATTAGAAAATGATCTCAATGGTTTTTAAAAAACCACTTGTTAAAAATTTACCCCTTGTTACTAGGAAGACTTAATTAAGTTGTCCATTAATATTTATTTAAAAATTAAATATATATTCTTACTCCAACATTAAATTTATCTATGCATCAAATGGTTGCTTCTAAAATTTCTTTTTTTATAACTAAACAAATTTAAGTTTTCTTATCTCATAATATTAACCATCGAAAACTCCACCTCTATATTGTTCTAATAAATTTAATTTAATAAACTCTAAAAATGTCTATTTTATAAAAAAACCATTTAAGATTTATTACAAATGATATTACTATCGAAGCTCCTAAAAGCGTGGTTTAAAACAAGGAAATTATTAATAATATTATATTGATTAATAGATATTTTTCCTTCAAAAGCAATTAAAAAAACCATTCCCAAAAAAAAAAGAGTCCAACATTAAATTTATTCTATGCATCAAATGGTTGCTTCTAAAATTTTCTTTTTTTATAACTAAAGAAATTTAAGTTTTCTTATCTCATAATATTAACCATCTGAAACTCCACCTCTATATTGTTCTAATAAATTTAATTTAATAAACTCTTAAAATGTCTATTTTATAAAAAAAAACATTTAAGATTTGTTACAAATGACATTACTATCTAAGCTCCTAAAAGCGTGGTTTTAAACAAGGAAACTATTAATAATATTATATTGATTAATAGATTTTTCCTTCAAAAGTAAATTAAAAAAAAAAACATTCCCATAAAAAAGAAATTCCACTAAGTGGGGAATAAATAATAAATAAATGAACTAACATATTTTATCACAATGGAGAATCCCTAACCCTAATTCAAAATTAGGGTTAGTACTCTAATAAAAATATCCAAAAGTTGATTTGTTATTTTATTTTCTCCTGTCTTTCTCTCCCAGCCTATTTCCTAACCCTAGCCCCTTTTTTTTGAAATGTGTAGGTCTGGTTTAAGAAAGAAGGCAGCCATGGAGGAAGAAGGATGAAGGTACATATATACACAAATATATATGTAGATACACACACTGTATCTACATATATATTTGCATATAAATGATAGTAATGGTGGCAGAAAATAAAAGCATTCTTTTCTTTTTAAGAAAAAATACAGAAATCTCTCTCTGATCTAGTTTTGTGTTTTAGATGCATCTAATAATTTTTTTTTCTATTATTATTATTCTTCTTTTATTCTTTTGGTATGATATGTATATGTTTAAATGTATGCATATTTGTACAAAATGAAATATGTATATACATATTCAGGCTGTTT
>MU225023.1:859486-874569 GCA_018584345.1 Thuja plicata | reverse complement strand
ATATACACTTGCTGTTGTTTTATTTTTACACAACTACAACAAATTTACAAATTAGTAATCCCTTGGTTTTAATAGTATGATATTATTTATCTAAATTATTGGTATAGTTTTTATTTCCATGGTTATAACATATATTTAAAAATGTAGATTTAAACCTTAACAAATCTCTAGAAATAGACATAGATTTCTGTGTAACAAAGAAAAGGGATTCAGTAATTCTTTCAAATTTCAGATACATGTTTATTAAATATATACACAGGCTGCTATAAATATATATAATAGCTTAAGGAATAAAATTTCCTTCTACAAATTATAGTTTGCACATGTAGATTTTATTCTATCCAAATTTCAAATCTGTATTTTCATTAACTCAGTCTGTTTCTATACAAATTGTAATATGTAGCTATTCTATTTTAATCTAACCTTAATTTATCTCAATCTGTTTATGTATAATTTACAGAATGCAACTTCAGTAACAATATTTATTATTGTTGTGTTATATAAACAAATAGCTCATACATGAAAGAACATAGGCATGTAAAATTTAAACCATGTAATACACATAATGCATAAATTAGGAGCATCATAATGTGGAGATTCTTATCATCTTAAAAGTATGTTACCAAATGTAATTTTTTTTTATCTCCAATAGATTTTAGCTAAACAATAATATCTGCTAGGATATATAGATGTAATTTTTTCTTAAATATAGGCTTAATACAGAAGATTGCATACAAGAAATAAGCTTTCTTAAATCAATTTATCAGTAATGTATTTGCTGTATGAATCTCTTAATAACAGAAAACAAAACTTTACTCATCTTTCCCTTTAAAAAAAAAAACTAATACAATCTTTTCCTACATGTTTATAAACCAATTACCAGAATTTTAAATTATACAAGACTCAGCGCTATGGCTTGAGGTGAAAAATTAATTTTCTCAAATATACAAATTTATATCCAACTAAAACTCTCATTCCATCTTTGAACATGAATCCACCAAGTAGAGAAAAAAAATAGCTACCAATCTGCAAAACCAAAATTTTGGAATAACCCATGGGAGCTCACCTCCCAACCTAGGCCTCTAAGAGGCCACCCCCAAGCTATGGGAAACAAGAAGAGGCTGGGTTACATATAAGAAAAACACCACACATAAACAGCTCTAAAACAAAACACATAACTCCCTCCCAAGCCTTTGCACATTTTGGGTCATAATGGACTCAATTAGGGGTGAAGGTGGAAAAACCATGAAGGAGAATTCCAAGAAAGAATACCTCATTCTACTCAAAATACACATGCCTTTCCAAGGATAATAATTCAACCGCAAGAGATTCATACACACAACCATAAACCCTTATCACCCCCATGAGAAATTTCACAAAATAGCATTGGCACATGGAGCCCATAACATCCATGATACATCCCTCTTCTTCCCAAGAAGAGATTCTACACTATCATGGTTTCCCAACTATGTCCTTCACCCAAAAATGAATTTCTCCTCCCTCCCAAGGGGAATATATGTCAATTCACTCCCATGAACAACACTAAACAAAATAGAAAAAAATAAAGAACAAAAGAAAATTCCTTTCACCAACATATTATCTCAAAACCACATTTACACAACATGAAATATTTGAATTGATTAAGTTCAACAAGAACCTTAACAAACAAGAATGCAAGCAAAAAAATCACACATGGACTTAGGTGTACCAACCTTACTCCAAGCAATGGATGATGTTATTGAGATGATCTTTTGAGTTCCTAGCTTTCCTTCTCTTCTCTCCTCCCAACTAGCCAAATCCTCCAAAACAAACTGCAAGTCTCCCAAATTGGAGAGTGGACAATCAACCCCAACTCTCCTCTCTCTTTCCCCTAAAAGGATCCCCTTCCCAAATGCACCTCTTTCCCATCAAGAAGATAGAGGCATGTGTCCATCCTTCTTACATATATCAAATTCCATGTAAGGAAGGGACTCCACTAACTTGGAGGAAGTGAGGGTCTTTCCCTTTCCCCAAATTTTTGCCACTTTCAAAGAAGGGCATAAAAGAAGGCCTAGAAAGAGGTTATGGAACCCAAAACAATGAAAAACAACCCCTAACCCATAGTACTATATAAAAACTAGATAATCTTAACTCTAACTACCTCAAAGGACTAAATTTAACCCTCAAAAAGCCCCCTCAAGGATTGCATTCGAATTTCAAGGATAGCACTCATGACTTGGGTTATAAAGGCAACTTACCCCCCCCCCCCAATGGTAACTCTACAACCTAGGCTAGGGTTAAAATAAATCTAAAGATCCACATAGGCATGCCATGTCACATCACATGTGTCAATTGACACTAAAAGAAACACCTCACATTTACACCATGGCATGTTCTAAAAATAAATTTACAAAATTAAGAAATAATTTAACAACCATGCAAAAGAAGATGTTTACAACATAATCACATTTACAATTAGGTTATTTCCCCTTTAGGGCTAACCTTGGCCTCACAAGAATTTTCACAATTTAGCCCAAACTTGTTCCCCCAATTTGAACCCATGGTTATTCCTCCTGCACACTCTAACAGAACATCAGTAGTTCAAGAACAAAATTGTATATTCATGATGTTTCACATTGTAATATATTTCTTTAACCAAAGTTAATATATTGCTATTCAGAAACTAGATCAATCATGAACATTTAACAGATAATTCCTATTTCAAATGAAATCTCTTATCTAACCTACCAACATAAGGCATTTGCAGAATTTAAACCAAATCTCATTTTTTACATGTCATAAAAATCATAATGCATTATCGAACAAAATGCAAAATAGCTAAATTATATCATCAAGGACTAAGAATCATATATATAAAATTTCATCTAAGCATCATCAAAGTAGAGTCATCATAAGATATCTATAATATAAAAGGTCCAAAATGAAATATATCAAAATAAATGTATCCTCCAGATAAACATGGTATAACAGTGTCAGCTCTGAAATGGATGGTCGGGGTAGGACCTCACATCCTCCCCCTCTAGGTATGAACTTCCTCCTAGAGTTCATCAAAAAGGTGGGTGTACTCCTATCTCATGCGTGTTGTATCCTCCCACAAGGCTGTGACCTCATTGTAGAAATCCCACTGGACCCTAACCTAGTCTAGCTCTCGCCCTCGTAGGGCCAACATCCGCCGAGCTAAAATGCAGATGTGCTCTAGAGCCAGCTACCCATCTGATGCCACTGGTAAGGCATCCCAATCAATAACATGAGACTCATCATACATATATTTCCTCAATATAGATACATGACATATATTGTGGATACGTGATAGGCTAGGTGGCAGCACTAGATGATAGGCAATAGGTCCTATCCTCTCCAAAATCTCAAAGGGTCCCACAAAATGAGGTGCGAACTTAGAGCCCTTTCCGAAATGGATCAGACTCTTATGTAGACACACTCTCAAAAAAACCTTGTCACCAACCATGTAGGCCCTATCTGACCTCTTTGCATCTGTATACTTCTTCTATCTATCTTGTGCCTCTCTGAGACGCTCTCTGATTAAGACAACCTGCTGCTCCATGTCCCTGACTAACTCTGGCCCGACTGAAACCCTATCCTCAATTCTGTCCCAACTCAAAGGTGTTCGACATGGTTTCCCATACAAGGCCTTGTAAGGAGGCATACCCAAGGATGTGTGATGCCCATTATTGTAGGAAAACTCTGCTAAGTGGAGGTACTCCTCCCATCTAGACTGGTGATCCATAACATACATCTGCAACATATCCTCCAAAACCTTATTTACTCTCTCAATCTTTCCATCAATCTCAGGATGATAGGCTATACTAAAATTGAGCCTGGTGCCCAAAGTTGTCTGCAATTCTCTCCAAAATGAAGAGGTAAAGAGAGAATCCTAGTCTAATAGATCTTACGAGGGATGCCATGGAGCTTTACAATATCTGGAAAGAATACCTGTGCTACCACTGGTGCTGTGAAAGTGGTATGCACGGGTGAGAAATGGGCCACTTTGGTTAACCTATCCACTATCACCATGATGGCATCATGATGGCGAGATGACATAGGTAAATTGACAATGAAGTCCATGGAAATGGTGTCCCACTTCCACACCGGTATCTCATGTGGCTGAAGAAGTCCTCCAGGATGACTGTGCTCTACCTTAACTCTTTGACACTTTAAACATTTGGCCACAATACTAGCAATATGCAACCTCATACCTGGCCAGTGATAGAGTTGTCTCAGATCTGCATGCAACTTATTTACCCCGAGGTGTGTTGCATATGGTGCTCTATGAGCCTCATGTATAATGAAGTCACGCAATCCACTGAGTGTAGGGACGTGTATGTGACCCCTACGATGAAGAAGTCTATCAAATTCTAGGGAGAACCCATCAAATCTCCCTTTAAGGGGTCTCTAATCTCGATCCAACTGAACATACTCTGAATAGAACTCATCCTCAAGAAAATGATGAAGTATGTGATCCCTTAAATCTATACTAGTAGTCAAAGAGAAGAGTGTACATTGTCTTCTACTCAAATCATTTGCTACCACATTCTCCTTACCTTTGATGTAGTGGACATCAAAATCATACTCAAAAAGGAACTCCATCCACCTCCTCTATCATGCATTGAGGTTAGGCTGGGTGAAAATGTACTGGAGGCTTTGGTGATCTAAATGGAGCTCAAAACGATGCCCCAAAAGAAAGTGACGCCACCTCACTAAAGCATGAACCACTGCGGAAAGCTCAAGGTCATGTGTAGGATAGTTAAGCTCGTGGGTCTTGAGCTTCCTAGACTCATAGGCAATGGCTCACCCATCATGCATAAGAAATGCTCCAAGTCCATCTAAGGATGCATCTGTACAAACCATGAAGTTGGCTGAAGGATCTGGCACTGCTAGGATAGGTTTGCTAGTAAGGGCTCTCTTGAGCTTCTGAAATGCCCTCTCACACTTCTTTGTCCACTCAAACCTCTTTCCCTTTCTCTAAAGGGATGTGATGGGGTGTGCCACTCTAGAGAATCATGCTACAAAATGTTGGTGGTAACCTGCTAACCCCATGAAACTCCTGATCATGACACAATGGTAGGTGCCGCCCAATCCATGATAGCTTTTATCTTTGATGGATCAATTGCAATACCATCACCTAATATAACGTGACCAAGGTAGTGGACCTCTAATCTAAAGAAGGAACACTTCAACAAACTACCGTATAACTGATTATCTCTCAGGAATTGCAAAAACTGTCTTAGGTTCTCCTTATGCTCCTCCTCATTACAAGAGTATATCAAGATGTCATCTAGGAACACAATAACAAATCTGTCCAATAATTTATGGAATACTCCATTCATAAGACTCATAAATATTGCTGGAGCATTCATGAGGATAAAAGAAACCACGGTAAACTCATAGTGTCCGTATCTGGTGTGGAAAGCTATCTTGTAGATATCACTCTCCAAAATCCTCAACTGATGGTATCCAGATTTTAGATCAATCTTTGAGAATACACAGGCACCCTGAAGCTGATCAAATAAATCATTGATCCTAGGGAGTGGATACCGATTCTTGATGGTAACCTTATTTATCTGACGGTAATCCATGCACAACCTATGTGATCCATCCTTCTTCTTAACAAAGATGATGGGTGCTCCCAATGGTGAAACACTAGGGTGAATGTGCCCTTTCTCCAAGAGCTCCTTCAACTGGACCTTGAGCTCATCAAGCTTGTGGGTAGTCATCCTGTATGGGGCTCTAGATATGGGAACTGCTCCTGGCACAAGGTCAATATGGAAATCAACTACCGTAGGTGGAGGCATACTAGGTATCTCTAAGGTAAAGACATCCTCAAATTCTTGTAATATAGGGAAGTCATCAAGGGAGGTTCCCTTCTCCTCCTCCTCCTCCTCCTCCTCTCTATCACTGATGGTAATAGCAAATAATTGACACCCTTTGTGCATGCACCACTTAAGCTGCATGGAAGAGATCACTTAAAGAGATATGGGTCTCTAGACTGCTGAAATCACCATGGGTGAACCTAAGCCATCTACACATTCAACCCTCTTCTATCTATAGTCTACCTTGGCATTGTGGGCACAAAGCCAATCTATGCCAAGGACTACATCATAAGAACCGAGAGGGGTGATACGCAAATCAATCATGGAGGTCATGTCTCCTATCTGTAACTAAAAATCTCTGACAATGGAATCAACTAATACTCTAACACCAGATGCTAACTCTACTTCCCATTTTACCTCCCATCTAGCTACCACTAGCCCACATTGGTCCACTACAAATGGAGAAATAAAAGAATCAGTAGCTCTTGAATCAAAAAGGATAGTGATGGTACTACCTCAAATCATACCTGCTACCTTGATCACTATGACCTGATGCTCGACGTAGCAGTTATCAACCACTGCAAAGACTTTGTGGGACTTACCCAACTCCCCAAATGTGGCCTCAGATGATGCTGGACGTGAACTACCACCCTCAGGACAATCCCTAGCAAAGTGCCCTATGGCCCCACATGTGAAACAAGGCCCTCAAGACTATATATGTATCCCTTGTGATCTGGTGTGTTGTGATCCCCATATTCTATCAGAACAACTGAAACCACCTCAAGAGGTCCGTTGAGTCCTCACTAGAGGTGTTAATGGTGCCTGTGACCTATGATCTCGCCTAGGCCCCTGTTCTTGCCACTGCTTGGGCTTAAAGCCCTGCTACCCCTATGTTGGTCTATTCCTCTGACTCTACTGAGTCTTCTATGGCTAAGGCTATGGGGCCCTAAAGGTCCCTGATGAGTGCCTCTAATTCCCCTTCCAATGGGGTCTCTAATATCCTGTACCTTGAGGTGCAAAATTTTGGTTCTATGACTGATCCTGTGTATCGTGTCCTCTCCCCTACACCTCCTCTACAATCAAGGCCTTCTCTATGGCCTCTCATAGATCGACTAGTGCTGCCATGTGCAGTGGTCCAGAAATAGAAGCATTCAACCCCTTAACAAAGTGGTTGACATGAAGCTTCTTATCCTTCATGTACTCTACATGAGGTAGGAGCTTGAGAAATCTGCTCTCATACTGAGCAACATATAGACCCCTCTACTATAGATCATGGAACTCATCTATACGACGCTTCCTGTAATGCTCTGAGAGGTAACAGTCTCTGAACCTCTCCAAAAAAATTCTCAAGTGAGTGTGTCAATAACCGGGTTACTCTTATACACTTCCTGGTGCCACAAAATAGATGTGCCTACTCTCAACAAGAGGATGGCCAAACGATCTCGCACATTTCTCTCACATGCACATAGACTAAAGTATCTCTCTAAGCTCAGTAACCAAGCTTTGACCTCAAACCTGTCTGTGGCTCCTGAAAAGGGTGGTGGCCTGAGGCAGAGAAAATCCTTAACCTGGTCCCCCACATCCTAGGGTGCTCCTCTACCTGCCAGATGTGCAAGCCCTGGGAGTGGTTCTTCCATGTGAACGGACTCCCCATCCTTCTTTGCCTACTCCTTGTCTCGTCGAGGAGGAGGGCTCCTACTACACTCATAGGCTCCTCCCCCTACCACTGCTATTTGATCTCCAAGCGGAAACCTATCCATGAGAATCCCTGCTAGATTCTAGAGAGCATTAAGTACCTCCTGATTCAGATTTGGGGGTGGTATAGGTGGAGGTTCCTACTCTACCTCGGTGTCCTCCCTAGCACCCTCTACTTCTCGCTTATCACGAGCTAGTGCCACATGGGTATGACCCCAACCTCTCCCACATCGATGAGCCTACTGAGTAACAAGAGGCATCCTACATGTTACAGAAAATTTTAAAGGTTATAAGGATAAACGTGATGGGTTTTAGGGTTCCAAGGTTGAAACATAGCTTTGATACCAAAATGTCATGCCCAAAACTGCCTGAAAATAAACAACAATTTTTTTTTTTTGAAAGGGTTTACATACAATGTAATGAAGAGAATGTTCTCTCAACATACTAAGTGCCCTAAGGATAAATTAAGTTATACCTAAAAGGGTTTCAGCCTAAAGAGTTAGTGGTCAAATGGAGATGTTGGGGTTGAGGGGAAAAATCATGACATGAGTCAATGTCCCTCAACCCATAAATTTACTATGGCAATAGATCTAGATTAATTTATAAGTGGTTTCAAGAGTAGGCTAAAATTGGTTCACAACCTCTTATCATTTCGGTTAAAAGGAAATCTTAAGTCGGGGTTAAGACCTATCAGTTAATCCAATCTCATCTTAACATTATGTTTACACTGACCAATACACTGGCCACATGTAATGGCCACGTAAAAATAACATTATCAACCAAGATGTATCATAACCTTCCTATGGATTTACCTAACTGAAACATATCATAAATTGACCAAAATCCCCCAACTCATCTTATTTCTTTAATAAACTAAAAGAAGATTCTAAGTTTGAAACTTTAATTTAATTTAATTAATGAAGTTTTCTTTATAAAATACATTAAATTCATGATATAAATAAAGTTAAATATAGGTAAAGAAACTTTCAAATTACATTGGATTAAAATAATCCAATATTAGAAAATGATCTCAATGGTTTTTAAAAAAACCACTTGTTAAAAATTTAGCCCTTGTTACTAGGAAGACTTAACTAAGTTGTCCATTAATATTTATTTAAAACTTAAATATATATTCTTACTCCAACATTAAATTTATCTATGCATTAAATGGTTGCTTCTAAAATTTCTTTTTTTTATAACTAAACAAATTTAAGTTTTCTTATCTCATAATATTAACCATCTAAAACTCCACCTCTATATTGTTCTAATAAATTTAATTTAATAAACTCTAAAAATGTCTATTTTATAAAATAAAAAAACATTTAAGATTTATTACAAATGACTTTACTATCTAAGCTCCTAAAAGCGTGGTTTAAAACAAGGAAACTATTAATAATATTATATTGATTAATAGATATTTTTCCTTCAAAAGTAATTAAAAAAACCATTTCCATAAAAAAAAGTCCAACATTAAATTTATTCTATGCATCAAATGGTTGCTTCTAAAATTTCCTTTTTTTATAACTAAACAAATTTAAGTTTTCTTATCTCATAAGATTAACCATATAAAACTCCACCTCTATATTGTTCTAATAAATTTAATTTAATAAACTCTTAGAATGTCTATTTTATTAAAAAAAAATTCAGATTTATTACAAATGACATTACTATCTAAGCTCCTAAAAGTGTGGTTTTAAACAGGAAAACTATTAATAATATTATATTGATTAATAGATTTTTCCTTTAAAAGAAAATTTAAAAAAAAACAAAAACATTCCTCTAGGCTCGCCGCAGTATGAACATAGTGATTTAATTTTCCTCTGTATGTCTACCCTATATTTAAGTGAACTGTCCTTCTCTATAATTTACATTTGAATTCTGATTTTAGGGACTTAGCATTTGCTTTCCTTGATACTATGTTTAGGCTCATTATTAATTTAGAATTGTCATTTCTCCTCTTAACCAGCCGTGATAAATTTGGTATCTTTATATCCCTCTCTAACCTTAGAACGGACAAATTTAGGGGCTTGGCCCTACCTTGGCACCACTCTTATTCTCCCTCCTCATACCCCGGCAACTCCGTTACCTAGGCTCTTGGTATTTCTGAGTCTCGATGGTGCTTGGTATTCCGGCTTTTGGATGGCTGTGATACAATCTATAACTTCCTAGAGAGTTCATGTTATTCCTACCCCTTCTTGTCTTGGGCATCCTGAGTCATCTAAGAAATAGTGGGACCATGACTACACCTATTAAGTTAGTAAGCACTGCTTCTCAGATAGCTTTTGACGGGGAAATTTCTATCGAGCGTCCGAAGTCTGTCCTTCAGACTTCTCAAGCCATAGTTCTTAGAGCCCTATTCAGAATCTTGGGTAGATAATTCCTGTCAAATTTAGATAGATACAGGGTTAACACGGAAATCCCTGCCATGTTCATAGCGACGACCATCTATGTAGAACCAAGAAAAGAGGAAATTGGGAAATTGTGTATGCGAATCTTCAAAAAGAAATATCTGGGTAACATAGATAAAATTATCCATAACATTAAACCTGATTGTACCATTACTATGCCTAGATTCTATGATCTTCCAGTTATTAATGGAAGGCCATCCTCGACTGTCCCCATTATGATTGTTGAGGACTTTCATTCGTTCGTCTCTAGAGAGTCTGTCATTAAATGAAATCTAGTGTTCTTGATGACCTTCATGCATCTAAGGACCCCACTTATGGTGGACTAGTTCTACTCATACTGTCATGAGGATGATGTAGGGGCTACTTATAGGATGTGCTTTGAGGACTCAGACTCAGATGAGATGCTTAAAGTATGGCTGGATGAAGGATATACTCAAAGAAATAAATGACCTAGGGTTGCCTCTCAGACAAATGGTGTCTCTATGATAAATGGAGAGGAGGATTGAATCCTTTTCTTATCTCTTTATTTGGCTTTCTTGTATGTTGAATATGGTGCCTTCTTCCCCTTGATCTTGGTCTTCGTATTTCAATTTGATGAGATAGAAGTGTTTGTTTTTTATTACGGTAAAAATAGGTTTTGAAGGGACCCCGAAACCCTTTAACAAAGCTGAGAGAAGAAAGGAATTAAAGCCCAGAGAACAACAGGCTGCCCCAAGGAAGGAAGCTGGCTACAAAGGGACAGATCCCAGATTTAACAATAGGTAGAAGCAAAGCAAAAAACAAAATAAAATGCTGGAAGGAAAATAGAGAGAAGAGCCGCCAGCACCGAGATTAGAATAGAGTCTTCAGGAAACTCTCAAAATCCTCTAGCTGAGTCTTCATAGTCATCACATTCTCTCTCAGCTTCTGGACATCCGGATCCTCAACCTTCTGCTTCTTGGATCTATTGCGAGTGTCAGGTCCCATCTACTGGGAAGGATCAGAATGTTCAATGGTGTCTTTGTTTCCTTCTAGCCAGTTTCTTAGAGACATCAAATTCTCCAAAGTAGCCCTCATACCAGTGTTCACTAGTGTAAGCAAATGTTTTAGCATTTCCTCATTGTTGCTTATTTTCTTCTGGATAGGTATCATGGCTAACTCAACAACTTTTTTAATTTTTTCATCAATTTTAGAGCCGTAATCATGAACAGGAACATTCACATTATGAGGAGGGTCATTTCTAAGAATATTCATAGTATCTTCAATCAAAGAGCTCTTATTTTCTAGCTTGATGCATCTATTCTTAAGTTCAACCAGGTCACTCTGTACCCATTTATACAAATTGTAGCTATAGATAGATTTATTTTTTTCAATGTCAAGGGGAGACATAATAATGGTCCTTCTGACCTGAGAATCCATCCTTCGAATATCTCTTTGAAGAGACTGAGGTTTTCTACCCTGAAGAATTTTGTCACTTTCTTCTTCCATGTTCTCTTTCTCAGAGCTAGGAGATTCTTGGGACTCCAAGTTTTCCTCTTCCAGAACCTTAAAACTATTATCACCTGAGTTATCAGCATTACTATCCATTAGATTAATATCAGTTTCTTTATTCTTCTCAACCTCAATCTCTTTATTCTCATTTCCTTATGTATTAACATTCTCCAGAATAGAGTTAAATTTTTCCCCTGTTTTAAGATTATCATGACTTTCCTCAGGGATTTCCTTGGAATTTTTAATTTCAGGATCCTTCGAATCCTTCACCATAGGGGTCTGGTTAGTGGGGGAAATATCTGCATTAGGATCCATCTGATGATTCTAGACACCTTCAAATTCTATTTCCTGAGGGATATGCTTCTCACCATCAGACTCCTGGAGGATAGGACTTACAGGGGTGTCCAAAACATTCTTTTCTGACCCAGAGGCAACACTAAGATGCTCATCATTCTTCGGCTCAACCAGAGACTTAGAAGGAGATGGCTCAGAGGGTAGAGAGGCCTTCTTAGATTTAGAAGACTTAGTCAGAGACCCCACAAAATTCCTCTTTTTAATCTGGGCAGGGATAGGTTCGGGAATATGATCTCTGGCATAATCAGCTATAAGGAGGATAAGCCCAACATGGAGAATAGGGGCGTTCTTCACTCTGTAGTCTGTAATGCTCTGGTTAAGTGACCAGAGGAGGAAGTAGGGGAAATAAATGTGTATCTCATGTCTAAAATGATTAACTAGGGAAAAGTGATAATTATAGACCCTAGAGAATCTACCCTCAAGAGTAAAGTATTCCATTATAACTTTAATAACAGAACCCCAAATTTTATCAATATTCTCCATATCGACATAGTCTTTCTTACCTTTCACCAAAAGAGCCCTCTCCTCATCAATGACAGGAAATTTCTTGTAAGCTCTGGTTCCCACTTTCACCTCTTTAGAGTACTTCAAACCATCTAGTGGGAGACCAGTAATGTCAGACAGGACCTCGAGGCTGAGGCTAAAAGACTTGCCCGCAATATTAACCGTACCCTTATCCCAGCCATCAGCGAAGGCTTTAGAAACCTCTGAATCAAAACCATGAAGTCTCTTAATAAAATGGTGAACATGACCTTTCTTCAAAATTTTCCACACTTCCTTTTCCTTCTTCCACTTGCATTCCACTGGTTCTTCCCTTCTGAGATCACCACCCATGACAACAATCTTCACCTGCTCTTTTTTCACAGGCTGGGAAACATTATTATTTTGATTAATCTCAATCTGGTAAGAGTTATTACTCTGAGTTGCAATCCTCTTCACATGCTTGAACTGGCCACAGATAAAAATAATAATAGCTACGAGATTTAAAGTTTGTGCTTTCATGATTAGGGTAAAAAACCCAATCTTGGATATGTACTTAACCTTGTTTTGGCCGTCATTCAAACTCCTCCCAATCTAAGATGAATTAATTAGTATCATTAACAACCCTTTTAATGATACCTTCTTTATGCCTAATTTTATCATAATTGATAATTGATTTGACCACATCATTACTCATAGGTGTGCCTTTCCATTTTTGAATTCTGTCACTTTTGGCTCCAATATTGGCAAGACAATCAGCAACCTGATTAGTCTCCCGATAATTGTGAGATATATGGAACACTTCAAAGGATTTAAATATAGATTTAATTTTGAGGATAATATTCTCTATAGTCTAGGAAGGGGGATTGATATCTTTAATATTTTTTATTATATTTAAAGAATCACCTTCGAGCCAGACTCTTTTGAATCCCATTTCTTCCACCAGCAGGATAGTGTTGAGGGCCGCCAAGGCCTTAGCTCTATGATTAGATTGAAAACCCAAGGGGATAGAAATAGCACCAAGAAAGTTACCAGAGCTATCTCTGATGATACCCCCTCCCCCAGATACACCTGGGTTGCCTTTGGAGGCACCATCAAAATTGGCTTTGACCCAGCCAAATGGAGGAGCAATCCAGACAGATAATTCTCTTTGGGAGCAATCATGGTTTTTGAGGAGAGGAAAGTTCCAAGTAGACCAATTGACATCCGAGATGAGAGATCTAAATTTTCTATTGCTATTATTTATAGCAGAACTGAAATTTTCCTTTAAAGATCTAGACATTATGTTGAAGATGATTTTAGGTTTAGAGCTTTTCTCTCTGAAGATTCTATTATTTCTTTCCTTCCAGATACTCCAGCAAAGATGAGGCAGAATAAGATTCCAAAAATTTCTAGCCATTTCATTATCAAAAGGGCATCTCCATTGAGTAACAAAGTCCTGCCAAGAGTTAGGAAAGAACCAAACCAAATTCCAATTTTGAAAAACCAAAGACCAAACTTTCCTGGTAAAACTACAATGGATCATGAGGTGATCACAGGATTCAGCTTGATCAAAGCAAAGACTGCATCTATTAACATGAGAGAAGCCTCTTTTAACCAAATTATCAATAGTAAGGGGCTTATTCTGGATAAGAATCCAAAATAAAAAGTTAATCTTTGGAGTAAGGAGATTATACCAAATGGTAGCACATTGAGGCTTAATTTCCTTGGAGAACACGAAGGAGCAGGTAGAGGCCACCGTGAATTCACCATGAGTGGATAGGTTCCACACAATCTTATCTAGAAGATTATCTTCACTGAACCAGGACTGCAAATCTTTCATAAGGGGTAATAAACTTCTATCAATGCTAGAGAGATCCTTCCAGGAATTGTTATTCTATAGTCGGAAACTTTATATCCAATAGTATTTTTAGCTTGGGTAATAAAGTCCTTCCACTCTTGTCTTTCAGACAGGGGATATTCATAGATCCAAGGATCATCCCTGAATTCAATGGTAGACCCATCTCCCAATTTCCATCTTATTCCTTTTCTCAAGAGATCAATGGAAGAACATAAACTGTTCCAGATGTAAGATCCATTGAATCTATCTTCATTGTTTAGGAGATCCTTCAAACTGTTAGAGTTGATGACGTATTTGTTTTTAATTATACTATTCCATTATTTAGAATCACCAAATATTCTCCAAACCTGCTTAGCCAAAAGAGCCTTATTAATAATCTTTATAGGTCTTATCCCCAGACCCCCTTTATTTTTAGGCTTACAAACTTTTTCCCAGGCAATCAAACTGAGCCTTTTTTTATGTTCAACTCCAGACCATAAGAAGTCTTTTTGGATAGTTTCAAGCACCATTGCACACTTATGGGGGATCTTAAAGAGGCTTAAAGCATACACAGGCAAATTTTGTAATGTCAATTTCAAAAGCTGAAGTTTACTTGAACTGCTAAGGAGAGCACCTTTCCAGCCAGCCAACTTCCTATTGAATCTATCAACAATTTGGTTCCAAAATCTATCTAAAGGTTTAGAGCAGAGAGGGAGCCCCAAGTATGAAGAGGGAAGAGCACCAATGTTGCAGCCAAGAATTTTAGACATCTTATATTTTCTCTATAGAGGAGTATTGATAAAAAAGATGAAGCTCTTATCCCAATTGATGAGCTGACCCATTGCCGTGGTGTAAATAGATAAAGCTTTTTTAAGATTCCTAGCTTCTTTCATAGTAGCTTTACCCATAATAAGAGTGTCATCAACAAACTATTCATGGGAACAAGAGGTTCTGGCCGAGGAGGGATGGAGACCAGAGATTAGGCCAATATTAACAAGTTTAGATATATATCTTCCCAACCCTTCAGCC
>MU225023.1:828598-847105 GCA_018584345.1 Thuja plicata | reverse complement strand
CCAATTTCAAATTGGAGATCTGGTAATGGTACATTTGAACAAAGCCAGATTACAGAAGGGGATTCCTACAAAGCTGCAAATGAGAAGAATAGGTCCCTGCAAAATATTGGAGAAGTATGGGCAGAATTCCTATAAAATTGATTTACCTAACGATTTGGATATATCATCTATTTTTAATGTGTAGGATCTTATTCCATACAGAGGACCAATGATACCTGAGAGAACTTAGTAGATGGAGATAGGAAAAGATGTTCAAGATATACAGGTGAAGACTAAGTCCAAGTTGCAGGCAGAGAAAATCTTGGATTCATGAGTTCAGAAGACAACTCAAGGCAGGGTATACAGAGAATACCTTGTCAAATGGTTAGGGTTACCAGAAGCAGAAGCGACATGGATGGATGAAGAAGAATGCAAAAAGCAAGGAATTAGTTCGGCATTGTTGCCAACTAATTCAAACTAACTCTTCCTTCTCAGGGGGGGAGTATGGTGCAAAGCACCCTAGGGTTTTAGCTCCAAGCCCTAGTAATTTGCAGAATGATCAAAGGAGCAGATCACGGTTAGCGGTGAAGTTTTGTTTGGTAACGGTTTGCTGTCATTCTCTTCTAAACCCTAACGGTTTCTTTTGGTTTAGAACAAGAGCGGTTTTGTTATGTCTATCGCGAAATCACATGGTGATCAACGGTTAAGTCATTAAGTGTGTGAGTGAGCGATGAGAGCTCATCGCATAGTCGTGAGGTGAATTGGTAGTAAGGTTGAAACCGGTGTGACCACGCGATGAGGGTGTATCACACAGTCGACAACTAATGGGCGGTTAACAGGAAATGTGCGTGACAAGGCGATAGATATCTCATCACACAGTCGCGAGCTACTCAACGGTTAAGTTCCTAGGTGTGCGAGTATGCGACAACCAGACATCGCAAGGTTGCAGAGACATCGTCAGCTCGGATAAAAGCAGTGCGAGTGCGCGACTACATTGCATCATCCAGTCACAGATGAACTGGTAGTTAAGTGAAAAGCATCATGAGTGCGCGATAACGATGCATCGCACAGTCGCAAGGGAAGCGGCAGCTCATGGAAAAGGGGTGCGAGAGCGTGACGATGATGCATCACTCAGTCACAGAGTAATCATCAGCTCGGTTCAAGGCATGGTGAGTGCGCGACTACAATGCATCACACACTCCCAAAGTAATCGTCAACTCATGCACAAACGTTGCGAAAACGCGACAAGCATTGTATCGCTCAGTCGCAGAGTAATGTCAGCTCGGGTATAAGGATTGTGAGTGCACGACTGCTATGTATCGCAGGGTCACAGATGAAGTGGCAACTCGTATAGAAGAGGTGCAAGTGCACGACAACAGTGCATCGCAAGGTCGCAGAGGAATAAGTAGCTCGTTTGGAAGCATGGCGAGTGTGCGGCGAGCCAGGAATCGCAAGGTCGCAGATCAAAACATACATAGTGATTTTAACTCGTGACTATGCGATTAACATTTGAAACAGTGCAAGTGTTTGACCGAGCTGAGAAAGAGTTGAAAAGTCAGATATGATAAAGATGAAAGAGAATGCCACGGAGGAAAAGGAGATCCACATCGATAGCCATGCAGAGATGAGAATGATGACAGTTACAGGAAGAAGATGAAGAGCCGAGGTAGTTAAGAATCTTCAGATGGCAGGTAACCTAAAAAATAGTTACAATCAAGAATAGACCGAGTATAAAAATGGAGGAAAGAACCCTGTAATAGAGGTTGGAGAAATTTGAGATAGAGAAGACTAGCATAGAGCATTTGCATTTACATTGTAATTTTCAAGCTTTCAATAAAGAGATAGTTTCCTATGTTCTGTGTATTCTTTGTGTTGTGTGCAGACTTCTGTAGAGTAGGATTTTGAATTCAGTTCAGTACTATGGATGATTTTTGACTCTGATAATCCATCCTATGGAGTGTGACTGTCAAGAAGCATCCCCCATGTATTTTATTTCTATTTTAGTGTTTGTGTTGGAGGAGAGGCTAGTCAGAATGGTAGACAAGTCCTAGGCGAGCTTAAATGGTCCGGCTAGAGAACTTGTAGGAGAGAGAGATAGAAGGAGAAGGTGCATGACTAACTGTATTCAGTCATGAAGAGTAAGATACAGTGAAGAGGGAGACTTTTTTGTTGGTAGGAAGCCTAGGAGAGAGGGAGAATAGAAGTCCTTCTGGTTAGGGTCTGAGAGGAACCCTAAGAGACTCAAGTGCGAGTCTAGAGGATCCTGAAGTGAATAGGGTCCAAGGTAAGATTCCTAGAAGAGAGTAGGAATCCAGGATAGTAAGGTGACCTCCCCATCACCCTAGTTGTGCATCTATGGTGGACAAAAAAGGAGGATCAGGTAGCAAAGAGAGGAGCTAGATTAAATCTGGGTGGAAGAGGGTGAAAGAGAGGATGTCGGGAAGACAAGTTCCTTGGTCATCCACAGAGTGGCACCAGTAGAAATGTGCAGGAGAGGGAAGAAGAAGGTGCATGTAAGCAGCGTGGTGGCATGGCTTAACAGCGGTGTGTGGGGAGGTTTCTTGCAACCCGAGGGAGGGATATGGGCGGTGTGGAGTAGGCTGCATGGTGTGGCTTGATGCCAACTATCCCACTGTGTAAACACAGTGGGTGGGCTGGTCAGGCTGCGGCCGACGCCCAACCCTCCACCATGCTACACAGTGGAGAGAGTGTTTACACTATGTGAGGGGAGGAAGAGACAGGGGTCAAGGTAGGGCTCCGGTCCTCCCTGCCCCAATCTATTAATTTTATTGATTTTTATTTTATTTTTTAATTTTTTTTTAATATATGTTAATAAATCATATATATATATAGAAAAAATAGTTTTATAGATATATCACTTGATTTCTAGTTTTAATGTAATTGAAATTACATTCTTTGAATATATGATAAGAAGCATACATTTATTATTTAATTTCCATATATTCATCTTCAAATAATAAATGAATTCCCTTAAATCATGGTTTAGTATGTTTAGATAATTATAAGAACAATCTGGTTTTGATAGAAACAATTTAATATTATCTTTAATGTAAAAGTTCATGTCTCCCCAAACTATCAAAATTGATTTTAGGAAGGTATCGAACTCTTATAAGTAGTTTAAGAAGTATACTCAAATTTCTTTATTTATATACTTGATGAAATTAATTCTAAACATGTACTATAATATTAAGCATGCCTACATATATATTTATTTACTCTAAGTAGAGGATTGATTTCTAATAAAAGCATACGTTCATAAACATTTAAATGATCATTGAAACAACTTACTTAGCTTTTAGTTAGTCTTTGGAAAGTAATTAAATCAAATTTACATGCGATTAGATCAACGTTAATCCAAGGTTCGAATTATATTTATTTCCTTATCATTTAATTAAGCATTAATAGGACTAATCTGAGATAGCCATTATAATAATTATATAATATAATTATTAATTAATGGGGCCACATGTGAAGAGTGGTCACAATTGGTGTAAAGTCAACTCTCACATATATATAATGAGATGTGTGATCTCATTCAACACACATAATATTGAATAATAACACGCAGATCAATATACATCAGAGTGCTCGGGGGAGACAGATTTACAAAGTCATAGTCCAATTTTCTCATCGCATTAATAAAATCAAAATAATACACCTTTCATATATATAAGTTCCTTCAAAACGAGGAGATTACAATTCCAATCCTTTCAAGTTTAAAAGGAATAAGTTTAAACAGAAAAGACTTGAGAATAGTATTGAGTCCAAAACACCAAGACATCAACTATAATTTCAGGAGCTTTCTTGGAACCTACAAAAAGATCAAAGTTGACCATGGAGGATCACCTCCCAACCTAGGCCTTTGCAAGGCCACCCCCAAGCTAGGGTATCCATTAATAGCACAAGTGACATACAAAAATAACCACAAACTAAATAGTAACATGCACATAAGGAAAAATACCCAAACCCAAGGATATACATAGGTCTCCAAGAGACCTAAAACATAGGTGTGAAAGAAGACTACCACAAGAGGAGAAAGCCAATAAAAATATATACAAGAGGAATAGGGCACACATGGGATCAACATTTTTTTACCACATTAATTTTCTTTTTCCATGGCGACACATGGGCTCATGAACAAATTTCATCTTCCTTCTCCATGCCATACCATGACAACAAGAGTAATTTCACCTTTCTCTCACAAAATCAAGTCATGGCTTCAAGCCTTCCAATTTTTTTCCCCTTATGACCCCCATATGCCCTTGGGAATACTTGAAAACATGGGCACCCATATACCCATGTAGATATATCCACACATGGGAGACTCTACACTACTTGGGTAAATCACTAACTTTCACCCCTTCAAGGTTTCTCAACCCTCCCAAGGGTGAGTGTGCCTTGAAGAAACCCATATAAATAATCACAAAAGAAACACAAGACTCAACACACGAAAATCCATGGAAAACCATGTGTGTGTTATTTTGTGGTTCCTACAGCTGCAACCCAACACTTCAATAAGTCATTGCATTAGTGAAAAACAAAGGTTAGCAAGCATATCAATCACTAAAATTGACCTATTGCGTCCTATCTAGGAGTATGAAAAATTCTATAATTTCCCTCAGATTATGCATTTTTCAGTGACATATGCAATCCTAGAATGAAAGATTCAAATGAAACTAATATATATGCTCAAGAAATATGTATTTTAATCTCTAAAAATGAAGATTATAACAATGCATAACATAAAAGCTACAATGCAATGTAAATTTCTAATAATATGAACATCATAACAATGCTTTCAACAATCCAAAATCAGGGGCCCATTGAGCTTAAAACTCATTCTATTTATAAAAGAAATTGGGAGTGAGAGGAGAGAGGAAGCTATTAATGAAGGTGTAAGAAGCATTAATGAGGCATGGTGAGGATATATGCATTAATGATGCATTTATGAGAGCTTTAATGAAGCATGTTGAGGGTATAAGTCCAAGCTTGAGAAAGTGGACTTTGAGGGAAGGGGAGCTTGAGAATGTGGACTTTGGGGAATGAGTTGAATTCCTAATCAAAAGATTAGGAATGTGACATCATTAGGGAGGGGGTTAAAATGAGATTAAGATTAGAATTAGGCTTAGCATGGGTGAAGAGGTTGGGATTAGTTTGAACCCATGGTTAAGGTGGTTGAGGTAGGTTGGGTTAGGGGTTAAAGGGAATATTAATGAATGAATTATTATAAATAATATATTCATTCAATAATAGGACTATAGCCAATTTAATTAAATTATTTAGGCTAGGGGATTGATTTTCCTTTTGCAAGTAAGGAGGTATAATTAGGATTTAATTTAATTCCTTTTAATTAATTACTTTAGCCATGTTTTGATTTAATTGAATTGAATTGATTTAATTGGTTAAGGTAATTAATGTAACTTAGTGATTAAATCACTTAGGAGATTAAATTTGATTTAAATGAATTATGCCAGTAAATTGAAGAATTATTTTGACATAATTGGGGGTATGATCACATTTAGGGAAAATATGGTCTATGGTCAGAGAAGACCAAATTAGGGTGGTTACATTTGCCCCTCTTTGAAGTGATGTGCGAGAAGTACACTGATTCAAAGAAAGTTTTTGATGTTGAATTTAGAAAGTTTGAGAATTTTTTTCATGATCAAATGAAATGCCTGATGAAATCAGTCTCACACTTGATTGAACTAAGACTGATAGTATTTACTTTGAACTTGATTAAACAAAGGTCAATAAGCAAAGATTTTAAAGATACCAATTCTGAACTTGGTTATCGTACAAGAATTGATAATACTGATTCCAAACTTGGTTGTCGTCCAAAAGTCAGTATGAAGCTACTAGGAACTTAATAAAGATTTGAGAATATGCAGACATAAGATATCCATCTTGTGAGAACCAAAGCCTTCCATCAACAGTCCCGATTTAGTCAAGGAACTGTCATGCCTTTAATCTTTTGATGACAAAGTCACTTTAATGTTGTTTTGAGCAAGAATTTTATGATTGATTCAAGTGTGATCATGCCCCCACAGGAACGAAGTCAAAGGAAAGAATAAAATCCCTCTATTGAATGATGCATCACTTGCATGGATTGGAAAGATCAAGAAAGAATCAATTAGAAGAAAGGCAGAATGGAGGTGTTTTAAGATAAAACACAATCAGACCAAGTTAATGACATGAAAATGTGAGTTTTGGGTATGATAAAATGATGTTGGACCAAGATGTTTGATGAATAATGTGCAATTTGATGATATAGAGTCTTGACAACTGATTGCGCAATGCTTGTGAATCATTTTCAGAACATATGGAGCAATTCTATATTTTCAAAATCTATTGCAAAATCATTACTGTGCCTTGGAGAACATTGTTTGGGCATTCAATTTCATTCCCGATTGATCAAAAAGGAACAAAATTGAGTTCTAGGTATTTGGGAGGAGTTTCGAAGCTCCTAAATAGCTCAAAAGATCAAATATATCTCAAAATTGACCTTTTACCCATTTATTTTTACTTTCATCCTTAGCAATTCAGAGAGCTCTATAGAGAAGATAGTGGTACCTATGGAGAAGCATCATTTCGAGCTTAGGCAACAACATTAGTGAAAAATGGACTACCCAGATCTAGTAAGTACTCAAAAACCTACTCTGTCAAATTTTCAATTTCCAATTTGATGTATGTTAGCAATAGGTATAGCCATTTCAATTTTGCATTGTACCCCATGTTCATGGTTTCAGTTGGTTAATCCCATGTCACACCCTGTATTAACCAGAAATCCTGCGTCACATGTTTATTTAGGATCGCACCATGTAGTTAGTTGTTGTGTCACATGCGGTAGGGTAGAATAGATTTTTGAATGTTTCACATCCTGTGAAAATAGGATCACACACCGCATCCTGCATCACATCCTATTAAAACAAGATCATTTCTCGAATGCCCCATCACATCCCAAAAATTGTGCATTTCATCCTGTAAAAGGGATCATACTCCATAGGAATAGAGTCATTTTTTGTTTGTAAGTTAGTTTTCAGCCAAGGTTGACTGTTTGTCTCTGTTTGATGACTAAAAACACTTAGCTGATAGGTTTTCTGCTAGTTTTCCTTAGATAGAGTACTGAATGCAACTTTGCTACAATTTCTTATCCTTTTATTATATTCCTTTCGAAGTCATCTCATTTTAAGGACCGTACCTTGGTTGGGTCCTTGCGCTAGCTAGATCTTTGATGGGTGATGAGGTAAAGCATGTCCCTCACTTAGGACTACTTTCATTGAGGGATTTACCTGATATCTTGGTAAATCAAGGGTTGTTGACTGATCTAGCTGAGAGATGGCATTCAAAGCACAGCACCTTCCATCTCCCTAGTGACAAGATGATTGTCACACCAGAGGACATGTGGCAGATTCTATGAGTGCCTATGATGGGGCGAGAGGTGCAGTTTGATTTGACCTCCCAGATAGCTATTGCTTTAGCACGATGATTTTTTAGAGGTGATACTATTGCATGGCAATACCTCACATGGGATTACATGTGTGGTCACTATGATCATCTTCCTGTTTACTTGGCTGGTCTAATTGGAGGCGTCCTCATGCTTGAGTGAGGACCACATAGATTCATGGTCGTTTGGGTGGATATGTTGGAGACGATGATGGTTTCTCGTCAGAGATTTGCATGGGGTAGCTGTCTGCTGGCTCATATGTCTAAAGAGATTCATGAGACTGTGTATCAGTATTCCCATAGTATGACAGTTAGGATCCTTGTTCTACAGGTATGGGCCTGGGATCATATCCTAGTTACAAGGCCAATAGTGGATAGGCAGTGATTGGATCAGAAGTCGTATGTATATATGTACTCTAGTTGGATACAGCAGCCCCATCTGGGCAAGGTAGACTATTGGCACCAATTATTCGATGACACTACTATAGTTGTGTGGCGGCCATACCTTGATTGTGAGGAGTGGGTCTCAGATAGATAATAGATGTAATACTTTTTCCAGAGAAGGTACTTGATTGGATGTACCAGGTATGTGGTAGAGCGCTTCTTGGTTACTCAGGCATTGAGACAGTATGGCCATATGCAGGGCAGGTGTTAAGACCTATTAGTGTATGCATAGATTCAAGATGAGGAGCCACTGTGGGGTTCTCATTTGATATATGAGGTAGATCACTGAGCTATTTGAGAGATGGTTCTAGTAGCTTGGGAGCTACGTCCTGATGTGGCTGATACCAGATGCTCAAATGGGTATCTTGTAGAGATATTATAGCATCCATTTCCATGGTTTACAGATCTAGTTGAGGTAGCTCGTCTTTTAGAGGACCCTTTAGATTATGATCCTACAAATAACCAACCTATGAGAGGTAGGGGAGGAGCTTCGAGATGAGCTAGAGGGAGAGACAGAGGCAGAGATAGTAGATTCCCTCCCTAGGATAGAGGACAGGGTCCAGATGAGGATGAGGATGATGGTGGAGATGACAGGGGTGGAGGAGCTATGGGTGGTAGTGGTGGTGGTGGTGTTAGTGGCAGTAGGAGTGGAAGGTAGATGCAGTTGAGATTCATTTCTCCCCAGAGAGATACAAGTCCACTACTGATGATAGATCAATAGAGATAGAGACAACATCAGTAGGATAGGCCACATGATAGGCCAAAAGATAGACCTTCAGGACAACATACAGGCAGAGGGCTAGGGCGAGATGGTGATGCCTTGACATAGTGTGAGTGTGAGTGAGAGAATCTTAGAGCATGGATCACCACATTGGAGTCTCTTTTGGCTGATCGACAGAGACATCTTGATCAGGTCAGAGCAGACAGAGACACAAAGGTAGAGTGCCTAAGATCTGAGAGAGATACATAGGTAGAGCACCTAAGATCTAAGAAAGATATATAGGTTAAGCATCTGAGATCTGAGTAAGATACACAAGCTCATACAAAAGTACACTAGGGACAGAGGGTCATGTACTATTGTTCTCTTTATCATGTTGTAGTGCTAGAGGGTCAGATAGCACCTTCATTTTCATGGCTTACACAACATTCTAAGGGGGAAATGCCTCCACTAGATCCATTTGTACCACCTCCACCTCCTCTAGACCAGGGAGAGGGTGGTAGTCAGAATTGATACTATATGTAACCACCAGCTCCATTTGTACCATCTCTGCCTCCTCTAGACTAGGGAGATGGTGGTAGTAGAACCTGATACTATATTTGTGTTATATTTTGAGATCACATTGTATATCTGGATCCTTATGAGATCATTCATTTGTACTATTAATATTTACACATGTATATCTGATTCATACTGATACTCTGATACTCTATTTGTAGAGAGTTCCACATTTTTTAATCTATTCCATATCTGATATATCTGAGATAGTTGTTCTTGATCTTGTATATGCTCATGGGTATGCAACGACAATGATATCAGTAATATGGTTTATGTAATTAACT
Source organism: Thuja plicata (assembly GCA_018584345.1). Classification (NCBI taxonomy): domain Eukaryota; kingdom Viridiplantae; phylum Streptophyta; class Pinopsida; order Cupressales; family Cupressaceae; genus Thuja; species Thuja plicata. Next base: position 837,658 of record MU225023.1, on the reverse strand, counting down.
TGGATTTTGGATGAATCAAGAAATCATTTTAAGATCAATTTTGTATGCTTTGTGTGGTAAATGAATCATGCAATCTCTAAATGCATCTATATGAAGACTCTTAGGAATATCACTAATTTGTATATATTGTAGCATTTTATCATCATTGGGCAGTGTTGGAATAGACCTCATCAAATAGTACAACTATCACTAATACCCACTGGTATCATGAAAGTATGAGTACTATTTGTATTAGATGCAATGTTGGAAATAAACTTAGACATCAAGGCATAGAATCCAAGATGACAAGTTAGTTATCTCCTTTTACTATTAAGAATTAGGTTCTATTAAGGTGTAATGTATGATATATGACCCGTAATGACCTTAAAAATTCATATCCTTAGGTACATAATGTAGCATACACCTTAGTGAGAGTCTAATTTAGAAAATACACAAGGAAATTGTTTCAACCTCACCGTAGTTTACACATAACAAAGATCCAGATATATGTGGCCATCCGCTCATGTTGGTAGTGTTGGAGATTTACTTATGGAAGCTAGTTGATTGTATGTTTATCATTGATGACAACATATAATATACAACATGTTCTAAATGTACTTATTAGAATGATGTTATCAAGTATTTCACGGCTATATTCATGTTGTAGACATGTTTTTTATGTTTTGTTCATACACGCAAACTCAGATATGAAGTTTCAGTTGTGTTGTGTAATTCTGTTAGACGATAATTACAGTTTTTGGAGGTTTTCTATACAGAGCTGACGTATTGCATTGGTTCTTGAGTTGTGCCTATCTTCAAGATATGTGTGTGTATATTTAAGTTTAGTTATGAGTTTAATATAGTTATCTAAAGGCACCAAACATGTTTCAACAAGATTGCAAAGTTAGAGTTAATTTGGTGAGGCTGACTTAGTGAAGCGTCGCATCTATTCAGTTTATATTGCACGGTTGTAATTATGCTTTCCTGGTTAGTTAAGCTGACAAGGATGTTATGAAGACTTGCCTAACAGGTCCCATGATCTGACACTTTGAGGAAGATACTTATAGTAGTTCATTTATGGAACGCTAAGTGTGAATGAGAAGATAAGAGACAGAAAATGTACGGAGTAGAATATCAGTTGTGTTTCATTCATCAAGGATCTATGTGAAGAAGTGAAAGATTACAATACATTGAAACTGATCAAGACAATAGGTCTACTCTATAGTTCATGATCAGATATAGTGTATATCTATTCTACAGAAGGTTGTAGCCTTCACCATTGAAGTAGTGAGATTTTGGATAGTGAGTCCTCACCCTTAACAAGGTTATTTGTAAAAGACTCCTAATGGGTTCAGACCCTTAACCAAGTCACTATACTTATTGTATTGTAAAGAAAAAATCCAAATAGGGTTGCAAGATCTTCTAATAGGGATTATTATAAACAAGTATAGTTCATTGTGGGTGTTAATTCCCACCGGGGTTTTTACCATTTGGTTTCCCCGTAAGAAAATTGTGGTGTTTTCTATTATGTTATCTAAATGTGCATTTACTTTATTGTATTCTAGAGTTAATAGAGTAAAAGAATTAAATTAGCTAATAACTAATTCACCCCCCCCTCTCAGTTATCCTTTGGGACTATTCTAATAATTGGTATCAGAGCCAAGTGCCTTGCAATCCTAACAACTTAAGGTAGATAAGATGGCATACTTCAGAAAAGAGAGTCCTAAGTTTGATGGAAAGAATTATCTAGATTAGAATAAAAAAATGATAACACATCTACAGTGTGTTGGTTTTGACATATTTGAGATAGCCACACAAGAAGTTTTTATTCCCTCTCTAAAAGACCTCTTAAGAGATGATGCTACTAGTAAACAAATGGATACATCCACAGCTAATGCAGTTGCTAAAGAAGCCCTTATAAGTGCACTATCTGATAGTGAATTTTCTGAGATCAAGAAATTAGACAAGGCATACACAATATGGAAGTATTTAGAAGACAAGTTTGAAGGAGATATCCAAGCAAAGAATGTGCATAGGAAGACATGGAAAAAGAAACACAACAATCTTGATATGTTACTTGAAGAGAACTTCAGAGCCTATAATCAGAGGATAAATGAAGCAGTTTTTGGAATCAGAAATAATGGTGGGGAAATATCAGAAGAAGACATAATGGACAAGCTATTGACTAGTTTAATAGCAGACTATGAGAACAAGATCAATGTTCTAGAGGAAACCATGCAATTTTCACAAGACTTCAACAGAGAGACTTTGATCAGTTAAATCTCTACATTTGAGATATCAAGACTGAAGATTGAACCCAAAAGTGAAACATCCTTCAAAGCCTAAGTTCATGGTAAGAAACCTTTACACATCTCTACCAATACTGAGAAAGAAGAAGTTGATGAAGAACTAGAAGAAATCATTGCCATGATTTCTAAAAGAGAAAAGAAAGGCAAAGGAAAGTGTGAAGGATAGTTTCCATTCAAATGTTTTTCATGAAACAAGATTGGTCACTTTGCATCCAAGTGTCCCACAAGAGTAAAGAAATTCAAATCTGATTATAAACCAAAATATAGAAAGGAATGTTATCATGCTGAAGAAGGTGCAACTGATGAAGATTCAGGAGAAGATGAAATTGGATTCATTGCCCTTAAAGACATGGAAAAATTTCTTGAGGAAATGGACATTGAAGTTGAAAAGGAAGCACAAGAGTTAGCCCTAATTTCCAAAGAAAACATCAAAATTGATTGGATCATTGACAGCGGATGCTCTCATCACATGACAGGTGATAAAGATAGATTTGTTCATCTAGACAAGTGAAAACATGGTATGGATGGATTTGGAGATAACACTCCCAAACCTATCATAGGAATAGGATCTATCACCCTGGATGGAAAGAATAAGACAGATGATGTTCTGTATGTTGATGGATTACATCACAATTTACTAAGTGTTGGACAACTACTTGACAAAGGTTATCATTTGAAATTCAAAGACAACAAATGCATTATTAGAAACAAAAAAGGAGACATGATTGCATCAGGCTCAAAGACAAAATATAATGTTTTTCAGCTCAATTCAGATGTAAGTTGTTTTGTTGCAAAAGTGGATGACAGTTGGTTATGACACAAGAGACTCTGTCATATCAATTTTGATAATATAGTAAAGATAAGCAATGTCAAGGAAGTTAGAGACCTTCCAAGTATTGCAAGACCAGTTGACACAATATGCAGGGAATGTGTTATGGGAAAGCATGTAAGGAGTTCTTTTAGAAGCAAGAAGAACTCATCTGAAAACAAGCTAGACCTAGTGCATATATATTTATGTGGTCCTACTCAAACTAGATCATACTACGGAGAAAGGCATTTCATTTTGTTTTTTGATGATTTTTCAAGGATGATATGGGTTGCATTCTTAAAGGAGAAGTATGAAGCCTTTGAAAAGTTCAAAATATTTAAAGCCAAGGTTGAGAATGAATCTGGGATAAAACTAAAGTGTTTAAGATCAGATAGAGGAGGAGAATTCACCTCTGACCAGTTTTATGACTACTGTGAAGAAAATGGAATCAAAAGATAGTTGAGTGCACCCATAACCCCTAAGAAGAATGAGATTGCAGAAAGAAGGAATAGGATCATACTTGATAAAGCACGCACTATGATGATTGAAGGAAAAGTTTCACACACCTATTGGAGAGATGTAGTCAATACAACAGTCTATACTATCAATAGAACACAACTAAGACTAGGCGCAGATAAGATACCTTATAAAATTTGGTTTGGTAATGTACCTATAGTAAAATACTTCAGAATATTTGGCAGCAAGTGCTACATCAAGAGAGATGGTGGTGTTGGTAAGTTTGATGCTAGAAGCAATGAAGGTATTTTCCTTGGTTATTCTACTAAAAGAAAAGCATATGGATGTTTCAATTTAAGATTAAAGAAGATAATTGAAAGTACTCATGTAAAGATTGATGAGAAGTTCATGGTTCAAGAAAGGTACTATGAATATGCACCTATGATTGAGGATGAACCCAGGCCTAACAGTAAAGACATTGTTATTAAAGAAATGTTCGATTGCATTGATGTTTCATGTAATGAACCTGAATCAAGAAAATAAGTATCACAGATTATAGATGAGGATGTCACACCAAAAGTTTCAAAATTCACATCTAGGTATCATTCAAAAGATGATATCACTAGAGATCAAAGCACTAGTGTTTTGACTAGATCTAAAGGAAAAAATTTAACAGTGGATGAAGAGGTATGTTTACTTTCACAGATTGAACCCTTAAATGTTAAAGATGCTTGCAAGTATTATGATTGGAAAAAAGCAATGGAAGAAGAATTAGATAAAATAATAAAAAATGATACATGGGAATTGGTTCCTAGACCTAGTGATAAAAATGTGATTGGAACAAAGTGGGTATTCAGGAACAAGATGAATGAAGATGGTACAGTGGTCAAAAACAAAGAAAGACTAGTGTGTAAAGGATATGCATAGAGGGAAGGGATAGATTACACTAACACATTTTCCCCTATGAGCAGAATAGAATCCATTAAGTTATTCTTGGCCTATGCAACATTCAAAGACTTCAAAGTATATTAAATGGATGTCAAATTCACCTTTTTGAATGGTCACTTAAAGTCAAAAGTCTACATAGAATAGCCTGAAGGATTTAATCAATCAGATAAACCAGACATGGTATGCAAATTGAAGAAATCGCTCTATAGACTTAAACAGGCCCCAAGAGCTTGGTATGAGAGACTAGATGGTTATCTTACCAAGATTGGATTTAAGAAAGGAGCAACAGATTGTAACCTATTCAGAAGAGAGACACCTGATGGATTACTACTTGTCGCCATATTTTTTGATGACATTATCTTTGGAGGTAATGACAAGCTTAGTGTAGAATTTGCAAAAGAAATGAAGAATGAATTTGAAATGAGCATGATTGGTCCTATAAAATACATTTTGGGATTAAATGTAAAGAAGACAGATAAAGGGATATTTATAAATGAGTCCAAATATGTGAAGGAAATATTGAAGACTTTCAAGATGGAAGAATGTAAGCCAATATGCACTCCTATGATAACAGGAAGCAAGCTGTCTAAAGAAGATGACTCCGTAGTAGTTGACAATAGATTGTATAAGTCTATGATTGGAAAACTTATATATCTTACTCAATCTAGACCAGACATATATAATGTAGTTGGCATTGTTGGTAGATTTGAAACTGAACCAAAATAGAATCACCTAATGGAAATAAACAGAATATTCAGATATCTAAAGGGAACTATAGACTATGGCTTATGGTATCCTAAATCAGAGAATGTACAACTTGATGTGTATACAGATGCAGATTGGACAAGTTGTATTGATGACAGGAAGAGTACTTCTGGAGGAGCAGTATTTCTTGGAGATAGGTTGGTTTCTTGGGTAAGAAAGAAGCAGAATCGTATCTCTCAGTCGACAAAAAAAGCTGAATATGTTGCAGCAGCATTGAATATTTCAACAATGGTTTGGATCAAATAGATGGTTAAATATTTTGGTATACAGGTTGATTATCCTATTGTTATTCACTCTAATAACACCAGTACTATCAACGTGTCCAAGAACCTTGTGATGCACACAAAGAAAAAGCACCTTAGAGAAAAAGTTGCAGATAATGAAGTAAAATTGGACTAAGTGAGCACCAAAGAACAGTTGGAAGATATGTTCACAAAGCCTTTATCAAAAGATACTTTTGAGTATCTCAGGGAGAAGTTGGGAGTAATTCCCTCTCCTGAGTCTAATTAGATATAGCACCAAGAACATCAGTCTAGAGTGACTGATGAATGGTTGACTACTCTACTTCTAGAGTACTACCTGTGCCTAATTGTTTATGGCACCCTTTTCCATTGATGTCAAAGGGGGAGTATATAGTAAGGGGAAGCATATACTTTGGGGGAGTATAAAAATAGACAGAGGAGCTGCAGCAGTGTAGAGGAATCCTTGATGAGGATATTAAGAAGATTGTAAAAAGAAAGAAGACACCATGTGCTGAAGATTTTTTTAATATCATATGTTGCCATCAATGTCAAAGGGGGAGATTGTTTGAGATTTACTTCTGGCAGCTAGTTGATTGTATGTTTGTCATTGATGACAACATATAATATACAACAGTGTTCTGTATGTACTTATCAGAATGATGTTATCAAGTATTGTGCAGTTATATTCATGTTGTAGACATGTTGTTTATGTTTTTTTCATACACGTAGACTTGGATATGAAGTTTTAGTTGTGTTGTGTAATTTTGTTAGACAACAGTTACAGTTTCTAGAGGTTGTCTGAAAGAGCCAACGTATTGCATTGGTTCTTGAGTTGCGCCTATCTTCGGGATATGCGTGTGTATATTTAAGTTTAGTTATGAGTTGAAGATAGTTATCTAAAGGTGCCAAACTTGTTTCAACAAGATTGCAAAGTTAGAGTTAATTTGGTGAGGCCGACTTAGTGAAGCGTCACGTCTATTCATTTTATATTGCACGGTTGTAATTATGCTTGCATGGTTATTTAAGCTGACAAGGATTTTATGAAGACTTTCCTAACATGTCCCATGATCTCATACTTTGAGGAAGATACTTATAGTAGTTCATTTATGGAACGCTAAGTGTGAATGAGAAGATAAGAGATAGAAAATGTACAGAATAGAATATCAGTTATGTTTCATTCATCAAGGATCTATGTGAAGAAGAAGTGAAATATTACAATACATCAAAAATAGTCAAGACAACAAGTCTACTCTATAGTTCATCATCAGATATAGTGCATATCTATTCTATAGAAGGTTGTAGCCTTCACCATTTAAGTAGTGAGCTTTTGGACAGTGAGTCCTCACCCTTAATAGGGTTATTTGTAAAAGACTCCTAACAGGGTCAGACCCTTAACTAGGTCACTATACTTATTCCATTATAAATAACAACTCCTAACAGGGTTGCAAGATCTTCTAACAGGGATTATTATAAACAAGTATAGTTCATTGTGGGTGTTAATTCCCACTGGGGTTTTTACTATTTAGTTTCCCCGTAACCAAATTGTGGTGTTGTCTATTGTGTTATCTGAATGTGCATTTACTTTATTGTATTCTGGATTTAATAGAATAAAATAATTAAATTAACTGATAACTTATTCACCCCCCCCCCTCAGTTATCCTTTGGGACTATTCTAACAAGTAGCTCTTACCATAAACATCCAAGTTAGGTGAAATTTATAAAATAAAAGGTTATGCCCCCTATTCTTGTGACTCTTTGTCTTTGAATAGACATCATTGAGTAGCTTAGAAGACATAAAAATCACCAATTGATAATCTATCAAAGAAAACTTATAACTGCTTATATGCCCCTAGTTAAAACATCATTGGAACATTAAAGAGTCATAATCAAACCAAGATCAATCTATGTGTTTAATTAGTATTGAAAAATAATGTTGATTCAATTGTCAAGCGCAATAGAGATTCATCAATCACAATTTGTTCCAATAGTCCAACTATAACCAAAATCAGTATTGACTGCAGAGCATATAAGTGAGAAATAGTGCTAAGTTATGACAGGCTGGTAGACCTCACATCCTCCCCCTCTAGGAATGAAAATCCTCCTAGAGTTCATCAAAGAGGTGGGGGAACTATGAACTCATCTCTAATGCATCCTCATAGTATAGAAACTCACATCAAAGCATATTGATTAATGTTAATTATTTTATGCAATGTATATCTAATATTCATAACCATGTGCATGCTAATTTACTTTGAACATTTCTTAACTGGTAAGACATATCTACTCCCATATACACTTTATCAATAATCCACATTGAATATGATAGAGAACATCACTTCACAATACAAGACTATCAACATAAATCACACATCCTAACCACCTCAAGATCATAAGAAATATCAAATCAAGCTTCACATATTTCAAATTCAAAACTTAAAATTTAAACCAAATCAAATAGAAATAAATGTGAAAAAGAACCACATTTAATAGATAAAAGAAAATTTGGTGGCTAGATGATTACAAGAAAACTAAAAATAATTCAAGCTAGCCCTTCATCACTTCCAAGTTCATCAAAGCTGAAAATCAAATTAAATCAAATCACATATACAGAGTGACTAACACTTAGCTACAAGGAGGGAGTAGAAGCTACATGACACCTTGCGTCCAAGGATTGCTAAACAACATAACCAGACACTCTCAAAAAAACTTATTCCTCAAGAATCATATTTTTGTGTAATTAACACATGTCATTGGTTCATGCAACATAACAAGTACAATTTTTAGGTTATCACATAGTTGGTTAGGCTCCCATTGTTGATAAACATGGCTCTGATACCAAAATGTCACACCCAAAAGTTGGGAAAAACACAACTACATTTTTTTAAAAAGAGCGATAACTATTATGTATGTACACATGTTGCTAGGTAAACTACAAGTTACGTTTACAGTTACAAGTTTGGAACCTGGTACAGGTTCAAGGGCATCGAGTTCAACAGGACTCTGTCAACCATCCTCAAATGATTAAGGTTACTAATCGTCATCTACACAAGGGTTTAAAGTTAATGTGAGGAGTTGACTAAGTTGACTAGGTTAGAACCCCTAAGTGAATCATTTCATAATTAACCCTAAATTAATTATCCTCAGATAAGATTCAAAGATGGAGTTATAGCAAGAACTAATGTCTAAGTAATATTATTAAATCCTAACTAGATCACATTAATGTGGTCTCTTAACATATTGTATTTATATTATCATCTTGATATTTAAATTAAGCACATTAATCCTTAATGAACAATTTAAGGTCTAAATTGATAGGAAATTATAGTCAATCATACTTTATAATGCCCTTAATAAATTAATGTCTCAATTTAAAATATATTAATTAAATTTAAACTTTAATAGTTCTTGTAATATTAAAACTTTAAAACCTCCACATTTTTTTTAACAAAAATTGAATTCAAAACATAATAATAAGAAATGTAACCTTAATTAATTAAATGTTAACCCATTTAATTGGAGGAATCCTCCAAAGGCTTCTACCCATAAGGTCAAG
>MU225023.1:813329-828411 GCA_018584345.1 Thuja plicata | reverse complement strand
TATATATATATATCAAATAAGCTCTACATTATTCCTATCTAGAGTCAACATTTTCAACTATACATTCTAAAAGATATGGTTTGAAATCCATATTGAAAATAAAAATAATATACTACTAGATATAAATCAAATCTATATTAACCTAAAATTTTATAAATACCGCTCTTGTCTTCCACTAAATTCTGTAAAATAATCTGTTGGAAAGCTACAATAGAAACAATTGTTGTTTTTTCATTGATGTCAAACCTTAACTGGTGAGACTATTGTTATCTGTTTGAGTACCATATCTATTGATTGATGAAGGCATGGATAACAAGAAGACCAAGTGAAATGGTTGAGTTACGGGAAATCACAAGGGTACTTGATCAGTTGGCACATTGGCAAAGTAATGTGTTGTTTATCTTTTGATGATAGTTTATTGTGAATAGTTTATGCCAAGCAAAGTCTGTGATGACCGAGCACTAGTAAATTGCTGAGGAAACTAGTAATGACTGAGCGGAAGAACACTGTGTTGGCTGAGCAGCAGTATTTTGGTAATTGCTGAGATTTGAGATCTCTGGCTGACATAGTTGATTTTATTGGGATGTGTAAAGTTAATTGAGGATAAGCATGATTGGCCCACACTATTTAAATGCATAGGTAACCGTAATTAATGCATGAATCAAAGATTTAATTAGTGATTGCTTTGGAGAAATAAATTAAATATAAAGATGGAAAGATCCGTTGGATCTAACCTAACCTAAGATCTATGATCTTGATTAAGCGGCAAAGATTTATTTTACCTAAATGAAGAGGTATAAGATAACCTCAAGGGGTTATTCAGATGTGTGCAAGTAATGCATGAAGAGTATGAAAGAGGATTGCATAGTTAATTGACTGGTTGGCATGATCTAGCAAAGAAGGTTGAATAGAGAAGAAGAGAGCTGCAAGAGTGATTGCTTGACATATTTCAAAGAAGATCTGAAGATTGAAAAGAGAATGGAGGCCACTCACTAAATTAGCATTAGAGCTTAATTGGATCTGGATTTGCAAAGTAAGTTATATGTATCAGATCACACCTGATGATTACTTTCCAACCATTGTATCAACCAAAATCCTTTAATCAAGTTGACCTAACAATCATTGTATAAATCCTTTGAGCAAGCTGGCATTCAGGTGGAATGTTCAAAGTCCTCTAACAAGGCCACTCCTGATAGGGTGATTAAATCCTTTGACCAGGTCACATTTTGCAATGTGTTTTGTAACCTTTAATAGGGTTGGCTCCTAACAGAGCTCACTTTAGAAGAGTGAAAACTTGATAGCATGTTATTGGTGGTTTTTCCCAAATTGGGTTTCCACGTTAAATACTGGTGTCAACTTGTGTGAATGTTTATGTTGTGTTTTACTATTAAGTTTCTGCAAGTTGATTACATTTGAATAGTAAAACTACATATGTATGTTGTTGATTTATGCTATTGCTACCAAGCAGATCCAAGTTGTTCAAAGTGGTATAAAGTTTAATTTGGTACATCTAGACCTGAGGATAACTGATTCACCCCCCCCCTCTCAGTTATTCTAAATTTCATTCTAACAATTGGTATCAAAGCTTTGGTCTCTTGAAAATAGTTTGAAGGTACTTGGAGCAAAAGTTCAAGATGTATAAAAAGGAGGTACCAAAGTTGAACAAAGATATTTTCCCTACATGGAAAAGTTTGATGAAATTGCATCTGGCTAGTATTGATGATTATGCTAAGCACTATGTTGAACATGATTATGTAGGCCCCACTACACTTGCCACAACTGCATAGTTAAGAGAAAATCAGGAACACAATCAAGCAATGTTGAAGATTGCATCATCTCTGAACTATCATGAGTTTTAAGACATAAAGAATTGTACAAATGCAAAGAAGATGTGGGATACTCTTGCAACCATCTATGGGGGTGATACAAATGTACTGAGAGACAAATCTGAAATTTAAAGAGGTAATTTTGATGAAATGAAAATGCAAGAAGGAGAAAATATAGTTCAATATTATGGTAGGATAAAGGAAGTTGTAAACACTATTAGAGGAGCTAAGGGAACCATTGATGATAACACCATTATGAGAAAGGTATTGAGAACACTTCTTCTTGTATATGCTATTAGATTCTCTACAATTCAAGAGTTAAGATGTACTCCTAATAATAATTTGACTTTGGAAGGTCTGGTAGGCAGACTTACTGCATTTGAGATGTCAAATTTTGATAACTACACTCCACAAGCTATTGAATATGCATTCAGATCTCAGATGGCCCTTAACAAATAAAAGAAAGAAAATAAATGTGTGAACTGTGACAGTGACACTACGTATGATTATCTGGAAGAACTTGAGGCACTCATGGCAAAAAGACTATCTAGAGGAAAAGGAAAATTCAAAGGTAAACTTCCTCTCATTTGTTTTTCATGTAACAAAGCTGGTCATATTGCTGCTAGATGTCCTGACAAGAATGATAAAGATGAAAGAAGGGATAACAAGTACAAAGATAGAAAGGATGACTGAGACTTCAGAAAGTATAAATATTACAAAGACAAAGGTAAGAAATATTGTTATATAGCTGAAGAAGCTTATGTTAGTGAATTTGACAACTCTGATGAAAATGATTTAGAAGTTGTGTATGTTTCTATGAAAGATGATTCTAATGATGATGATAAAACTACACTAATTTCTTATATGAGTCAAGGTGACCATTGGATTATTGACAGTGGTTGTTCACATCAAATGACTGGTGATAAAGATAAGTTTGAAACCTTAGATCAGTGTAAAGGTGGTTATGTTAAATTTGGTAATGATGCACCATGTCTTGTTAAAGGGAAAGGATCAATTAACTTGACTGACAAGATTAGATGTGAAAATGTATATTGGGTTGATGATCTTAATTATAATTTATTGAGTGTTGCACAGTTGAATACTTCTGGTTACATAGTTGAATTCCATCACAAGAAGGCAAAGATCTATGATGCTAGTAGAGAATTAATTGGAAGTGGAGAACAAACAAAAGGTAACTTGTTCTATCTGGACTTAGTTGATGAGACATGCTTGTTTGCATAATATAATGATGTTTGGTTATGGCATAAAAGGTTATGTCATGTAAACTTTGATAACTTGGTAAGCATAAGCAAATTGAAAAAGGTTAGATGGCTGCCTAAGCTAAAGAAACCTAAAAATGCAATGTGAAAGCAATGACAATTAGGAAAAATGACTAAATCTAGTTTCAAAATAAAGACTCATACTTCTGAGGGAATTCTGGAATTGGTTCATACTGACCTTTGTGGTCCTATTGGTGAGAAAAATTACGGTGGAGATGGATATTTTATTCTATTTGTTGATGATTACTCAAGAATGATGACTGTTATGTTTCTTAAAGAAAAATTTGATGCATTCCAGTTATTTAAGTGGTACTTGGCAAAAGTTGAAAAGGAGAGGTAAAAGCCTGAAATGTTTAAGATCTGACAAAGGAGGTGAGTTTATTTCTAATGAGTTTAATAGGTTCTGTAATGACCGAGGGATAAAAATATAGATTTCCATGCCTAGGACACCACCACATAATGGTATTGGTGAGAGAAGAAACATATCTATCATGGATTATGCCAGAACACTAATGATGGAGGAAAATGTTGCACAAAAATATTGGAGAGAAGCTATAAGTACAACAGTCTATACCCTGAACAGAGTACAAGTCAAGAAAGGTACTAATGCTACACCTTATGATCTATGGTATGGGTATGTACCTAATGTAAGATATTTCAAAGTTTTTGGAAGCAAATGTTTCATACTAAAGGATAAAAAATGGCAAACTTGATGGTAAAGGTGAGGAAGGCATATTCCTTGGTTTTTCAACTAAAAGAAAAGCTTACAAGTGTTTGAAATCTAACACTAACAAAATTGTGGAAAGCGTAAATGTTAGAATTGATGAGTATGCAGAAAGAAATGAAGCTGAAAGCACACACGAACCTAAAAGTTACAAATCATTTGTCTATATGGATGAGGAAGATTCTTTTGAATTACCTAAACTTGAGAAAGATGTTGCTGAGAAACAACTAGCACTTGTCGAGTCACAGAATGAAGTTGTCAGGAAACATGAGGTAATTGTTGAGCTATCTGATGGAGATGTCGAGTCATAGAATCAACCTAAATTGAACATGAATGATCAATCTGAAGCATAAAAATAACCTACTCTAGCAAAGTATGTAAGGAGGCACCATAAACCTGATCAAATCTTAGGATCAAAGAATTATGCAGTTATTACAAGAAGCAATTTGAGAGAAGATACATGCTTGTTATGTGATTTTGAGCCTAAAATAGTAAAAGATGCCTTAGGAAATGAAGATTGGATACAAGCCATTAATGAATAAATTGAACAGATTGAGAAGAATAAGACTTGGACACTTGTACCTAGGCCAAATGAAAAAAATGTAATTGGTACTAAGTGGGTATTTAGAAATAAGATTTATGAACATGGAGAGGTAACAAGAAACAAAGCTAGACTAGTATGCATGGGTTATGCACAAGAGGAATGAATTGATTATGGAGAAAAAATTGCCCCAGTTGCAAGATTGGAAGAACTAAGAACCTTACTTGCATATGCAACCTAAAAAGGTTTTAAAGTCTATCAAATGTATGTAAAGTCAACATTTCTAAATGGGATATTAGAAGAATTTTACATTGAACAAGTTGATGGATTTGTTGACCCAAGAAAGAGGAACATGGCTTGTAGATTACACAAGGCACTATACAGACTAAAGCAAGCACCAAGAGAAAGGTATGAGAGATTGCACAATTATCTGATAAAGATTGGATTTGCAAGAACCAATGACAACAACAATATGTATTTGAAGATAGAGAAAAGTAAAGGTACTTTATTGGCTAAATTTTTTGTTGATGAGATTATATTTAGTGGACAAGATGTGTTATGCCAATCATTTCCAAAGGAGATGCAAACTAAATTTGAGCTGTCTATGTTTGGTGAGATAAAAAAATTTGTTGGCTTACAAATATGTCAGATGAAGAATGGTAGCTATATTACTCAATCAAAATATGTCAAGGAGATACTAAAATTTTTTGGAATGGAAGATTCAAAACCATTGAGTACACCCATGGCTACTAGATAGAAGTTACCAAAGAATAATGATACAAAAGTAGTAAATCAAACCCTTTACAGGTCAATGATTGGAAAGATGAAATATTTTGTGCACAACAAACCTAATATTGCACTGGCTGTTGGTATTGTTGCAAGATTTTTTGCCAATCCCAAGGAAACTCATATGATGGAAGTAAAAAGAATACTAAGATGTTTGAAAGGAACATATGAATATGGTCTGTATTACAAAAAGAATGACAAGTTTAAACTCAGAGTCTATACTAATTCTGATTGGGCTGGAAATTTGGATGATAGAAAAAGCACCATAGGTGGAGCATTTCTTTTAGGAAAAATATTGGTTTCATGGACAAGCAAGAAATAGAATTGTACCTCACAATCTATAGCTGAAGCCGAGTATGTGGCAGCAGCAGTTAATTATTCTAATAGTGTGTGGTTGAAGATACTACTGAAAGGTATGGAAGAAGAGATCATAGAACCAGTTGTCATATATTGTGATAACATGAGTGCCATTAATATTTATAAGAACCCTATAATGAACTCTAAGACAAAGAATATAGTTATCAAGTATCATTACTTGAGGGAGCTAGTTTAGAAGAAGGGAGTGAGACTAGAATATGTGAATACTAAGGAACAGTTAGCATACATATTTACAAAGGAACTACCCAAGGATGCTCATGAGTATCTATGAGGTAAATTAGGGGTGATTCCCCTACCTGAGGCTAATTAGTTTAGAATGGTACTATTGCATCAAATGTTATATTCAGAATATTTGACACATTGATGCACAGGAAGTCACACTTTAGGATGCTGCCTAAAGCTATGAAAGATAGACAAGGATAGAAAAGAGGATCAGTCATAAGCAAGATGATAGGAACAACATGATACAAATTTTAGAACAGAAGAATTTTCATGATGAACATGTCAACATCTTTGGCATTGTTTTCAAAGAGGGAGAGATTACTGAAAAAGAGAGTAAGAGGGAGAGATTACTAAAAAAGGAGTTTACTGAAAGAGCGAGTCTATAGGTGAACAAAAATAGAAAGATTTCAGTATGATTATAGACACAGAGGGATAAATATTTTACAAGATGAGAATTAAAATGAAACTAAATACATTAATGAAGATTTTTTCATATCAAGGAACACATGCAGACTTTTTGGATTGTATGGTAACTATGGTTGGAAAATTATTGTTTTAAAGTTTAGTATTTCCATCAATGCCAAAGAGGGAGATTGTTGCAAAGCTACAATGGAAAAAATTGTTATTTTTTCATTGATGTCAAACCTTAACTGGTGAGACTATTGCTATCTCTTTAAGTACCATATCTATTGATTGATGAAGGCAAGGATAACAACAAGACCAAGTGAAGTGGTTGAGTTATGGAAAATCACAAGGGTACTTGATCAGTTGGCACATTGGCAAAGTAATGTGTTGTTTATCTTTTGATGATAGTTTATTGTGAACAGTTTATGTCAAGCAAATTATGTGATGACCGAGCGCCAGTAAATTACCGAGGAAACTAGTAATGACCAAGCGGAAGAACACAGTGTTGGCCGAGCAGCAATATTTTTGTAATTGTTGAGATTTGAGATCTTTGGCTGACATAGTTGATTTTATTGGGAGACGTAAAGTTAATTGAGGATAAGAACAATTGGTCCACACTATTTAAATGTATGGGTAACCGTAATTAATGCATGGATCAAAGATTTAATTAGTGATTTCTTTGGAGAAATAAATTAAATGTAAAGATTGAAAGATCACTTGTATCAGACCTAACCTAAGATCTACGATCTTGATTAAGTGGAAAAGATTTATTTTACCTAAATGAAGAGGTATAAGATAACCTCAAGGGGTTATTCAGATGTGTGCAAGTAATGCATGAAAAGTATGCAAGAGGATTGTGTTGGAGATTTACTTCTAGCAGCTAGTTGATTGTATGTTTGTCATTGATGATAACATATAATATACAATAGTGTTCTATATGTACTTATCAGAATGATGATATCAAGAATTGTGTGGTTATATTATTGTGTTGAACATGTTTTTGATGTTTTGTTCATACATGCAGACTTGGGTATGAAGTTTCAGTTGTGTTGTGTAATTTTGTTAGTGACAGTTACAATTTTTGGAGTTTGTCTGTACAAAGCCAATGTATTGCATTGGTTCTTGAGTTGCACCTATATTCAGGATATGCATGTGTATATTCAAGTTTAGTTATGAGTTGAAGACAGTTATCTAAAGGTGCTTAGCATGTTTCAACAAGATTGCAAAGTTAGAGTTAATTTGGTGAGGCCGACTTAGTGAAGCGTCGCGTCTATTCTGTTTATATTGCATGGTTATAATTATGCTTGTGTGATTAGTAAAGCTGACAAGGATGTTATGAAGAGTTGTCTAATAGTTCCCTTGATCTTATAGTTTGAGGAAGATACTTATAGAAATTCATTTGTGGAATGCTAAATGTGAATGATAAGAAAAGAAACATAAAATGTATAGAGAAGAATATCAGTTGTATTTCATTCATCAATGATCTATGTGAAGAAGAAGTGAAAGATTACAATACACTGGAACTGATCAAGACAACAGGTCTACTGTACAGGTCATCATCAAATGTAGTGCATATCTATTCTACAGAAGGTTGTAGCCTTCACCATTGAAGCAGTGAGCTTTTGGACAGTGAGTCCTCACCTTTAACCAGGTTATTTGTAAAAGACTCCTAACAGGGTAAGACCCTTAACCAGGTCACTATACTTATTTCATTTTAAAGAACAACTCCTAACAGGGTTGCAAGATCTTCTAGTAGGGATTATTATAAACAAGTATAGTTCATTGTGGGTGTTAATTCCCACCGGGGTTTTTACCATTTGGTTTCCCCGTAACCAAATTATGGTGTTGTCTATTGTTTTATCTAAATGTGCATTTACTTTATTGTATTCTGGAGTTAATAAAAGAAAAGAATAAAATTAGCTGATAACTAATTCACCTGCCCCCTCTCATTTATCCTTTGGGACTATTATAACAATTGGTATTAGATCCAAGTTCCTTGAAGAGAAATCCTAATAGCTTAAGGTAGATCAGATGGCATACTTCAGAAGAGAGTCCTAAGTTTGATGGAGAAAATTATCTAGATTGGAAAAAAAAAATGATAACACATCTACGATGTGTTGGTTTTGACATCTTTGAGATAGCCACACAAGAATTTGTTATTCCCTCTCTAAAAGACCTTTCAAGAGATGATGCTACTAGTAAACATAAGGATACATTCACAGCTAATGTCATTTCCAAAGAAGCCCTTATAAGTGCACTATCTGACAGTGAATTCTCTGAGATCAAGAAGGTAGAAAAGGTGTACACAATATGGAAGTATTTAGAAGACATGTTTGAAGGAGATGTTCAAGAAAAGAATGCACGTAGGAAGACATGGAAAAATAAATACAATAGTCTTGAGATGTTACCTGAAGAGAACATTAGAGCCTACAATCAGAGGATAAATGAAGTAGTTTATGGAATCAGAAACAATGATGGAGAAATATCAGAAGAAGATATAATGGACCATATGTTGACTACTTTAACATCAAACTATGAGAATAAGATCACTATTCTAGAGGAAACAATGCAATTTTCACAAGACTTCAAAAGAGAAACTTTTATCATTAAAATCTTTGCATTTGAGATATCAAGATTGAAGACTGAACCTAAAAGTGAAACAGCCTTCAAAGCTTGAGTCCATGGTAAGAAATTTCACATCTCTAGCAATAGTGAGAAAGAAGAATTTGATGAAGAACTAGAAGAAATCATAGCCATGATTACTAAAAGAGAAAAGAAAGGCAAAGGGAAATATGAAGGACAACTTCCATTCAAATGTTTTTCATGCAACAAGATTGGTCATTTTGCATCCAAGTGTCCCACAAGAGTAAAGAAATTCAGATCTGACTATAAACCTAAATACAGGAAGGAATGCTATCATGCTGAAGAAGGTGTAATTGATGAAGATTCAGAAGAAGATGAAATTGGATTTGTTTCTCTTAAAGACATGGAAAAATTGCTTGAGCATATGGACATTGAAGATGAAAAGGAAACATAGGAGTTAGCCTTAATTTCCAAAGCAGACATTAGAACTGATTGGATCATTGATAGTGGATGCTCTCATCACATGACAGGTGATAAAGATAGATTTGTTCATCTAGACAAGAACAAAGGTGGTATGGTTAGATTTGGAGATAACACTCCTAAACCTATCATAGGCAGAGGATCCATCACCCTGGATGGAAAGAACCAGACAGTATATGTTCTATATGTTGATGGATTACATCACAATTTACTAAGTGTTGGATAGCTACTTGACAAAGGTTATCATCTAGAATTCAAAGACACCAAATGCATTATTAGCAAAAAAGAGGGAGACATGATTTCATCCGGATCCAAAACAAAAGGTAATGTTTTTCAGCTCAATTCATATGTAAGTTGTTTTGTTGCAAAAGTGGATGATAGTTGGTTATGAAACAAGAGACTCTGTCATATTAATTTTGATAATATAGTAAAGATAAGCAATGTCAAGGAAGTTAGAGACCTTCCAAGTATTGCAAGACCAATTGACACAATGTGCAGGGAATGTGTTATGGGAAAGCATGTAAGGAGCTCTTTCAGAAGCAAGCAGAACTCAGCTAAAAACAAGTTAGACCTAGTGCATATAGATTTATGTGGTCCTACTCAAACCAGATCATATTACAGAGAAAGGTATTTCATTTTGTTTGTTGATGATATCACTGGAGATCAGAGCAGTAGTGTTTTGACTAGATCAAAATAAAAAAGGTTAACAGTGGATGAAGAGGTATGTTTAATTTCATAGATTGAACCTTTAAATGTTGAAGATGCTTGTAAGGATTTTGACTGGCAAAAAGCAATGGAAGAAGAATTAGATCAAATAATAAAAAATGACACATGGGAATTGGTTCCTAGACCTAGTGACAAAAATATGATTGGAACAAAGTGGGTATTCAGGAACAAGATGAATGAAGATGGTACAGTGGTCAGAAAAAAAGCAAGACTAGTGTGTAAAGGATATGTGTAGAGGGAAGGGATAGATTACACTGACACATTTTCCCTAGTGAGCAGATTAGAAGCCATTAAGTTATTCTTGGCCTATACAACATTCAAAGACTTCAAATTTTATCAAATGAATGTCAAATCCGCCTTCCTGAATGGTGACTTGAAGGAAGAAGTCTACATAGAATAGCTTGAAGGATTCAATCTATCAGATAAACCAGACATGGTATGTAGATTAAAGAAAGCACTCTGTGGACTTAAACATGCCCCAAGAGCTTGGTATGAGAGAATAGATGGTTATCTTACCAGGATTGGATTTAAGAAAGGAGCAATAGATTGTAACCTATTCATAAGAGAGACACCTGATGGACTATTACTTGTTGCCATATTTGTTGATGAGATTATCTTTGGAGGTAATGACAAGCTTAGTGCATAATTTGTAAAAGAAATGCATAATGAATTTGAAATGAGCATGATTGGTCCTGTAAAATATTTTTTGGGATCGAACGTAAAGTAGACAGATAAAGGAATATTCATAAATCAGTCCAAATATGTGAGGGAAATATTGAAGACTTTCAAGATCGAAGACTATAAGCCAATATGCACTCCTATGATAATAGGGAGCAAGCTTTCTATAGAAGATGATTCTGTAGCAGTTGACAAGACATTGTATAAGTCTATGATTAGAAAACTTATATATCTTACTCAATCTAGACCAGACATATCTAATGCAGTTGGCATTGTTGGTAGATTTGTAGCTGAACCAAAATAGAATCACCTAATAACAATAAAGAGAATATTTATATATCTAAAGGGAACTATAGACTATGGTTTGTGGTATCCTAAATCAAAGAATGTACAACTTCATGTGTATACAGATGCAGATTGGGCAGGTTATCTTGATGACAGGAAGAGTACTTCTGGAGGAGTAGTATTTATTGGAGATAGGTTGGTTTCTTGGCTAACCAAGAAGAAAAATTGTATCTCTCACTTGACCGTAGAAGCTGAATATGTTGCAGAAGCATTGAATTGTTCAACAATGATTTGGATCAAGAAGATGGTTAAATATTTTTGTATACAAGTTGACTATCCCATTGTTATTCACTGTGATAACACTAGTACTATCAACATGTCCAAGAACCCTGTGATGCACGCAAAGACAAAGCACATTGAGATTAAATACCATTTTCTTAGAGAAAAAATTGTAGATAATGAAGTAAAATTGGACTATGTGAGCACCAAAGAACATTTGGCAGATATTTTCACAAATCCTTTATCAAAAGATACTTTTGAGTATCTCAGGGAGAAGTTGGGAGTAATTCCCTCTCCTGAATCTGATTAGATAAAGTAGCAAGAACATCAGTCATCAAGTGACTGATGAAAGGTTGACTACTCTACTTCTAGAGTAGTACCTGTGCTTAATTGTTTATGGCGCCCTTTTCCATTGATGTCAAAGGGGGAGTATATAGTAAGTGGGATCATATACTCTAGTGGAGTATAAACATAGATAGAGGAACTATAGCAGTATAGAGGAATCTTGGATGAGGATATTGAGAAGATTGTAAAAAGAAAGAAGACACCATGTGCTAAAGATGTTTTTAATATCATATGTTGCCATCAATGTCAAAGGGGGAGATTGTTGAAGATTTACTTCTGGCAGCTAGTTGATTGTATGTTTTTCATTGATGACAACATATAATATACCATAGTGTTCTGTATGTACTTATAAGAATGATGATATCAAGCCTTGCATGGTTATATTCTTGTGGTAGAAATGTTGTTGATGTTTTGTTCATACACATAGACTCAGTTATGAAGTTTCAGTTGTGTTGTGTAATTCTGTTAGTGGCAGTTACAGTTTCTGGAGTTTGTCTGTACATAGCTGATGTATTGCATTAGTTCTTGAGTTGTGCCTATCTTTGAGATATGCATGTGTATATTTAAGTTTAGTTATGAGTTGAAGATAGTTATCTAAAGGTGCCTAACATGTTTCAACAAGATTGCAAAGTTAGAGTTAATTTGGTGAGGCCGACTTAGTGAAGCTTTGCGTCTATTTAGTTTATATTACGTGGTTGTAATTATGCTTGTGTGATTAGTAAAGCCGACAAGGATGTTATGAAGAGTTGTCTAATAGGTCCCTTGATCTTATACTTTGAGGAAGATACTTATAGCAAGTCATTTGTGGAATGCTAAGTGTGAATGATAAGAAAAGAAACAAAAAATTTACAGGGCAGAATATCAGTTGTGTTTCATTCATCAAGGATCTATGTGAATAAGAAGTGAAAGATTACAATACACTAGAACTGATCAAGACACCAGTTCTACTCTATAGTTCATCATCAGATATAGTTCATATCTGTTCTACAAAAGGTTGTAGCCTTCACCATTGAAGCAGTAAGATTTTGGATAGTGAGTCCTCACCCTTAACTGGGTTATTTGTAAAAGACTCCTAACAGGGTCAAACCCTTAACCAGGTCACTATACTTATTGCATTGTAAAGAACAACATCTAACAGAGTTGCAAGATGTCATGCCCAAAAGTTGGGCAAAAACACACGAACAAAAATTTTTAAATAACGCAAGAAATGGAATACTAAAGCAACGACAAGGGTAACACATGCACAATAATCGAGGTAGTTGACCGAAAGTCAACTAGAGTTGACTCAAAGTCAACTATACACTACAAAGGGGAAAGATACAACTAGGGTTGACCAAAAGTCAACCATGTCTTGAAATACGTGAATAAGGGTCTCATGAGTCTACTAAGCACTCAGGAAGTCAAAGGTGCGCAAAATGAGATAGTTGACCAAAAAGTCAACCCATGTTGACCAAAAAGTCAACTGCCTCAAAAAGGCTCAAAACTGGAATCTAAGGTTCCAGAGAGTACGGGGATCACCTGGCGCAAAAATTAAATCAGACGGCCAAGGTTTGACCATGGTTGACCAAAAGTCAACCGTGCACGAGGTTGGTCAAAGGTAGCGAATAATACCCTAATAGAAGTATATCGCGAAGATAAAAAGGGGGGGTACTATGACCCGCTAGATGATAAGACGCTATCAGGGTTGAAAAATTATTTTCTTTGAAAAGAATAATGCAATAAGATAAATTAAACTTGTAAAGCCTATATTTATATTTTTAATTATTAATGTCCCCATAAAAGAATAAAATAAAATCCTAACATTACTTTTTTTTAACAAAATCAAATTTGAACTACATCTTTAGACTTTTTTTAAAAAAAACATCTAATCTAATTAACAATTAAGACATCATATAATTAAAAACTTATATAATAATCTAAAAAAATAAATCTAACTTATAATTTAGTAAATCTGATATTTATATAAAAAAAAACTAATCTAACCTTTAAAATTTCGCATATTAAAACAATCATAATTTAAAACACACTTAATCTAATTCATTTTTAAAGAATATACATTTAATAACATCTTAAACTTTTACATTTATATTAAAAAAAATCCTAAGTTAAAAATTATTTAAAACCCTAACAAGCCGGAAGGAAAGGGCGGCCGAAGGCAGAGGCGGCGGTGTTATATAGTGGGTGGCGCCGAAGACCAGCGGCGGCAGGGGGAGTAAGAGGGGCGGAGTGGTGGTGGCCGCAACCGGTGGCACCACCGCCTGCGGTGTTAAAATCTCTGCACAGGGGGAGCGTGGGGCGGCCGACGCCGGTCGGCAGTGCCTCCCCACTGTGTTATACACAGTGGGTGGCCCGCGGTCCCCACGGGTAAACTAAGGGTGCCGACGGGTTTGGGGGGGGATTTCGGCCCTCCCCCAAAGATATTATATTTCTTTTTATATAAATCTCGATTCCGCCATGGGCGGTAAAACTTCTCTCATTTTTTTTAAAAATTTTATTAATCCATTTAATTTAATAAGGGTTGCACATAAGGTATAGATTTAAATATAATAAAAAAAAGAATTAAAATATGATATAATCTGACTGGTGTAAAACTTAAAAATCTCTGTATATACAAAAACAGTGAGCATTTAAAAACATATTTTTTAAAAAAAAATTACATGGTTGGAATCAATAATTCGTGCTCCACCTTTTGGTGGAAGAAAGTTTAAAATTCGAGCCCCTTTTTTTTTTTGAAAATTACATCATAATTTTTACTAAGTAAGAAAAATAATAATCTAATGCATAAGATCATAATAATTGATTTTCACATAAAATATTAATAGAAAGAGAAACATTATACAATTTAGATATCATAAATCAACTAAATCTTTGCATTTACAAGTATAGGTTACAAGAAAATAATGAAGGATTACAATACCACTATTGGCCGTAATACAACTTGCAATAATGAAAATTCATAAACATCAAAGGGTACAAATGATCTTTTTACAGTGGTTCTCATTTTCCATCAAAGGGTATCATGCATCTTCGATTTCCATCAGGTACCTGAAACAAGATGAGGTTGACCATGGAGACTCACCTCCCAACCTAGGCCTTTACAAGGCCACCCCCGAGCTTGGGGATCCAATCTGGAATGGGTTACAAACTGAAACACTCAACAAGCAGGAAAAGAAAGTGGAGTCTCAAAACACATGAAAACTTTCCCAACATAGGATCAAACAAAAGGAAGTATCTCCAAGAGATATTCCATATAACAGGGGTAGTGGTAGACCTCACTGAAGGAGAAAGCCAAGATCACAAATAATATACGAAAGCCTCACATAGACTTGCCAAGGATCATCTTTACAAGATGCTATCCTGAATAACCTCCTTATACCTCCTAAATTCCCTCAGGCCCATCTTGGCTTCACGGGTTTTGTGTTACCCCAAGTTTATCCCTCCACACATGGGAGACTCTACACTTAACAAGAATCATTTCCACTACCCCTCCAAGGCTACTCTACCCTCCCAAGGGTGAGTGTACCTTGAAGACCCATTCAAAAAT
>MU225023.1:758249-812933 GCA_018584345.1 Thuja plicata | reverse complement strand
ATGGGTAGAAGAGAGAGTGAGGTTAACCAAAATCACACTCCTCTTTCAAATTCGCTCAAAGATGAAAATGACACTTTAAGGGGGTAATAAATGAGTTTAGAGGCTCATTAATGACAGAAAATGACCCATAACCCATAGGGCACCAAGTTGGGTGACTTAAACTGACCCCAGTTACCCTCTAGGAGTCCAAAAGACCCTCAAAAACTTACCCTGAAGTTAACCTACGAAATTCTAAGTCAAGGAAATTCTAGAAACTTCTAACCCTGGGGTAAGAATGGGTACTACTCAAAGATGACCTTAGTTAACCCTTGACTTACCTTGGTTTCCAATTACTAGCCATGTCCATAATTAAATTACAACACTTGCCAAATTTGGCACATAAAAATTAAAACATTAGACATGACTTATGAACATGAACATTTACTAATTTAATAACATACATGCAAACCACGTTTTCGAAATAAACACATAACAACGAGGTCCATGTCTCTTTATATAGACAGGACCTTGGTAAGAACAGGTATATACATAGGTTCCAGTACTGGGTCCCCGATTTAGATCCATGGCCAACTTTTCCTGCACACTCAATGCACACATCAGTAGATCCAAAACACATGATATGAAACAGAACATAACGTCAATAATATAGGTAAGCATATAAACCACATTGCATTTAGAACTGAAATATCCTAGCATTGGTTTCCTAAACCATTTCATCATATATCATTCATGCATTTAGATCCATAACATCAACATAAGCTGAAACTAAATCAGAACAAAATCATCTCATAAGTACCCTGATTACAAAATCAGGTGCTGAATATATAACACAGGATTCCACCGATCCTCAAAAATACAAAAATTCTCGCTGATAGTCAAGTATGTCAAAGCATAACTACTAAAAGCATGAAAACAATATAGTAAACTATAAAAGTCTAGTGTAGGTCTCACACAAGATATTCTAACAGGGACTATTATAAGCAAGTATAGTTCATTGTGGGTGTTAATTCCCACCAGGGTTTTTACCATTTGGTTTCCCCATAACCAAATTGTGGTGTTGTCTATTGTGTTATCTAAATGTGCATTTACTTTATTGTATTATGGAGTTAATAAAAGAAAAGAATAAAATTTGCTAATAACTGATTCACCCCACCCCCACCCCACCCTCTCAGTTATCCTTTGGGACTATTCTAAGAGATTTCATAGTTAATTGACTGATTGGCATGATCTAGTAAAGAAGGCTAAACAGAGAAGTAGAGAGCTGCAAGAGTGATTACTTGATAGATTTCCAAGCACATCTAAAGATTGAAAAGAGAATGGAGGCCACTCAGTGAATTAGCATTAGAGATGAATTGGATCTGGATTTGCAAAGTAAGTTGTATGTATCAGATCACACCTACTGATTACTTCCTAACCATTGTATCAGACAAAATCCTTTAACCAGGTTGACCTAATAGTCATTGTATAAATCCTTTGAGAAAGGTGACATTCAAGTGGAATGTTCTAAGTCCTCTAACAAGGCCACTCCTGATAGGGTGATTAAATCCTTTAACCAGGTCACATTTAAAAATGGGTTTTATAACCTTTAATAGGGTTGGCTCCTAATAGAGCTCAATTTAGAAGAGTAAAAACTTGATAGCATGTTATTGGTGGTTTTTCCTAAATTGGGTTTCCACGTTAAATACTGGTGTCAACTTGTGTGAATGTTTTTCTTGTGTTTTACTGTTAAGTTTCTGCAAGTTGATTACATCTGAACAGTAAAACTGTATATGTATGTTGTTGATTTATGCTATTGCTATCGAGCAGATCTGAGTTGTTCAAAGTGGTATAAAGTTTAATTTGGTACATCTAGACCTAAGGATAACTAATTCACCCCCCTCTCAGTGATTCTGAATTTCATTCTAACATAAACAACATTTTTCTTTCTTATAAAAAAAATGTTATTTACTTGATGTAAGGAGCTAGGGTTTTGAAATCATAGCTGTGCGTCTATGGAGGCAAAAAAAAATATGGAGGATGAGGCATCAGGGAGGTGAGCTCGATTAAATATGGGCGGAAGAGGGCAGATGAGAGGATGTTGGGAAGAGAAGTTCCTTGGCCATCTGCAGAGTGGTGGCAAGAGAAATGCGCAAGAGAGGGAAGAAGAAGCTGCATGTAAGTGGCGTGGTGGTGCATCTTAAGAATGGTGCATATAGAAGTTGTGTGCAATGCAGGGGAGGGAGCTGGGCAGTGTGGAGCAAGTGACGTGGCATGGCTTTGCGCCACCCATCCCACTATGTAGACACAGTGGGAAGGGTGGGCTAGCTATCGACAAAGTCCAACCCTCCACCATGCCACACTATGGCAAGAGTGTTCACACCGTGCAGGGGGGAAAGAGACAGGGGTCATGGTAGGGATTTGGCCCTCCGTGCCCCAATCATTTAATTTTATTGATTTTTTCTTTTTTTAAATTTCATTTTTTTCAATATATATGTGTGTGTGTGTGTGTGTGTGTGTGTATATATATATATATATATATCTCATATATAGAGAGAAAAAATAGTTTAATAGATATATCACTTGATTTCTAGTTTTAATGTAATTGAAATTACATTCTTTGAATATACGATTAGAAGCATACTTTATTATTTGATTTCCATATATTCATCTTCAAATAATAAATGAATCTCCTTAAATCATGGTTTAGTATATGTTTACATATTTATAAGAACAATCTAGTTTTGATAGAAATAATTTAATATTATCTTTAATGTGAAAATGTATATCTCCTCAAACTATCAAAATTGATCTTAGGAATGTAACGAACTCTTATAAGTAATTTAAGAAGTATACTCAAATTTCTATATTTATATACTTGATGAAATTAATTCTAAACATGTACTATAATATTAATCATACCTCCATATATATTTATTTACTCTAAGTAGAGGATTGATTTCTCATAGAAGCATACGTTCATAAGCATTTAAATGATCATTGAAACAACTTAATTATCTTTTAGTTAGTCTTTGGAAGGTAATTAAATGAAATTTACATGCGATCAAATAAACATTAATCCAAGGTTAGGAGTATATTTCTTTCCTTATCATTTAATTAACCATTAATATAACTAATATGAGATAGTCATTGATGCTACAAATTTACAAAGTCATAGTCCAATTTTCTTATCCCATTAATAAAATCAAAATAATACACCTTTCAGATATATAAGTGCCTTCAAAATGAGGAGATTACAATTCCAATCCTTTCAAATTTACAAGGAAGAGGTTTAAACAGAAAAGACTTGAGAATGGTATTGAATCCAAAACACCAAGACTTCAACTTTACTTTTAGGAGCTTTCTCGGAACCTGCAAAAAGATCAAGGTTGACCATGGAGGCTCACCTCCCAACCTAGGCCTTTGCAAGGCCACCCTCGAGGTAGGGGATCCAAAAATAGCACATGTGACATATAAACATGACCACAAACTAACAATAACATGCACATAAGGAAAAATACCCAAACCCAAGGATATACACAGGTCTCCAAGAGACCTGAAACATAGGGGTGAAAGACGACTACCACAAAAGGAGAAAGCCAATAAAAATACATACAAGAGGAATATGCCACATATGGACTCAACATTCCCTTACCACACCCATTTTATTTTTCCATGGCCACACATGGGTTCATGAACAAATTTCATCTTCCTTCTCCATGCCATACCGTGACAACTGGAGTAATTTCACCTTTCTCTCACAAAATCAAGTCATGCCTTCAAGCCTTCCAATTATTTTTTTCCCTTATGACCCCAATATTACCTTGGGCATACTTGGCAACATCAAAATCCATATACCCATGTAAATATCTCCACACATGGGAAACTCCACACTACTTGGGTAAATCACTAACTTACACCCCTTCAAGGTTTCTCAGCCCTCCCAAGGGTGAGTGTACCTTGAAGAAACCCATATAAAGTTGAAAAACAAAAAAACATACTCCATCCATGGATTCCTCAAGCTATGTAAATATGCAAGAAAAACTACTCTATACTATGCTAACCAGAAAAATAACCTCAAATCCAAGATATGGAAATTGCAAAGAGTTTTTTGAAGAGCTTCTCCTTCCAAACCTTCTCCCTCCTCTCAAGACTTGCTTCTATAAATGAACCTTTCTCTAAAAGTAAAGAGTGGGTGAACACCCAATCTCCCTCTAAAATCTTCCCTATATAAGCCTTCTTCCAAAAAATATCAGGAGTCATAAATGGAAGAGAGACCCTAATCCATATACTCTCCCCACTTGCCTTCGTTCTCAATAAATAGAGTTAAGTGCTTGCAAGGAAAGAAGGGATGGCTTAACCAAAGTTTTCCAACCCTTCAAATTATCCACTTCCCAAAATGAAGACTTTAGGGGAGTCATAAATGAGTTTTAAGACTCTTAATGGGCTTAAATTGACCCCTAACCCCTAATGTACCAAATCGGGTAGTTAGTTTTGACCCTAGTTACTCTCTGGGAGCCCAAATGACCCTCCTAAACTCCACCAAATTTTAACTGATGGATTTCAACTCAAGATGACACATTTAGAATCTTCCTAACCCATGGTAAGACTGGGTAATACTCTAGGTAACCTCCTGGGTTAGATTTAAGCCTACACTAGTCACATCTACTAGCCATACCAACACATAGAGTGCACATGTGTTAAGTGACACAACAATATTATATAAGCATGACTTATTTATACATTTTATGACATTGAATTAAATACACTCATGCACAACACTCTTATGAATAAAACACAATACAACGAGGTCCATGTCTCTTTTTATAGACAATACCTTAGCATCATATATTTCACAGAGGTCAATTCCTGGATCCCTGATTAAAAACATGGTCAATTTTCTTGCACACTCATTGCACACATTAGTAGGTCCAATTAATCAACACATAAACATATCAAGATACATAATGCAAATTGAACACACATTCAATCACATTTTCATTGATGATTCATTGAACTTAAACAATAGCTGCATCTAATCCATATGCATAAACATAAATCTTAATAAATATGCATACTGATATTATCTAACATCCACGTACTAATCCAATATATTGAACCATCACAACTAAGTTCTAAATAGAAATTTGCATCACTAACATAGAGTATCACATAGATTCCCTGATTACATAATCATGTGTTGTGTACAAGCAAGGGATTCAACAGATCTATAGACCAATACATGTGTCTGAATAGTCCAACTATAACCAAAATCAGTATTGACTAGAGAGCATATAAGTGAGAAATAGTGCTAAGTTATGACGGGCTGGGGTAGACCTCACAAAATCTCAGCACCATATCTAATCACCATGTCATCCCAGGTGATGGCTCAGTCTAAAATAATATAATCATGAAAAACTTGGATGAGGGATTGTATACCAAGTCATCGAGTCATGTCATAATTCAATCACTCTCTAGGAAATAGAATCCCCAAAATCCTATAGATGTCCTCGGGGGTAATGTTTATCTCCTTGGTTGGTAGGTGAAAGGTATTATGCTCGCTAAATCACTCGACCAAAGCTGCGAGTAATCTGTGATTCACATGGATATCAAGCATCTAGAGAAACCAACCAAACCCACACACACCAAGGTGACCTCGTTGAGCCTCTAAAAGGTTCCTCACTAACTGCATGGTCAGAGGATAGTTGGATCAAAACTAGATATCAGGTAGTTGCATCTGAAAAATTTGAAACAATGAGAAATCATCAATACATGAGAAAAATTGAGTTAAAAAAAAAAAACAATGATGATTAGAAAAGATGAAAAACATGCCAAGGAATAAAAATTTATGAGAAAAAAAGATAAATTTTTATGCTAAGGACCTAAAAATAATTCACTTTTTTCCATATGATAAAGTACAGAAAGAGGCACTGGCATGAAGACTCGTATGAGTCAAGATCAGAGATAGTACAACAAACGTCTAAGATGATACGACAAAATAGATATTGACATATGAACAAAGGGGTAGGGAAGAAGGTTCCCATACAATTCATGGGTCCCTCTCGGATGCAAAACCTATGATCTTATACAACAAAACTCATTTTTTGCAGTTTTTCATACGAGCCCTCTCACCCGCCCATAAAACAAAATGACCCCAGATTTGAAAACAATGACTCAAAGATTAGAAAAGTTCAACAAAAACATGCAAAATTGGAATCAATAAGGAGGTTTTTCGACTACTCACTAGAGGTGGATAATCTTGGGGCTGGTTATGCCTTTGCATGTGCTCGAATCAATGATTTTCCAGCATGCCCACCATTTTTGCTCAGAGAAGGTTTTTCAAAATTTTTAATCGAGGAGTGAAAATGAATTGAAAATGACCCTTTTGGCCCTTATATAGGTTTTGAACTAATTTTTAAACTTTCTCTAATAAACATGAAAATCATACCCTTAGCTAATTGGACAGTCTTGAATCCATTTTCAGGATCAAAATCAAAATTTGACATCATTTTTCTGGTCAAAAATGCAAATTAGCTTGTTACCCAAATGCAGTTGACTACTGACACTTTCTTTGCAGGATTCTTCCTCGATATCATTCCTAAACAACTAAATCAAGCATTCTTTTTTTCCATCCAATAAAGTCAACACTAGTCAACCCAAGTCAAATCTTGGTCAAAATTGGTCAAGCAAACCTCAAATCAAGCTCAAATCCAATTCTTCCATATCAATTCGATGTTTTCAAACCAATCACAATCATGCTTGTCGCCCTAACCACATTTAAATTTTGATCCCAAGGGGGAAACAATAATACATCAATAATTTGATCCAATCAACAAGTTTCATTGCTAGGGGCATTAGAGCTCTGTATAAAATCAGGATCATTCCTACACAAGTGACTTCATCACTTCACATCAAGTCACTTGAATCTCTAGGGGCATATAAGTTTCATCACACCACATCAATCTGATAGCACCTCTTAATTAGGTAATCGACTTCATCAGGACCCATATCAAGTCAATTATCCTAAGAAATCAATTAAATGGAAATTAATCTCATCGTACAACATCAGGTTGATTCATCATTCAAACCAATCCAAAAATGAGAAAATATTCTTTGGGATGGGTATTTAGTTTCATTGCTTCACATCAAGCTGAAATATTTGAAACTTTCTATTAGTCTTCGCTCAATCAAGTCTGGAACTAACATCTTCAGATCTCCCTATTAGTCTTCGATATTCCTGATCTATCATTAAATGTTCTTTGAATCAATGTGTTGCTTGCACACATATTCAAACAGGGGCAAATGTAATCACCTAAAATTGGTCTAGTAAAACCATAGCCCCTAATTTGATTAATTGGCCTTAAAAATCCTAAATCAAAGGCATTTATTGCTAGACCTTAATTATGTAAGTATTTAATCAACTTGCTTGTATAATTAAATCAACCTTTTGAATCAAATTCTCCATTAAAGCTTAAATCATTTAATTGCTTGAACTATAGGGATTAATTAATATGCCTACCACTTTTAATTAAAATAACCCCTTCACACATCCTCACACATGTGTGAGCACATAAAATCCAAATAAAATAAATTAAAAGGGGATATTTACCAAATTTGTGTCAGTCTCCCTCAAACAAACACAAGGTTGACCAATCAATGATCTTCCACCAAGATCAAGCTCATATGGATTGAAGGGAAATTCATCTCAACTGCCCTTCATGGATAAATCTTGACCATCCAATTTGAGAAAATTCCTATAAAAGGGATAGCTCCCCTTTCTCAAAGGGAGGAAAATTTTGAGAAGTAACATCGTAATGCTATTTTGATTCTAGGTGTTGTTCATGTTTTAGAATGCATTTTCATGGTAGCTTAGTGTTGTGCATTTTGATATTAAATAAATCTTAGTTTCAATTTCTTATTATTTTTTCTTCTCATTTCTTAGATTAATTCATGTTTTAGCACGCATTTAGTTTAGCTGCACTCATGCATTTCATTTCCATGATCTTGAGGGAAAAGTATGCAAGTTCATGCATCATGCCCATCTTTTGAATATTCCATTTTGGAGTTGTCTAGTCACTGATTCCAAATGGTAAACTGATGAGCATCAATTGAGAATCAAACTCGCTTCAACTAGGAAGCAATAAGCCAATTTTGACGTTAGTTGCATAATGTTAGATTTCAATTTGATGATCACTAACCCTTGAGCTAATTTGGTTTATTGAGTGTTTGGTGTTTTCAGGTTGAAGAGCACATTTACCATACACACAACCTTCAACATTACCAAAGAAAAATTAGGGATAGAGGGGTATTACACAAACTATCCCATCCTTTTGAATTCCTCTAATTGTACTCTAGAAGTAATTACAAAAAAGTATATATTCATCATCTTTATTTATTCATTTGTTTTAAAATAAATTGTTGTAAACTACTCAAAGCTTATTATCTATTCTAATCCAAAAGGTGCATTAATATTAATTCAAATGGTACTTTGTAGAATTCAAAGCACATCCATGTATGTTCAAAGAATGACTCATTTACATTGTCCTTTTATCTTACCTCTTCTTCAATACATGCCCAAACTTAAATCTTCACCCTATATCTAGTAGGGGCATAGAGCATGTAAGCACAACAACTTAACCATCACATTGCAGGATTAACATCATTTATTATTTACATATTATTATAATATCTAAATACAAATTATTTTATTTATTAAATTTTATTTTAATTGTTGAAAAATATTATTTAGTATATCTATATGATTTAGTGAATCTATTCACTAAAATAGGAATAATTTTATTTTCTATACTTTTTTGGAAATAATGGAATGGTGTGTACTGAGAGGGGAGGGGTGAATTAGTACCCTTAAAACTTTTGTCACGTAACCTTAATCCTTTTAGTAATAAATTGTATTACCAACCATATGTTCTATTCTATCTTTGTGTATGTTATATCAAATCATAAACTCAATTAGCATGTAAACATTCATAGAAACATTCATGAAATGTAATTACAGATGACAAAAGATTTGGTAATACAAAAAACCCCTGTTAGAAGGTAAAAACTGCGGTGGGGATGAAACCCACAAAACTTCACTATCTCCAGAATGGAAGGGGTCGATTAAGGCTTACAAGTTTGATCACTTTTGATGATCTTACCCTGTTAGGAGTAACATGTAGAGACTGGTTAAGGTCTACTCTGTTAAGAGCTTTAGAAACACTGTTTAGTGTGCACTTAGTTAAGAGATTTACAAAGGATTGTTAAATCCACCTTCTCTAAGGATTTATTCAATTTTCTACACTTTTTAGAATGTAGTCAAAAATATTCATTGACCTAAGCATATGCAATATAGAATTGTTGATTACAGATCCAATAAAGTTCACATATATAATTATCACCTATAATGATTGATCAATACCTCTATTCTTCTCGGTAGCCTTGGATCTTGTTCTTGATAACTAATTTCATCTTTGGTTGTTCTTCTGCATAAAAATATGTCTCTAATCCATAGAAGTGTTTGCGGCTATAATCATCATCACATCCATATATTCTAATTGATTACACATCTATTTATACAATGAGTTTTACCTAAATGAGTTTCATGCAAAACAATGATAACTCTATGATAAAAGGTTTACAACTTGAACTTGATCTCCTAGTTTTCATGTTTCTAATCAGTTAGACTGATTAAAACAATTACAATTACATTGCTTGTCCCCCAAGAACTGGATTTAAAGCTAATCAAAAAGCTAAATATAAAACGCAAGTGTTTTATCTAACGTGGAAGTCATATCCACATTTCTCAGGATTTATAACTATCTCTCAGTTAGACTGGTGCTCAGGTTGATCTATAGTTTGTCAGGTTCCTCTATTATCTATTATGTTGGGTTACACTGTAATCTTCTTGTCGGGTTCCTCTATTGGGTTACTCTGTCGAGTTCCTCTTGTAACATTTTCGGGTTGCACTAGTAAACTGTGTCATCAAGTTCCCTTGTGAACTTGTCTGTTAGGTTGCACTAAACTTGTCTTTTGGTGTTGGTGTCACTGATGGCTTCAAAACTGTTTTCCTTTGCATACTAATGGAAAAATATATCTTCATTCTCCCCCTTTGACATTAGTATCAAAAATAGATATGTGCAAAATACTTAAATGTGTAGTATGTACACCATGTGTTCACCTTGTCATTATGAATCCCCCTATGTATATGTTGGTATAGTATATGTATATGAATGTACACTTTCCTTTATACTATTCTCCCTTTTCACCTTATCTTTATCTTCCCCTTTTATTATATCATTTTCCCCTTATCATTTTTTCTCTATTCATATAATTTTCCCCCTTTTTTGATAGTAAGGGAAAAGGTGTAATTACTTACAACTTGTCAAAAATGTGGGAATGGGAGTTGTTCATGTCTTCCATCATTTTCTCCCATTTTTCTTTAAGGTGTTCTATTTTCTCCCATTTTTCTTTAAGGTGTTCTAGGGCCATTTTACCCAATGTAATCCTTGTGTGCATAACATAGATGTTGTTGGTGATAGACATCTCTGGGGTGGCTATCAATTGTTTGGCCGTAGTCATTTGTTGCTATAGTAGTGTAAGATTCGGTAGCAGTAGAGCCTGTAGCTCGGTTACCTCATCTCTTAACTTTGATTCTGCATCTTGAATATGAAGTCTCAACTTATTTGCTTCCATTATATTTTCATAATGCAACCTGATTGCATTGTTATTTGTTGAGAGACCTTGAACACTAGCAGTAAGATTTGCATCTATTTTAGCAATCTTTTCACTATTTTCTTTACTGAAGTGCTCTGATGTGCTTAACTTCTAAATTAAGGTGATAGCTTCTAAAATGACTGGTTCTAACTCATTTACTATTTTAGACAGCTTTACCTTGTTTTCAACCACTTCTTGGCTGATTTTCTCTATCAATTTATATTGATACTTTTGCTTTTCTCATTCTTCTATTTCCT
This sequence comes from Thuja plicata, assembly GCA_018584345.1. NCBI lineage: Eukaryota > Viridiplantae > Streptophyta > Pinopsida > Cupressales > Cupressaceae > Thuja > Thuja plicata. The sequence continues at coordinate 801,987 of MU225023.1, read as the reverse complement.
TTTCCACATCTACATTCTGTGATTGCATTATGTTGGTAAGAATAGATAATTGATCAATGATAGAAGTTTTTTGATAAATATCTGTATTAGGTACTATCTGTTGAAGTATATCCCTTGTTTTTTCAAGTACCTTTGTCCTTTGTTTCCTTTTTAATCTTATCTTGGATAGCTTTTCTTGTACACAGTTTTGCATAGTTTGTAAGTGCCTCTGGATCCAGTGTCCTCAGATCACAGGCTGGTATCTCATTAATCTCATCCAATGTAACTAGACTCTTATTCTTTTTTTTCTTCTTCTTCTTCTTCTTCTTCTTGTATAGAGTTGTGGAGGGACCTGTATGCAGTACCATAGAAAGTTCCTTTGCTTGGTCTCATGTGCTTGGTGAAGGCTTTGGAGTATGTGTACCTTTATCTTGCTGCTCGGTGTTTGCCTGTTGGTTGGGAGTGGACGTCTCCACATCAACCTTATCCTTATCTGTAGTATCTCCTTTGGTATCCTTAGGAGTGGCATCACCTTGTTTTTCTTATTCACCTTTATTTTTTTGTTCTCCTCCTATTTCTTTCTATTCTTCATTGGTATCTTTTTGTGCTTCATTTGTTACATTTTGTTCCTCTTCACCCTTATCCTTGGGTATGCTTGCATCATACTCGAGTGACTTCTCCTTTTGTGAGATGATATTGATAGCCTATATCAATAATTGCATTTGACCCAGTATATTCACTTGTGCAACATCTGTAGTTGTATCTTGTTCCTTGGGCTTCTTGGAGGTAACAGTAATATCTTCATCTCCTTTTACCTCATCTATAGGATCTTCTCCAGTAATATCAATGATAGTATTATTGGTGAATGTTTCATCTGTAGTATCCATATCCTTGTTAGCTTATGTGTTCAATGCTTCTTCATTAACATCCTCACCATCATTTATAAGAATGTGTTCTGGGATTGGTTTATTTTAATCTTCTCCATTGTGAGGCTAGTCAGTGAGTTCCAAAGATCTCTCAGGAGTTGTATCCTTTTTAGGTACATCAAGTATTTTCCTCCATGTATCCTCACTTTCTCTATCAAGATCAATAAAGTTTCCTTGTAGGACTTTTTAAGCTCTCAATTTTGCTAAAAAATTTGTATTATGTAACTTCATCATTTCATCAATTTCTTATATTTTAGATTCGGGTGGCATAACAAAAACTAGGGTTCTTTCTCTTATCTGTTTCTTAGAGTTCAATGTGAATGTCCATCTTGTTGATAATATTTCTATAAGTTCTTTAGGAATCTTACCTTCAAACTATAATGGTACATATTTGAATATACTCATCATTGTGATGATGGCTTACTCTATCTTGTTCTGATCCACGGGATTCAGAGTTAGCCATTTCTAATTTTAGGGTCAGTAATTGAACCTGTCTTGATCATTGATGCACATACCTCATCAATTGTAGTGAGAAATTTACTCTTAAATAGTTGGAGTTTCTCACTCTCATCTTTCTCAGTGTACTCTGTATCTTCCTTTGTTTGGATTATTCTTTTTCTCCTCTTAGGTTCTGATGTTTTCTCTATTTGAGGCTTCCTTTTGTAAGTCCTTACCTGTCCTTTCTTGACCGGTGGTGAGTTTGATTTAGAAATTTGACTCCTTGTATGTGATGCATCCATAGTCTTCTTTGCCAGTGGTGGTGGTGCATCAGACTCTATAGCTTTAGAGTCACTCACTTTTTCTTCTTCACCGACGGGTGACTATCCCTCCATGTCATCCTTTTGTTTAGACTCTTCATCATTACCGACAACTTCTTCTTAAGTGTCTTTACCATTTTATCTTTCTTTCTATCAATTTTCTTCACAACTAAGCCTATTTTTATTCTTTCCTTTGCTACCTCATAGGTTCCAAACCTAGGTTTTGACTTGTCTAATGGTTCATTTATCAATTCTTCAATAGCTTTGGTGGCTTGATCTATGTGGACCTCATAGTCAAGTGGTGCTAACCATGTTGTCCTCGGTACAACTGGTTTGATAAAGGTGTTATTGGTGTCCACCATAAAGAAAATATTAGTCTTATATTTTTCTACTAGTTGTTCAAGTATCCTAATCCTTTTCTGCATTCTATCCTTAAATCCAATGAAGTATTCATCCATAAATGATGTAAAGTTGTCACTGAGTGACTTGTTGAATTCACTGATTTGGATTATCACTGGTCGGGTAGTATCGTAGTTGACATTACCGATATATGGAAATAAGTTCTGGAAATACAAAAATGTACACATTAGAAGTGATCCAAACTTACATGAATTGGAATTTGTAGACCTGATTGTCCCCATGTTCTCATCTAACTACTTCAGTAGAAGCTTAGATAGATCCAAATGTAGACCTTTTTTTATAATCTTATGGGCAATGTCAACTGCTCCACATGGTATATTGTTTAACCTGTTGGATTGGTATATCTTGTAACCTAGTACACATGCAACAAAATTTAGTCTTGGATCGATGATGGTGTTAACCTTCAATCCTCTGTTATCCCATACTGCACCTATCATATTCTCAATCTCAGGGTAAGGAGGATGTTTAAGTGCCTTGGCCTTGTCGGTTATAGGATAACCAGTCAAAGTGTATATCACATCTGTGGTGATCCGTTTTGGCTCATCCAACCATATTTTTTGGTCATGCACTTTGCTCAACACTATCCTGATCCATTTGGTCTTAAACTCCTTTGGGATCATTAGGGAAAATGTCATCCCTTTGACCTTGATGTGTTTATGTTCCTCCTTGATGGTTTCACATGTACAAAGCTTCTTGTAAGCTTTCTCGACCTCAAGATCTCCTATCTTGGTGATCTTGAAATGTATGTAGGCTTGAACATCCTTAATCAGTAAAACCCTAGGTGGTATTCCCAAAAATGCTCCAGTGTCATCAGGTTGCGAAGCAACCTCTAGAAATATTTTATACTTAGGTTCTTCACAAGTGGAGTTCTTGATGAGATTAAACTTATTTTATTTGGCGTTCTTGATCTTAGAAACTCATGAAGTGGTTGCCATCATTTCTGAGAAATTTAGGGCTTTTCCTGTAAAAAAAATAGTGAGCTCGGTGATGTTTACTTACTTAACCTTTGGAAAACTATTGTGATTCCGTTTGAATGTTGTGAATCTGCTGGTTAAATGCTTCTGCAATCTGGTTGCTTTGTTCTCTGCTTCATTCTTCTTCACTCTACTTCATTCTTCTTCGCTCTAATTTTTTATCTAAATCATTGATTAATGAAATGAAGTCTCTGTCATCCATAGATAGTGCCCTCAGTAGCGCAATTAATGCTCTGCCCACTTGTCGAGTGTCGAAGACGGAGTCGCTCGGGTGACATGCCAACTTTCTTTTTGGTGAAAACACGATGCTCAGGGCATGTGTCAACTCATTTAACTTTTCACATGTTCACCAATGAGTCTTAGTATATGGAAAAGACAACATTGTCTTTTGATTACCGATGATGTTTGGTTTATACGAGAAACTTATATTTTTTTTGTTTAACTGATGATTCTTGGTAAGAATTGACAACTTAGCTTTGTAAGTATATTGATGCTTTTCGGTATGCATTAACCGACGAGATTGAATTTATAGAATAATAACAAGTAATACCATAGTGCATCTTTAATCATGATAGTTTGGAATTTTAAATATGTATAATGGAATTGATGTAAATTATAACTTAGTATAGTGTAGTTCCATACTTACTTGTTCATCTTAGGTGGGGGTGGTGATGTCACCAAATCCATTAGATAAGGTGTCACCAATTGCATTGTTTGGTCCAGCATCATCATTTTTTGTAGCTTTCCTCCACTGTTTGTTTCTCATCTTCCAGATGTCTTCAATGGTATTTCCATTGGCAAAGGTTCTTGTCTCTTTCACTAGGTCTCTGCAGTCCTTTTTTAGATGACCAACTTTATGACAGTGTAGTCATGCCATTCCGAGGTTAGTCCAACTCCTAGACTTTATCATCCATTTTATCATGCAGTTTGCTGCTATGTGTCTATATCTACCACATGCTATGCAATTTGTCCATGTATTGTAATCCCAAACATACAAGTTACCGAATCTTTTAAGTTGATAAGCAGTTTCATTTTCTTTAGGCTTCCATGTTTGCCTTTTCTTCATCTTGAATTCAAGAAATGTGTGCCCATGCATTTTTAAAGTAGGATAGTATTTTTCCATGTAGGTTTCCTTCTTTGGTTTTTTAACCTCAGATTTAAATTCATATGCTTTATGTCCTTTCTTGTTACAGTTATAACAGTTTCCTATGAATGAAGATGTGGATTTAGGAATACCTTTTATTTTTCTCCTACAAACATTTGATGTGTGGCCTGTTTTTCTACAGTGATTGCATGATTGTCTCCTTGGCCTTGGATTTTTGTAGACATTCTTTGTATCATCTTGGTATGGTGAATCTCCATTATCAGTATACCCTAGTCTGATATTGTTGTTGAATATTCTTTGTCCATCCATAAAATCATCCATCCTTTTGGTGCTTTCTTTAGCTCTCTTGATCATGTCATTGTGTTGTTGCTGAATTATTACTTTATGCTTCAATCTTTCATTTTATTCTCTTAGCTCACCAATAGATTCCAACTTTCCATTAGTTCTATGTTCATTCGATTTGCATCCCGACTCATAAGAATAATCTTATTGGTGATCTCACAAGGATGTTCAGTAAGTCTTTGTATTTTGAACTCTTTCTCTTGTAGCCTTTCAATGATCTTCCTCCTCTCATCAATAGCTAATGTACTTTCTTTCTTGTCTTGTCTAGCATTATTCATAACCTCAATCATTCTTACCAAATGTGTCTCTTGAACGAATTGCATTGATTTTACTTGTCCAACCAGATGTTGATTGGTTTCATTTAGACTTGTTATGATTCCTTTAGATGTGTCTGATGTATTGCAACACATAGATCCTGGTGACTCAAATAAATCAGGTATCTCTTCCTCATGATAGTTTGTTTCATTGCAGCGAGATGCCATAACCTTTCTTTCATCTAGTCGCTATCTCATCTTGATTCTAGCTTCTTTATATTTCTCATAGAAGATCTGTATCTCTAACTTCTCATTCTCAATACTCTTGTCTAGCTTATACCTTTCCATTGTATGATCTTTTCTCTTAATTATTTTAAACTTTTCCAAATAAGAGATCTAGCTCTGATACCAATTGTTGGAAATAATATAATAGTGTGTACTGAGAGGGGAGGGGTGAATCAGTACCCTTAAAAATTTTGTCACTTAACCTTAATCCTTTTATTAATCAATTATATTACCAACCATATGTGTTATTCTATCTTTGTGTATATTATATCAAATCATAAACTCAATTAGCATGTAAACATTCATGAAATGTAATGACACATGACACAAGATTTGGTAACGTAGAAAATCCCTATTAGAAGGTAAAAACTATGGCAGGGATGAAACCCACAAAAATTCACTATCTGCAGAGGGGCCAGTTAAGGCTTACAAGTTTGATCACTTCTAATCATCTTACCCTGTTAGGAGTAACATGTAGAGACTGGTTAAGGTCTACTCTGTTAAGATCTTTACCAACATTGTTTAGTGTGCACTCGATTAAGAGATTTACAAAGGATTTTCAAATCCACCTTCTCAAAGGATTTATTCTATTTTCTACACTTGTTAGAATGTAGTAAAAAATATTCATTTACCTGAGCATATGCAATCTAGAATTACTTATTACAGATCCAATAAAGTTCACATGTATAATTATCACCTATAGTGATTGATCAATACCTTTGTTCTGCTCGGTAGCCTTGGATCTTGTTCTTGATAACTAATTTCATCTTTGGCTTTTCTTCTACATAGAACTATGTCTCTAATCTATATAAGTGTCTACGGCTACAATCATCATCACATCCATATGTTTTGACTGATTACATATCTATTTATACAATGAGTTTTACCTAAATGAGTTTCACACATAACAATGATAACTCTATGATCAAAGGTTTACAACTTGACCTTGATCTCCTAGTTTTCATGTTTCTAATCAATTAGAATTATTAAAACAATTACAATTACATTTCTTGTCCCTCAAGAAATGGATTTAAAAATAATCAAAAAGCTAAATATAAAACACAAGTGTTTTATATGATGTGGAAGTCAGATCTACATTTCTCAGATCTCTCAGTTAGACTGGTGCTCTAGTTGCTCTGTAGTCTATTAGGTTCCTCTATTATTTGTTCTATCAGGTTGCACTGTAATCTTCTTGTCAGATTCCTCTGCCGGGTTATTATGTCGGGTTCCTCTTGTAACATTTTCAGGTTGCACTAGTAACCTGTGTCGTCGGGTTCCCTTGTGAACTTCTCTGTTGGGTTTCACTAAACCTGTCTTTTGGTGTTGGAGTCACAGACGGTTTCAAAATTGTTTTCCTTTGCATACTAATGGAAAAATATGTCTTCATACTTTTTCTATCATTTAGTTTATTTATCTAATCTTTTTCTACTATTAGAAATTCCAAAGTAAAATTTAATATACTTTTAAGAAATTCTTATACTTTAATTTACCTATCTTAACCTGATATAATTGTTATAAAGACATCACGATATTTACAATAATGTCTACGAGGTCAAATACATTCAAATTATAAAAAATTCTTACTCTAATGATATTTTCCATTTTTTAAATAATTACTTTATTCATTGCATGTAAAAATCTTTAGATGTTGCTTCTTTTAATCCTTCTCATTGCACAACTTTAGCATGCAAATCCATACACATATCACTACAAACAATAAAAAGCATAACATACTTTTATTGTCTTTTAGTAATGTGCTCACTAATTCTTATTATAGAATAAAGTAGAATAATATCACACTTTATTTTCTTGTATTTGATATTGTTATGGATTAAAATATACTACTTAAGGCAGGTTCCAAAGCAATACCAAACTTTCTTATAATTAATTTAGTATAGATGAAAATCTCTTGATTATGCCATCTTTTTACACATCCCCCAAGAGTGGAACGGTGTTGCTGACTCTTTGGCTAAATGGGCCTCAAAGCACATGCATGACTAGAGTATTGTTGATAAGAGGCAAATGTCCCCTGATTTATCTAATGTTATTTATCAACTTGTTGATCATGATAGGGTCTAGTATATCTTTCTGTTAAGGTCTTTTTGTAATTTCTTTCCAAGTTTTAATAAATTTTTACCCCTCCTTTTAGTTCGTATAGATCCAAGTTGATTTTATTCCTACTCATTAATTAAATTTTAATGTTACAAATAACACTCACAAGGCTCTCATTTTAACAGATGACTTTTATTTATAGTGTTATTCATAATTGTAGGTTGAATGGTAAATAATATAATATATTTATATTAAAATATTTATATTTAATATTATTTAATTTATTAATTAAATAATAAATAAAGTGTATTATGAAAAGTATTGATAAACTATTGGATGAGTGTGGATTACTTTTTTAATTTATATTTTAGGGAATCTCTATAATGGGATATGTAAAGAGAGACTTTGAATATGTGTAAATAATTTGATATTCATTAATAATGTAATAAAGTTTTTATATGAGGTGATTGAAGAAAGGGAAGGAAAATATTGTTGAAAAACAAATAATTATGTGTTTGTAATAGTTTAGACATTGTTAGAATTTTTCTCATTATAATATTATTTATTTATTATATTAATTTTTACTCCCACTATATATCTTTGTGTTCGAGAGTAATTTTTCCAAAGTCTCAAAACCCTATTCTTTAAATAAAACTAAAAAGCGTAGCTTAAAAAGTTAAACCTTTAGGACATTTTTTTACAATTTGCTTAGAGTTCATGGTTGTTGCATATGGAAGTAAAAGGAAAAAACATGATTTTAACAATAATGTATGATATTAAAAAATAAGAAGAAAAAAAATTATTATATAAAATAACTATATAATCAGTCTTAATTATTAATTTATTAAATTCTATTGTATTAAATTGTATATAAAAATTCTATATATATTAAATAATTCTTAAGTTTTTTATGAGACAAGCATGGATAGGGCCCTGATCACTTACAAGAGATGAAACAACTTAAACCATAGAATCAAAATAACATAGCAATGAGGGACCCCCAACACTGCAAAATACCAAGAAACAACAGAACAACAACCCCTGCTAACAAAAAAAAATCCACATCCCACTACCATAAACCATAATGACCAAAATTATAACTATCATTGTCGATAAATAATATATATAAGTAATGGGGAAAAAGGGGAAATATAGGAGCTACAAGTTGTGGGGGAGTGGCTCGTGATCATCATGGTAGGTTTTTATCAGTGGTGGCCCTCCCTTTGGGTGTCCAGAAAAACCACTTTTTCAAGCCATATGGAGCCTACATGGGAATAAAAATGGCTTATAAGAGGGGTGTGGATAAATTATGGTTGGAGTGTGACTCTTTAAACATAATTAATTATTTAATTGGCTCTACCCCTCTTTCTTAGATTATTAAATTGCTCATTGAAGACAACAAGTCTTTTCTCCTTCGCTTCCAAGATTTTAAAATCTTGCACGTGTTCCATGAAAGTAATCATGTTGTGGATTTCCTGGGCAATCTTGGGGTGAGGTCTAATCAACTATCATCTTGGGACAAATATGACTAGATCCCTATTGATATCCAATTGTTACTTCACATTGATGTCGAGAAGTGTATTATTAACACCTGCATCAGATTTGATGGAATTGAACAAAATAATTAATTCTTATTTAAGTGATATTGTTTTAATGATAAACCTTTCTTTGGTTTTGGTGTTTTGCATTGGGTCTTCTTATTTATGCCCTATTTCTCAGAGTGGTGAGAGCTGGTTTGATATTTCCAGCGAGGGAGATAGAAATAGGCTCAAATTGGTGGTGTATGATAAATGAAAGAAGGAAGAAGCTATCTCGTTAGAGATGATAGAGGGTGGTCTTACCCCTTACATTGAGAAGCTCTATGGTGTTGATAAATAGGTCACTGAGGATTTCATCAAGGGTTTTAATGAAGGTATTTTGAAGGTGTATGAGATGGAGTCAGAAGTTAAAGTTGTTGGGTTTAATGGGAAGTGATACTGAGAGGGGAGGGGTGAATCAGTACTACTAAATTTTTTTTCATGTTCTTTAATCAATTAACCTTTGTAATCAATTGCATATCCATTCAATATGATCTACACTATCTTTGTGAGAGTTATATCAATTCCTAACATTAATAAACATGTGAATCATTCATAGAAACATTCATGAACATAATTGACACATAACACAAGATATGATATCGCAGAAAACTCCTGTTAGGAAGTAAAAACTGCGATGGGGATGGCACCCACAAAACTTCACTATCTGCAAAATAGAAGGAGCCAGTATAGCTTACAATTTTGATCACTTCTGATGATCTAACCTATTAGGAGTATCAGTGGAGACTTGTTAAAGTCTACTCTATTAAGAGCTTTTAGCAACAATGTTAAGTGTGCACTCGGTTAAGAGATTTGATATAGGACTAGTAAATCCACCTTTCAAGAAAAGATTTCTTACACTTTGCTTCACTTGTTAGAATGATATCAAATTAAAAATTGACCTAGTAAATGCAATCTCCTATTTTTGATACAGATCCTATGTAGTTCACATAAAAAATAATATCACCTTAACTATGATTGAATATTACCTTTGATTATCGGTTTCCTCTGTTCTTGGTTCAGCTAACCAAATTATTTTTTTCTGCTCTAGTTCTTGAAACTCTCAATTCAATCCATAGATGTGCTCATTCTATTCTCCTCTCTCTTCCACACATATTCTAATGAATGATTACACCATTTATTTATAGATGGATTGATTTCATCGAGTTGATGATAAAAACAATGTTAACTCTAAGATTACGTTTACAACTTGCACCTAGATCTCCTAGTCTATGTGCTTTAAATAAGTTAGACTGGTTAAAACACTTACATTAATGTTTCTTGTCCCTAAATAAGTGGATTTAAAAACAATTAAATATCCTATAAATAAAATACCCTTGCTTTATCTGATGTGGAAGTCAGATCCACTTTTTGTGGGCTGCAACTGACTTTGGGTTCTATCTTTCGGTCATGCTTGACTGTCCTTTAGTTTTTACTATCGATTGTGCTGAATCTATTTTGTTGGTCTGCACTGTAAATTTGATTTTAGGTTCCTTTGTCAGGTTCCACTTTATCTCTCTGCATTGTGGTTTTCAGTTTACACACTACCTTGTGTCATCGGTTCATTCTCTAATTAGTCATTTTTGGTGATCTTCTCATCTGATCTTCAGTTTGCACTTTACTATATTTCGGTGTAGGATTACCAAAATTTTTATTTGAATACTAATGAAAAATTAATGTCATCAATCTCCCCCTTTGACATTAGTATCAAAAACTGATATGTGCAAAACACTAACAAAATGTTAAGTATATATACCATATATAATCCTTAGTCATTTAATGACTCCCCCTATGTATATGTCAGTATATCTATACATAAGATATATTTTCCTTCTACATATCATTGTTCCTTTATGAATATAGATATACATATCTACCTTTTTCCCATTTTGACTAAATGTACATAACATTTTCAATGATATTTTGTACAAGTATCATTTCCCCCTTTATTTGATATTAAGGGCAAAGGTCAATTACCTTAGAGCTTATACAAAATGTGTGAATGAGAAGACATCATGTCTTCCATCATTTTATCCCATTGCTCCTTCAATTTTTCTATAGCCATTTTCTCAAGTTTTATCTTGGCATGCATATCATAGATGTTGTCTGCTACAAACATCTCAGGAGTTGCTATCAGTTGCCTTGTAGAAATGATATGTTGTTGTAGCAATGTGAGATTTGGTAGAAGTTGAGCTTTTAGCTCAGTTAATTCTTCTCTAAATCATGTCTTTGCTTCCCACAGCTCTTGCCTTAACCATTTTACTTCTATGATCTTTTCATAATTTAGTTTGGCTGTATTTTCTCCATCGGTTGTTAGGCTACTAGCACTGTTTGCTAGATCTGTATCCATCTTAGCTATGTTGTCACTATTTTCTTGAGTGAAATTTTCAATTGTGCTTAGCTTTTGGATTAAGGTTATAGCTTCAGATATAATGGGATCTAATTCTGATATGAGTTCTGATGACTTTACCTTATTTTCGGCCACTTCTTGGTTGATGTTCTCTAGAAGCTTTTGTTGATACTTCATTTTTTCTCTCTCCTCAATTGCTTTCTCTACATCAATGTTTTTAGTTGTTATGGTGTCGGTGAGGATAGCTAGTTGATCAATTATGGGCTTGCTTTGATCAATATCAACATCAGGTACAATCTGGTGTAGAATGTCCTATGTTGTCTCTAGTACCATTGAATCCTTATGTTGTTTCTTCAGCTTTTCTTTTAATGCCTTCCTTTGGTATATCTCTCCATACTCTCAAAATGCATCCATGTCAAGTGTAGTGGGGTCACACTTCAGTATTTCTATGATTTTGTCAAGTGTAACCTCCAACTTTTTCTTCTTTTTTCTCTTCTTCTTTTGTGACTCATTAGAGTGTAGCACCATTGCTAAGTTCTTAGCCTTTTCTATTGTATTTGATGATGTGACTTGTTGTGCATCTTTCTACTGCTTTGCATCAGTTTCAGCTCGTCAGGTGTCTATAGATGTCTCTACATTCACCTTAGCATCATCGATGGCATCTTTGTTTATTTTCTCAGGAGTTCCATCTTTTGGTTTGTCTCATTTATTTGAGTCCTTTGCATCATCTTCCTTGGTGTTCTCATTCTTCTCTTGTGTATCCACATCTTTGTCCTTATCTCCTTCTGTAACCTTGCTAGTGTTGGTTACATTCTAATTATCTCTAATGTTTTTCTAATCATTGGTGTTATCTTTATTTGGTTCTTCTCCTACATCCTTTGGAGTTTCCTTGTTAGGTGATTTACTTGATTCTTGCATGATATTGATAGCTTGTATCAATATTGGTAGTTTGCCTAGAATTTTCACCTGTGCTCCATCAATTGTTGTGTCTTGTTCATCAGTTGTATCTTTTACAACAGTGACATCTTCATCCTTATTGATTTCTTTTTCTGGGTCATTGGTAATGTTGATGATATTGGTGTCTACAACATTTTCATTTGTGGTATCATCCCATGTTTCATCTACCACATCTGCACCTTTTTTCCCTATTCTATCATTTTCCTCTTTATCCAGCTCAATGGATGTATCATCTCTGTTTTCCTTATCAACATCTTATTGTTGAAGGTATTTTTTGGGGTTGTCTTTCTCAACTGGCGTATTCATGATCTTGAACTATTTATTGTGACTGTCCTTTTCAAGTTCAATCAGCTTGCCTTCAAGAAATTTCTATGCCCATAGCTTTGGTGATAATTCTTTCTTGTGTTTCTCCATCATTCATGTATTTCTACCTTTGTTGATTCTGGTGGCATTAGAGAGACAAGTACTCTCTCTGATTTCTTTCTCATTTGCCAAAGCAAATGTCCAACGGGTGGATAATCTATCCAAGAGTTCCCGTGGTACATAAATTCCTTCAAATTGCATGGGTACATATTTGAAGTTATACATCTTAGCTATCATGGCTTCTTCAATTTTATTTTTATCTTCATGATTTATTTTCCCCCATTTTCTAATATGTGGATCAGTAATAGAACCAGAATTTGCAATGTAAACAAAAATGTCATCAATGGTGTCAGGTTCCTTTACCTTGACATTTTATGCCTCTAATGCTTCATCTCTCTTGGTATCCTCTATATCCTCTCTAGTTATAATGAATTTTCTACCCTTTTTATTTTTTCCTCTCTTCGGTGCAGGTGCTTTTCTCTTATACGTACTGACTTTTCCTTTCTTAAGAGGTGAAGGAGTAGATTCTTTGGACATTTGGCTTTTGGTCCTTGAAGCAGCTATAGTTCTTGGTCTCTTTGATGGTGGAGGAGGTGGTGAGTCTGAATCTATTTCCTTTGAGTTAGTCTTTTCTTCATATTTACCAACAGACATTTATTCTTCGGTTTCCTCCTCTTGTTGTATCTCTTCATCTTGCTCAGCTTCTTCCTCTTCTGCAGATAGAATCTTCTTGAGATTCTTTACCAGTTTGTCCTTCTTTTTCACAATCTTTTTTACTACTAGGTCTGATTTAATTCTTGTCTTGGCCTCCTCATATGTGCCAAACCTTGGTTTCCTTTTTTCTAGTGGCTCATTGATTAAGGCATTAATTTCCTTTGTTGCAAGATCAATGTTGATCTCATATTCCAGTGGTTGCAACCATTTTGTTCTTGCTTCTATAGGTTTGATTTAAGTATGATCTGTGTCAACCATGAAGCATATCTCATCCTTAAATTTCTCAATGAGTTGCTCGGGGATTATTACCCTCTTTTGCATTTGGTCTTTGAATACATTAAAGTATTCATCCATGACAGTTTCAAAATTATCTCCTAGAGTATCTATGTGCTCATTGATTTGCATGGTTACCAACTTGGTGCTATCCCATTTTACATCTCCAATAGATGGTAACTTTTCTTGAAAATAAAATAAAATGCACATGATTAATGAACCAAACTTACAGGTGTTTGACTTTGCATTCTTGATTGTCTTGAGATTTTCTTTCAACTAATTTAGGAGTAGCTCGGACAAGTCTAACTGTGTACCTTTTTTCATGATTTTGTAAGTTGTATCCACAACACCTGATGAAATATTATTTAATCTGATATCTTGGAAGAATTTTTAACCCAGTACACATGCACCAAACTTAATTCCATCATCGGTTATGGTTGTCACTTTCAGTCCACACCCATCCCATTTATCTCCAATCATCTTTTCATTCTCTTCCTTCGGTGGATGCTTGAGTTCCTTTACATTATCTATTATGGGGTAACCATTGACCACATGGATGACATCTCAGGTGTTTTCCTTTGGTTCATCCAACGATAACTTGTTATTGTGCATTATGCTTAGCACTAACCGAATCCAATCGGTTTTGAAGACCTTCGAAAACTTTAGGGAATTGGTAAGCCATTTTACCTCAATGTGTTTGTTTTCATCCTTAAGTGTTCCATATTCATTACAAAGCTTCTAGTAAGATTCTTCCATCTCTGACATTCTAATCTCTGCAATCTTGCAATGTATGAAGTATCGAACGTCTTCAACCAACAAAACCCTAGCTGGTATGCATGAGAACACACCAATGTCATCGGGTTGTGAGGCAACCTCTGGATGAATCTTATATTTGGGTTCCTCACATGCATTTTTTTTTATGAGTTTGAATTCATCCTTCTTAGCCTTCTTAGCTTTTACGGATCGTGATGTTGATGTCATTTTCAGAACTTAGGGCTTCTGTGTAAATGTGTAAAGAATGAAGTTTTCAGTCTATAGAACTTACTATTATGTTTACACATATCTCTGAACTATTTTGGAGTGCTTGATGGTCGAGTCATGATCACTTTGCAACTTGGTTTCTTTCTACTCAAAATCACTTTTGCTCACTCTGCTCTAGGTGTCATGACAAATGAGTCACTCTGATACCCTATTTATAGCCATTGCCCTAAAAAGTGTGTAATAAATTCTTACCAACTCATCAGTGTCTAAAGACTGAGTTTTTCGGTGAAGTCTTTATTACCATCGGTGATGCTTATAATGTTTCTGAGTAGTCAAAGTTCACTTAGCCTTTACCCATAGGTTTCGGTAACACAAAGAGTTTGTTCATGTGCTTGTTTACCGATACAACTCAGTTAATACTAACAACTTTTTCTTATAACCAACATATCTCGGTAAATGTAGGCAGTCTTTGCTTCAAGTGTATACCGATGAGTTTTGGTATATATGTCCAAAGACATAGTTTTCACATATTTCAACAAGTATAACCATGATGCATCTTTCTTATGCTAATTTGGAATTATTTCATCATATTATGGAACTGATGTAAAGTAATAGCTTAGTTTCAATGCAGTTCCATACTTACTTGTTCTTAGGTGGGGTTGGTGATGTCACCAAGTCCATTGGATGGGGTGTCACCATTTGTATTTCTCATTCTAGCTTCATCATTGCTTGAATATTTTCTCCACATCTTGTCTCTAGCATTCTGAATATCTTCAATGGTATTTCCATTGGGGTATGTGCTTGTCTCTATCATTCAAACTTTGCAGTCCTTTTTGAGATGACCAACTTTATGATAGTGTAAGCATGCCATTCTGGGGTTAGTCCATCCTCTAGAGTTTCTAGTCCATTGTCTCATACAGTTTGTAGCAATGTGACCATACCTTCCACATGATGTACAATTTTTCCAAGTATTGTAGTCCCATACATACTGATTACCGATATGCTTTGGTTGATGGGAGCATCTTGACCTTTAGGCTTCCATGCTTGCCTTTTCTTTTTCCAGCATTCAAGACTTGTGTGCCCATTCATCTTGCATGTAGGATAGTATTTGTCCATGTAGGTTTCCTTCCTTGGTTGTTCTATCTTAGACTTACATTCATATGCCTTATGCCCTTTATTTTTGCATTTATAGTAGAATCCTATGAATGAAGGTGTAGATTTTTAGGAATACCTTTCATTTTGCCTCTGCACACATTTGTTGTGTGACCTTGCTTTCCACAGTATTTGTACGTAAGCTTTCTTGGTCTTGGATTTTCATAAAAATTCTTTGGATTGGATTGATTTGATGATTCTCCATTTTTGGTAAATCCTACACCATTTTTGTTGTTGACTCTTCATTGTCCTTCCAGAAAATCATCCATTCTTTTATTGCTCTCTTCATCCTTTTTGATAACTTCATTATGTTGTTTCTAAATTCTAACCTCATGCTTTAGTTTTTCATTTTCTTCTCTTAGTTCACCGATAATTTGTATTCTTTCAATGAGTTCAACATTGATTATGTTTTCTTCTTGAATCATGAGAATGATTTTATTTTTGAGCTCATGGTGATGCTCTGCATGTCTTTGAATTTCTAACTCCTTTTCTTGCAGTTTCTCTATAATCTTCCTCCTGTCATCAGTAGCCAGTGTTCTTTCTATTTAAGCTTGTCTAGTAGAACTCATCACATCAATCATTCTAACCATCTGGGTCTCTTGACTGACTTGCAACATCTTTATTTTCTATGTCAGGCATTGATTGATCTCCTTTACATTTGTGGCATTCTCTTTTGATGTATTTGATGTTTTTCTTGCATTTGATCTTGAAGACTCAAAGAAATCTAGAGTATCCTCTCCTTGATAATCTTTTTCATTTCTTCAAGTTTCCATTCCTTTCCTCTCATCCAAAAACTCTCTCATCTTGATTCTAGCTTCTTTATACTATTCATAGAACATCTGTATCTCAAGATTTTTATTTTCAATATTCCTATCAAGTTTGTACTTCCCCATTATATGATATTTTCTCTTAATCCTTTAAGATTTTCCAAGAAGAGGCTTGGCTCTAATACCAATTGTTGGGTTTAATGGGAAGTAGTACTAAGAAGGGAGGGATGAATCAGTACCTCTAAAAAATTTTTCATGTTCTTTAATCAATTAACCTTTGTAATCAATTGCATATCCATTCAAATTGATCTACACTATCTTTGTGAGAGTTATATCAATTCATAACATTAATAAACATGTGAATCATTCATAGAAACATTCATGAACATAATTGACACATAACACAAGATATATATCACAGAAAACTCCTGTTAGGAAGTAAAAACTACGGTGGGGATGACACCCACAAAACTTCACTATCTACAGAATGGAAGGGGCCGATTAAGGCTTATAATTTTGATCACTTCTGATGATCTACCCTGTTAGGAGTATCGGTGGAGACCTGTTAAAGTCTACTCTGTTAAGATCTTTTAGAAACACTGTTAAGTGTGCACTCGGTTAAGAGATTTGATATAGGACTATTAAATCCACCTTTCAAGAAAGGAATTCTTACACTTTTCTTCACTTGTTAGAATGTTACAAAATTACAAATTGACCTAGTATAAGCAATCTCCTATTATTGATACAGATCCTATGTAGTTCACATACAAAATAATATCACCTTAACTGTGATTGAATATTACCTCTGATTATTAGTTTCCTCTACTCTTGGTTCAGCTAACCAAATTCTTCTTTTCCTTCTCTGGTTTTTGAAACTCTCAATTCAATCCATAGATGTGCTTGTTTTGTTCTTCTTTCTCTTCCACACATATTCTAATGAATTATTACATCATCTATTTATAGATGGATTAATTTCATCGAGTTGATGATAAAAATAATGTTAACTCTAAGATTAGGTTTACAACTTGCACCTAGATCTCCTAGTCTATGTGCTTTAAATCAGTTAGACTGATTAAAACACTTACATTAATGTTTCTTTTCCCTAAAGAAGTGGATTTAAAAAGAATTAAATATCCTATAAATAGAATACCCTTTCTTTATCTGACGTGGAAGTCAAATCCACTTTTTGCGGGCTGCAACTGACTTTTGGTTCTGTCTTTCGGTCATGCTTGACTGTCCTTCAGTTTTTACTGTCGGTTGCGCTGAATCTGTTTTGTCAGTCTACACTATAACTTGAATTCTGGATTCCTTTGTTGGGTTCCACTTTATCTCTCTGCATTGTGGTTTTCGGTTTACACACTACCTTGTGTCATCATTTCATTCTATACTTAGTCATTTTTTGGTGATCTTCTCATCTGATCTTCGGTTTGCACTTTACTATCTTTCGGTGTAGGCTTACCAAAAATATTGTTTGAATACTTATGACAAATTAATGTCATCAAAATTGGATTAGATAACTAAAGTATCTGATACTATGATTGAGGGAAGAAAGTTCTATAAAGACAAAAAGAATGTTACTAAGGTAATGTATATCTTCTTTTTTCCAGGAGAAAGGGAAAAATTGACAGAGTCTCAGATGGTGGCTACAAATGAGCCTCTCTTGAGTTTCCTTGGGCTGATTTATGGAGGTTATAATGATATATTTGAATTTGGATGGTAATTTCACCAGTCTGTTTATCTACCATTTTGTGATTCTAAATCACTTTCTTCATTAGATGTGTATTTCATTTCCATATTATTTCCTGGATTCTCTGGACCATATTCTCAAAGCCCATAGGAATAAAAATTCCTCCCTTGTCCTGCACAAGGGTCTCATCTTGTTGATTATGGAAAATGCTTGGGATATGCACATTTAGAGAAACACTCCTCTTAAAATGGGGATTGGATTTCAAAATTTTTTTAGAGTGCATTACTATGACGAGGGCTCATTTAGTCTTCAAGAACTTGATTTTGATGAGAATATAATTTTTAATTTGAACACTTGTAAAAGGCCAGTGGCTCCTACTCATAAAAGGGATATCCTTTTATATGATGATGGGTCTGATGACAACCCCTCTAGGGATTATTTCTTGATTCCCTTGACCCTATCCCTTCAAAGAAATATAAAGGCAAGGCTAAATTATCGACAACAAAGGTGAGAAATAAGAGGGACCCAGTTGGGTCCCATCCTCTTTTAGTATCTAGGAAGTCTTCTCATATGAAAATGGGTGATTCTCTCATATGAAAATGGGTGATTCTCTAGAGGATATTTACCCTATTCCCCCTCTTAATCCATCATATGCTACCAATAATATGGGTCCCATGGAAATTCACATTGAGATGCCCTTAGAGGAGGGAAAGAATACGTTGGTGGAAAAAGCTTCTTATGTTCCTTAGAACATTACGATTACCAACCTGGTGAAGAATTTTATGGAGAGACAACATGCCATGCTCAATTGGTTCATTGAGGAGATAATGAATCTTAAGGAAAAACCTTCTTCAAGTAACCCCAAGTTGGGTAGCATTATGGTCAGTACTTAAACCCTAGCTAAAGGCATTAGTGAGCTCAAGAAAGACCATGAAAACCATATCAATAGTGTGGAATTTACTCTCAATAAGTGTAGGATAGAGTCATGGTTGTGGTTTTTATTAGTAAAATGAATATGCATAATTTAGATGAGGGGATTATAAAATTGAATAAACATGTAGAGGTGCTTCAGGATCTTTCTAAAGATGCTCCCACTTCTCCTTCTATGACTATCAAATCTTCCAAACTGGTCCATTATAGAGAGACTAGTTCCAATGATGTCATGGTGCTTGTTGCTATTGATATGGATAAAGACACTATTTTTGGTCCAATGATGAGGCTCTAAAGAAAAGATAATAGTTCTACTCCTATTAATAGTATTATCAATAAGGTTAGGAGTAGTAATGAGGATGTTGTTAGGAAGGATGTTGAACGGGTAAATTCTTTGTATTCTTTTGGGATTTTGGTCCCTTATTTTTGTGTCTTTTGTCTTCTTTTTGGTGCATGCGTGTTTATTTGTAGATTACTGATTGCTCATTTATGTTATTTTAGATTTGGGTTTTTTGTCCCTTTCAAACCAATTTACCTTTAATAAAAAGAAATCCATATAAGTAATTGTTTTCCTAATACTACTTAACAACTTAACTAATCTAATCACCATAATAAAGTTGTTAATAACAATTTTAAAAGCTCCATCCTAGAGTGCCAAGTAAAAAAACTAAAGATAGTAAACTCATTTTTTACTATATAAAGCTTCAATGAGGCTCTAGTCCCTTTCCATCTCCAACAACACCACCGACCATTTGTTCAGATTGCATTTTTTAGTGCTTTAATCCTTCGTGTCCATCCTTTCACCTGTCTTTTTGAGCTACTTTTAATCTTTTATTTTCTTGTAAAATACTCATGATGGCTCTATTGACGAATCCACATGTTATGTTAACTACAAAAGTGAGATCCTTGTTAATGAAAATACGTTTTGATTAATCATATTCTCTAGATAGTTCATCCTTTCCACCATATCCTACATAAGATTGTCATCTTTAATAGTTTATTTATTAGGGATAATATCATTCTCGATGACATATTCCTTTTCTATATACATATCAACCTCTTCTCCTATATTTTTTTATTGTATATGTCCCCCTCATTTTTACAAAGTTGGATTTCTCTTCCTCCTGAGCATCATCACCCTCATAGAAATCATTCTTGTATCTTCTTCATTTTCAAATTTTTCTTGAGATGAAATAATCTCCTCTTCCATAAACATATTTTTCTCGTTAGAAGGAGGATCCTTGAGGGTTTTATGTAGATGCATAGATCTTCTATTACTAGACCCTTTTCCTTTCTCTTCAATTTTTAGGCTCTTGGCCTCATACTTTTTTGTCTTCGACATCCTCCAAAATATATATAGAAACAAATTTGTTAGCCAAGGTCATGTTTTTCTTTTTCCTAGAAGGGATAGGAAGATCCAAAGGGTTTTTTCTCTTCATTGGGGTAATAATTAAGAGTTCATTAACCTAGGATGAGTGAGATGAAATATTATTTTTTTCTATTTAGAGGAAGCAGGGCTATCAGCAAGAGAATTAGTCAAAGCAAGCCTTCTCAAGGACACTATAAAAATTGAGGATTGATGAAGGGTGCTCCCCTTATTAACAAAAACAAACAACAAAATCAAGAATAACAAGATTTGCAAAGACCATAAATGGGCTTTCTATTATCTACCATGAAATGAAATTACAATATTCTAAAATATAACATGCACCTTCAGAAATGCAACATGCACAGCCGCATGGGCATCTTATTACAATAATATGCAAGCTAGAGCCACCAGCTACATAACCTAGAACTTCCCTAGACAACCCTAAGGGCCTTCAATATATAGGCAATATTAACTACCCAAGAAGACTCTAGAAATTAAACTCTAAAGTTTGAGGACCACCATCCCTAATATATTATTATTCATTTTTATTACATAAGAGTAGGCCCAAACAACTTTGGAACCCAAAAATAAATTTTGAAGAACTTTAATATTTTCAAGTTCAGGTAGCGCAACTTTTGGAGACCATAACTCATCAACCATTGACCTAATAGGTTGTCGTAAACCCATTTTAGAAATGTCACAAAGTTCTCTACAACACTTGTCTTGGGCTTTCCTAGTCAGTCAAAGTTTCAACCCCATTCGGAGCCTCTAAAGCCTTCAAAACTGAGTTCAAATTTTCTGTACCCTACTGCCAATACCAAAAATATCCAATATCTACAAAACTAGACTTGATGTAGTAATGAAACTTTACTAGAGAGCTGATACAATCAAAGTGAATCTCTAGGGAAGAAAATAGAACATTCTGAGTTCAAATAGAAAACTTACTAAAAATAGTAAATTTCTAGAAATAGTAACTCTACACAAAATAACCCTTATTGAAAAGAAACCATAAAATATTTTCAAGTGATGCAAGATTGCTCTTACACCCAAGATGCTCCTGCATCATTTTCTAACATTTTCTATTAATTTTCTAAATTTTCCCAACGTTTTAAAATGTTCTACTAATTTTCTAATAAAAATAATTAAAAATTACTAAAAATAAAAATTACTGATATAACTAACTAAAAATAATTAAAAAATAAACAAATTTTTCATATTTTTAAATTTTTTTCTAATTTAGTTCTCTAAATTATGTTGCTAAGGTTTTCTAAGATTTTCTTAATTTTTCTAACATTTTCTAATAAAAATCTATTTTTTAAATTAAAAATTACTGAAAACGGAAAACTAACAAAAATAATTGAAAAATATATAATTTACAATAAAAAAATAAACAAAAATGGATGAACTATGTGCACTCGCTATCAACGACGGTCGAAGAGAGGTCAAAAGTGCTAAAAAAATGCTAATGTCAGCCTTGGTCATCATGGTGTTCGCTCCAACGCTTGGGGTTCGCTAACAGTAAAAGTGAATTGGATAAATGACAACTCCACCAAAAATTTATTGAAAATATGGGCAGTGGGGTGTTTGCACGAAGGGGGTGTCCTTCATATTAGTGGAACAATCTTTATTAATTTAGACAAAGGTACTTGTAATTTTTCAATTCTATTATGTCAATGATAGTATTAGTTCAACCTTGCTTGAGGTAGTAAAAATAAAGAATACTATTAAAATACTCCCATGCCATAAATAAATATTTCAAAGCCTAGTTTTAGAGGAGATGTGGCTTTCTTCATCTCCCCTACACCATTTCCAAGGCATCACTTGTGTCTAGCCACTTGCAATTGAGAGAAAATATCCTCACCCAGTTTGCTTCATTAAACTCATTTTATATATGAACGTAATATGAACCATCTAATGGGCAACCCAACTTTTATACTCCACATGCTTTTTCTTCTACTCCACATGTTTTTTCTTCTACTCTGCATGTTTTTTCTTCTACTCTGCATGTTTTTTCTTAACTTCCAATTTTTCAAATTTTAGTCCCACATACTGTTGGAAATACAATATTGGGAAATCAAGATACTAAGAGGGGGGTGAATCAGATCTTGAACTTTAATCACTTTAAAACAAAATAATCCACAAACATATAAATATGTAATCTATTTAACATCTAGTATCATCCATGACAGTAAATGAATAACACAATACACAGAATTTGGTAACCCAGAAACCCAAATAGGTAAAACTGGGGTGGGGATGACACCCACAAATTCTTCACTACTGCAGCAATAAAGTGTGCTTGTTAGGGCTACAAAAGTTTGATCACAATATGCAATCTACCTGGTTAAAGGTCTGCCTGGTAAGAGCTTTAGATCATTACAATCTACCTTGTGAAAGGATTTCAACTTACAGTAAAGTAAGCACTCTACTAAGAGATTTAGAAAGGTCTGCTAGAACCACTATGTTAAGAGATTTCACCTGATACACTTTTTAGAATGTCTCAAGATATGATCCTTCGATATGCACTATGATGCTGATAATAGATCTCCTCTTTATAAAGCTTTTACTGATCTTATAATCTGATATGTCTTTACTCTGCTGCTCACTACTCTTCTACTCTGCTAGATCTATGCTTCTTATCAAAATAATCCTTCACACATCTCTCATGTATGTATGCACCTTCTCTCTATGCTCTCCAATCACTCACATAATTAGGGTAAGAAACAATCTTATTATACACTTTGAATCTGGCGAATAGATCTAGATTAATGATAAAAAAACAAAACTTATGCCTCCTAGGCATTACAATTATCTGATTGGCCACATGCCACACATAGGATAAAATAATTAAATTCATAATTAACTCCATAGAGAATATTAAATGCTTCACATATGTCGGCCCAATACACCCATAAGTCAGCCCAAACATATTACCTTAAAGTTTGTGTCATATCTGATATGTATGTCAAAACTGTCTTGCTCGACACTAAAGTCTCTGGTGCTCGGCATGGAATTTTTAGATAGCTCGACATCTATGATCTACTATGCTTGTCAATGACTTTTTGGGTAGCTCGGCCTATACTATTTTAGCTCGGCCGCAATGGTAGCCGACCAAAAATGCCTGAATGAAGGACTAAGTGTGGACACTAAATGATCAACAAAAACTTAGAGATTAACAATCTCCCCCTTTGATATTTAGTAGAAAAAACACTTATCATTTTGTTTACATCCAAAAAAATACCTAAGTACATATAGTACTCCCCCTTTGATTATACTTCATACTTAATAGATTATCTACATAATATACATGCCTTCAACAAAAAATATTATACCTTCAGCTCATTTGTTCCTTCCTTTCCTGATTCCCCCTTGTTTTTGTCACTGATAGCTGGAGGGGTTAGGTTGTACTTATTTAAAAATTGTTTATGAAGTTGAAGAATTAATGCAAATGAAGTGTCCCAACTATCTTTAAAAAACTTCATAATTCCCAAATTAACTTCTAGTTCAGCTGGAAGACTTACCAAACTTTTTGTAGTAGAGAGATGAGAGTCTCTCTTTATCAGTTCTCTGACAGCTATCATTTCTTTCTACATAACCTCTAGATGAGGTATCAGATTAGCCTGAATCGTAATCAGTTTTTCCCTGATTCAGCTATCTTTAGCCATAAGCTTGGCTAACCTCCTCTATGTATGAGTTAACTTATTGAAATGTATGGAGCTAGAGCTAGCCTCCATGCTCAATGAACTTGCAGTTCAATTCATATCCAGTTACAATTTCTCAATTAACTGCTAATTTTCTTTGGTAAAGAAAGATTCATCACATAGTATTTTGTACAAAGAAAATATTTTGTTTGCAACTCCATCTAGAATTTCAATGAGAGAGGAAAGTTCAACTTGTTGTGTAGCTATCTTTTCAGATATCTTTTCCAGTACTTTTTTCTCAAACTTTCTCTTAGACCCTTGTAATAGTTTCTCATTTGCCTCGATATTATCATCAGTCACCTTTTGTACAATGTGAACTAGTTGTTCTAGTATAGGTGCCTGTTCATTTACATCATCCATGTCAAAAGAATTTACAAAAATCTCTTTGATGTCATGCAGTAATTGCTTCTTCTTCTGTTCTCTCTTCATTTCTTCTTGTCTCTTCTTCCTCTTCAAGAGTTCTTGAAGGGTCTGAATATGCTCGTATGGAAAATTCTTAGGATCCCATTTAGGAATCACAATTACTTCATCTAATGTGACATTTAGTATTGGTGACTTCTTCTTATTTAGCTTCCTCCTTTTGGGCTCAGGTGAGCTGTCAACCAGCTTAGTTTCAATGATTTCCTTTCCTTTGTCAGTAAGCAATTTAGTTGCTGACTTCATCTTAATCAAGATTTCCTACTGGTCAGGTACATTCCCCATTTTGGGTCCAATGGGGGGTAGATGAAGAAAAGTGTGGTAGGTTCACCAACACTTGTATAGCCTCTTGTTCTTTAGGATTATCTCCAGTTACTTCCATTTTGTCTCCGTTGTTTAACAATGTCTGAGCAACCTCTAGAATAGGTGGATTTTCAGTATTTACCTCTTGATCTTTTGGTTTCTCTTTCTCGGCTCCTTCTTCTTCATTTTTCTCTTCATTGACCTCAGTAGCCTTGATAGGCGATTTGATAGTTGTGTCTTCCAGCTCATCCTGATCCTCGACATCCACATTGCTCACATTTTCTAGTGTGGTGTCAATGGGACTATCCATTGTCAAGTATGTAACTTGCTCATCACCTATTTCCATTTGTGTTTTAGTTTCTATTTATGTTTGATCAGTGGTGATTTGCACAGAGGTTCCTTCATCTATTTTCTGCTCTTTTGGAACTGACAACCCAAAAATCTCTTTCCAAATTTGATTACTTTGTTGTACTACTCCTTTAATATCATTCTTCAAAATAGAATAAGCTCTATATTTTGGTACAAAATTTTTCTTATATTGATCAAAAAGTTTTGCTTTTTGTTTCTTTGTCAATTGAGGGATGACTCTATCCAAAGTTGCTTCCCTAATTTTCCTTTTAGTCATCAATGAAAATTCCCATTTACTAGATAAGAAATCATAAATTTCAATAGGGAAATTATTCCCTATCTCTATAGGTGTCATTTTGAATGTACTCATCATGTCTAATAGAGCTTCTTGTAACTTGACCTTATTCTCTTTACTTTATGTTTCATATTTGATAAATTTAAATCCAGATAACCCAGTTGAACTTCTAATGTTCTTGCATACCTCATCAATGTCTATAGGATGTTTGAATGATTCTTTAGGTATGTTTCTCGGCACATTAGTGTCTATTTCCTCATCTTCTTCATCACTCAAGATTAGTCTCATTTTCCTTGGTCTTTTGGCAGAACTGCTCGGCACAACTTTGGTTTTGACTTGTTTCTTTTTCCCTGAGCTTCTCTTGGCAGCATTCTTCCTTGTGTATAATGATGTTCTCACCATAGGAGGTGAAATAGCTAATGGCATGGTCCTTGGTCTTTTTAAAATGGGAAGGGTATCCTGACGTTTAACTTTTCTTACTTTGGTTGCCTTGGCAACCATTGGCTGTTTCCCTTTCCCCTTAACAACTACATCCTCTTCAGACTCAACTTCTTCTTCTTCACTAGGTATGTCTTCTCCTTGTCTAGTATTTAAGCCTAGAGAAGCATCCTTTTCTTCCTTATCACTTGCAATGCCAACCACCTTCTTCAAATTATTGACAATTTTTTTCCTCTTTCTTTCCATGGTGCTAGCCTTTAGGTTCATAGAAATTTTGGCCTTGACTTCTTCATAATTACCAAAATGTTTATTGGTACTATCATTTTTCTCTGTTAGGAGTGTTTTGATTACTGCAGATGTTTCATCTATGTCTACTTTATAAGGTAATGGCCTTAACCATGATACCCTAGGTACTATAGCCTGAACATAAGTGTAATCTGTGTCAACTAGAAAACACACATCCTCATAATGTTGTTCCACTAATGAACTAGGAATTCTGCTTCTCAGTCTCATACTTTTCTTGAACTCCAAAAAGTATGTTCCCATCACATTATCAAAATTATCACCTAACTGTTGAATCAGTATATTTATCTTTTGGGTGATAGGTCCATCTATTTTCCATACTATGTCTCCATAGGTAGGAAAAGTCTTTTGAACATAGAAAAATATGCATACAAGCAAGGATCCAAAATTATACATAGAATTCTTCACTTTCCTGATTGATGCAAGGTTCTCAGCAAGCTTTGTTAGTTGTAGCTCGGTCAGGTTGTATGTGTGATCCTTCTGAATGATTTTCCATGCTTGGTCTACTGCAATGCAAGGCACGCTGTCCAATCAGCTCGACTAATAGAACTTGTGAGCTATAACCCTCACAGAAAAATCAAGTTTTAGGTCTTCAATGGTGGAAATATTCATTCCCCTTTTGTTCCATATAGATTTAGTGACCTTCTCTATGTCTTCTTTACTCTGGCATTTCATGGTCCTTTTCCTGTTGATAGTAGGGTAACCAATTACACGATGTATGATATCCTTGGTAATCTTTACTGGTCCATTCTCCAACCAAATGCTCATATTATGTACCCTGCTAAGAACAATTTTGATCCATTCTTCCCTGAAATTCCTCAGAAATTCTAGGGCTCGAGTTAACCCTCACTCGGCTAGATGATTGTGTTCAAGTTTTAGGGCTCCGTCTATACATAGTTTCCCATAGGATTCCCAGCTCATGGTCTCCAACTTCACTAATTTTACACATGTAACATGCCCTAATGTCATGAATCATAAGTACCTTCAGAGGGATTGAAGATAGGGCTCCAGTTAGATCACCTTTGATAGTGCTCTCAAGAATGACGTGAAAGTTGGGAGGTGCACAGGTGTCGCTCCTCACCAATTGAACTTCTCTCATTTCCTTCTCCATTCCCTTAACTGGTGCAAAAAAACTAGCAGCCAAGATTTCAGGATAAAGGGTTTCAAAGGAGAAACAGAGTACCTCAGCAACTATCAAAGTTCACACTTTTTCTAAATGGTCCACGACACGCTATATAATTCTTCAAAATCTCTGCTGAAATCAAGTTCACCAATGCTTCAACACTTTAAGAAATCTCAAATCACAAGGTGAAATGAATCATGAATGGTTCATTCCCTTATAGGTTTCAAGGTAGGTTTGCAATAAATGTTCTGTCTATTGGAATTAGTGCAAAATATTTGTCCTCGACTGACTTCAACAATCTCTTGGTCGCAACCCAAACTAGCTCGGCACATATGTCGATGAGCTCAATCTTAGTATAATACTGATGCTCGACACCTCTAGTGCTTAAATGAATTTTCTCGGTACTTTAACTTTAAAACATGTCCTGATGCAAAATTATCATATGCAGATATGGACTTTGGCATAGTGTATGTTAGGAACTGATGTAAGATATGAAATTTAAATATAGTTCCTTACGTACCTCTTCTACTTAGTTTGAGATGGTGTGATCACCTGATCCATTGGGTTGGGTGACCTCGGCTTTAGTAGTTTCACTGCTGCTCGGCTCTATTTTCCTTACCCATGTTTGGTTCATTTGTGCTCTAATTTCCTCAAAAATAGGAGTAGGTACTCTTGTCTTGCACTCTCTCTTAGTATGACCTATTTTCAAACAACTAAAACAAACTAGGCTTCCATTCATGCAACTCTTAGATCTTCCTCTAAAATGTGTCTTTATGCAGTCTTCAGGTGCAAGTCCATACTCTTCAGAGTAATGACAACTTTGCCTTGTGTTATAATCCCAATTTTAAGTGTTGCCTTTTCTTGGTGCTTTTGCTTGTGTCTTTGATGTCCATTGTTTTTTAGCATTAGATCTACAATCTTGTGCCTTACATCCAAATTTTTGACAATTGTAACAATATCCATTGATTCTTGATGTGGGAGGTGCATCATTTGTATTAGCCCAACATTCATGTGCTTTATGTCTAAAATTCTTACAGTTAAAGCAATAACTATTAAACTTAGGTTTAGAATTGGACTGACCATTCTTGCTTTGGAAAATGTTTGTAGTGTGTCCTGGTTTTCCACAGTGGTGGTATATAGGTTTGGTGCTCTTTGTCTTTGCATTCCTCTTTTCACCAGTCTTTGATGATTCTCCTTTCTTAGTAGATGTGTATGGTTTAGTGTGACCTAATCCAGAAGAATCTTTTGGTCTCCTTGATGCTTCCATCAGATTCTCAAAATGAGTCAAAGCTTCATTAGGTTTATTCAATGTTTCATTTAGTTCTTTCTCGGATCTCAAATCATCTTTCAATTGACTATTCTCAAATCTCAGATTCAAAATTTCCATGTCTTTCCTACTGATCTCCTGATTCACAAGTAGTAGTTGATTTTCCATGTCAATCTAATTGTTTGTCATCATTTTCACATCATGTGTCCTCTCATCAAGTCTGACAGTTATCACTCTTTTATCTTCTTCAGCCATAGCTTATCTTTCTTCTTTTGTTCCACTACTTCACATAGTACATTGTTCCTATCTAGTAGATCTGTAATTTCTATGTCACTCTCAGTAGAATCTCCATTCTAATATAGATTTGCAGTGTCTTCTTCCTGATAATGAGTATCATTCATTTGTTTGGCCAAATCTTTCCTAGATGTCAATGACTACCTCAATTCCTGTCTATCTGTCTCAAGCTGATGTAAAGCTAGCTGAATTTCAATCTTTTGATTCTCAATGACTTTACCCAATCTGTAAATCTCCATCTCTAGATCTCTACTCTCAAGCTGATTAAAACCTTTTGTAGAATAATGAAGCTATGATACCAATTGTTGGAAATACAATATTGGGAAAGAAAGATATTGAGATGAAGGGGGGGGGGGGTAAATCAGATCTTGACCTTTAATCACTTTAAAACAAACTGATCCACAAACATATAAATATGTAATCTATCTAACATCTAGTAGCATCCATGACTATAAATGAATAACACAATACACAAAATTTGGTAACCTAGAAACCCAAATAGGTAAAACTGGAGTGGGGATGACACCCAAAAATTATTCACTATTGCAGAAATAAAGTGTGCATGTTAGGGCTACAAAATTTTGATCACAATATGCAATCTACCTGGTTAAGGGCTTAAGATCATTACAATCTACCTTTTGAAAGGATTTCAACTTACAGTAAAGTAAGCACTCTGCTAAGATATTTAGAAAGGTCTTCTAGAACCACTCTGTTAAGAGATTTCACCTAATACACTTGTTAGGATGTCTCAAGATATGATCCTTTGATATGCACTCTGATGCTGATAACATATCTCCTCTTTATTAAGCCTTTACTGATCTTATAATCTGTTATGTCTTTACTCTACTTCTCACTGCTCTTCTACTCTGCTAGATCTATGCTTCTTATCAAAACAATCCTTCACACATCTCTCATGTATGTATGCACCTTCTCTCTATGCTCTCCAATCACTCACATAATTAGGGTAAGAAGCAATCTTATTATACACTTCAAATCTGGTGAATAGATCTAGATCAACGATCAAAAATAAAACTTATGCCTCCTAGGCATCCCAATTATCTGATTGGCTACATGCCACACATAGAATAAAACAATTAAATGCATAATTAACTGTGTAGAGAATATTAAATGCTTCACATATGTCAGCCCAATACACCCATAAGTCAGCCCAAACATAATACCTTAAATTTTGTGTCATATCTGACATGTATGTCAAAATTGTCTTTCTTGGCACTGAAGTCTATGGTGCTTGACACAGAATTTCCGGATAGCTCAACATATATGATCTATTCTTCTCGGCAATGACTTGCCAAGTAGCTCAGACTATATTATTTTAGCTCGGCCGTAGTGGTAGCCGACCAAAACTACCTAAATGAATGACTAAGTGTGGACACTAAATGATCAACAAAACTTAGAGATTAACACATACCCTAAACAAGTCCAAAAATTGTATTAAATACAAATGTAAGATTTTTTTTTAAAGTGCATGTCAAATTTGAGCATTAAATATATTACTTTTGAGGCTTCTATTTTACTCTGGGCATATCAGAACAATGTCAATTTGTAGTGGTTGTGTGATGAGCGCAGAAGAGGCATTGACCATGGAACTTTTGCAATGTCTGAAAGAGAATTGGAAAGACATTGGGTCATATGATCCTCTCTATTTACTACTACTTTTGAATAAAAATGTAGAGGTTGAATTATGTGAGCTACTCGACGAGGCCAAGAAAGCAATCCATTCTCTCTTCAAGTCCTACAAACCACTTTGTCCCCATTGTACTTTTGTAGAGGCTACTTATCTATATCTCAATAAAAAAAAGATTTGTGCATTTCCTCAACCAAGGTTTCAATGCCCTAATTGCGAGCACTGGTTCACTGTGGGTGGAAGAATGATTAAATCAAGGCATCACATTCTTCTTCTTCTTCTTCTTCTTCTTCTTCTTCTTCTTCTTCTTCTTCTTCTTCTTCTTCTTCTTCTTCTTTATTTTCAAATTAGACATAAATGTGGATTCCATAGAAGGTACAATACTGTAGTCAAAATTATTCATCTAAAAAAAAATCAATCTTCCAACAAGACTATAAACAGTAATATTATTTCTAGGTGCTACTCTCATTTCATGTATTGTAGAGACTCTTAGAGAATAAGTAGGCAATAATGTTCTAAGAATCTTACTCACAATAGTGTCTTCATCAATAGTTCTACCAGCTCCTTGAATAGCATTCACAACTTCCTTAAGTTGGGTACTGACTATGTTATGTTCTCTCCTTCTTTCATTCTCATATCATCAACATTTCCTCAAACACTTTCAGCTTTAGCTCTTAGTACATTTGCATCTCCTCCATAAACTAGTGTAAGCTGGTCCCACATCTGGTTGGTAGTTGTACATGTCTTGATATCTTCAAATTCAGAATCAATAAGAGAAGAAGAAATTATTGGAAAGTTGACTATCTGAGGATGCATGACTCATTTTGTGTTGTCATCATGACAACAAAGTCATATTTAGTCTCTATCTTAAAAGACAAAATGACTAAGTAAGGAAAATAGGGCAGACAAAGATACACAGTGATTAGCACATTAGCGCATGTACCAAAGATCAAGTCAGTATATGTACATTTAGATATAATTTGTATGACATGTGTACATGCTACATCCAGACATGCATAGTACGGAACTACAGTACGAAAAAGTTACAAGTAGATCAATAGACCAGCAGTCTAGGAGATAGAGCATGGAAGTCGACTAAGTGTTTTGATCAACGTGTGTTATTTTATAATGTAATGGCTAAGAACCTTTGGAGCTATATGATTATAATGATGTAATTAACATTGTAGTAAATATGCTTGAACCGACTTGTTTGGAAGCATTGTATATTTTGTTTTATGGCTGACTAATGTTTTGTTTTAGGTCGCGCCTATTTGGATTTGAATATATAAGTATGTAATGTAAAGATATGATAGAAGTGTCAATTATTATGTAAGAGAAAGATATAGAGTGACAGTACTATGAAGTCAGTATATGATATAGCTCTTTGAGAGAGTAAGAGCATTCACACATACACAAAACTGATCAGACAACAGTGTCATCACAGCAGTTCATTTTGATATACTGCATATCATCTTTCAGAAGGTTGTAGCCTTCATCTTATTGGGAAGCAAGCCTAGGAAGTGAGTCATATACCTTTAACAGGGTTTTTTAAAAGACTCCTAACAGGGTCTGACCTTTAACCAAGTCATTGTACTCATATTGTAAAGACTGCTTCTAACAAGACAAAGGAACTCTCACAAGTTCATTATACTTAGTACAATATTTGTGGGTACTAATTCCCACTAGGGTTTTCTTCTAATCAAGGTTTCCCCATAATCATATCATGTGTTATGAGTTGTTATGTTAAGCTTCATTCTATGTATGTTTGATTTATGTTTAAGTTGCTGAAAAGTAATTAATAAGACAAACACTGATTCGCCCCCCCTCTCAGTGTTTCTAAAAATTGGTATCAGAGCTCTGGTCCTCAGAAAATAAGTTTAACCACTTAAGGAGATCATGGACTCAGCCGAAGAAAAACATTTAAAAAAGAATCTTGAAGCAGCTCTTGAAGATCTTGATAGATCTGAAAAAGAAAATGAAGAACTTAGACTAAAAGTTGATGGCTCACAAATTCTTATCAAGAAACTAAGAAAATATTTGAAAGATTTTTCTACAAGTGACTTAGGGAAAATGATCAAAAATCTCAATGAAGAGAATATGTCTCGGAAAGATAAAGTTGAGAATCTAGATGAACAGATCACAGAGAGCCAAATTTCTATTGAAGAAAAGATCAAAGAAAGAAAACAACTAGATGATGAACTCTTGAAAGCAAACATGAAATTTATGGAATTAGAAAACATAAAAAGGAAGTTTGAATTTGAATTAACAAAAGCAAAGGATAAGATTGACAAACATCACACAAGTTCTGATTCACTTCAATCTCAACTCAATGCACAAAATCAAAAAGGCGACACTACTAGTCTTGGTTTCAATATAACACAAACTGAAGTCAATTCATTACAAGAAAGAGAGAAACCTCATGAAGCACTTTCAGAAGCAAGGAGAGTTGAAAATGTTGAAGAGATTAAAGCAGATCTACCAAAAAGGGAAATCAAGCAAGTTAACAGAACTTGTTATGCATGTAAAAAACTTGGTCATTTGGCAAGAGATTGCAAAAAGGTAAGACCCTTTAATGGTTATTGTTTCTCTTGTAATAAATTTGCTCATAGGGCTATACATTGCAGAACTTAGTCACAGCAGAATCAAAGAAGAATAAATCAAAACAATCAAAGAAATCAACCTCAAAGGAATTTGCAGAACACTACATGTCAGATATGCAACTATGATGGACACACAACAAAGAAATGCAGCATGATGACCAAAAGCATCAGACCTCCTATCATTTGTCACACATGTGGAAAGGCAGGACACATCTCAAAGTTTTGTAGATCCAAAACTTAGAAGCAAGATGAACCTAAGAAATCACTATTTGAAGAAAAAGGAGAAGTAAAGTTTGTTCAAGCAAATGAAGATTCAAGAGAAATTTGGGTTGAAGTAAAGAAGGACAATGATGTTCACAAAGTAATTGATGCATCCACACTGGACGCTCCCTCTACTTCTGCTTAAATAGGCCTTCTTGGTCTTAGGGGGGAGCTATCCTAGCTCAGGACCCCTGCATGGTTGGTATACTCACCTCTGAGTATGCACCTATGATATCATGGTTACAAGAGCATAATATTTCTATGTGCATTCATGCATTGTCTAAAATTCATCGGGATCTAAGTTTCAAAATCTCTGAGTAATTTGCATATGGTTGCAAACATTAAATGCGATAGATTGTATAAAGGAAAGAAAGTATTCAATTTTCCTCACACTTTCATTTGAAGAGCACAAAATTTGGAGAGCATTGGAGCACTATACATCAAGGCATGAAGGCATAATAGATTTGGCAGTTGAGAAAATGGATAAGAAGTTTGAAACAGAACCCTAGCAGTCACGCTATTTTAGAATTTCGTGAAACCCTACTTAATCAAATTCCAAGTAAGTATGGAAACTTTAGTTGTGTTTGATATAGTAGAGAGGAAGAGATTTGTATTCAAGAAATATCCATTCAAATCCATACTAGATGATGTGGAAGGGGCTTTCTCCAAAACCCCACTAGGTGTTGTTCACGTGGAAGATATCTGCGCGTATATTTACTGTAAGAAGGAAACAGTAGGAGATGTCAAAATAGCTACTCATATGGCATCAATGATGAAACCTAACCACACATTCAAAGATGAATTCATGCACTTGATTGATAATTCTATCTTTGAGTATTCTAATGTGCATGATTTTGATGATTCTGATTGGGTAAAGATTTTGTTGAGCAGAATACATGATGATCTTTACTAGATTGGTGAGGTCCCTGTGCATATCACCATAGACCTAATTCATGAATTAACCAGACTTCCCAAGGCTGGACCACTCTTTCCCACTGGGAAGGATGTCAAAAATAAGATTGAACAAGTTTGTTTATCCAGAAGTGACAAGTACGGAATGACAGTTGACCCTATCAAAGAAGATGACATATAACTTCTGACAATGATACTCAAGCATAAGTTTCAGAAAGCTAGCAGATTGAACAGTTTCTCTGTAGCAACAGTCCTAGCAGCTATCAGAATGATGAAGGATAATACTCAATACAACTTATGTGAGATCTTGCATGGTCAATTGATTGACAACATTCAAATCATCAAGCTTGATAGGAGCAAGACATTCAGGTTTGGATCTGTGATCATCTACTTGTATTTCCATATAGTTGGAAAGGTTGCAAACTTTTACCTAGACAGGAGAAAACCCATAATGTCTCAGATATCACTCAAGGTAACTTTAGAGAGCAGTGCAAGGGATGCCATGGATATGGACATAAAAAAATTCAAGATCAAAATGCAGAATAGGTACAGATTATCTGAGAAGATAGTTGACAAATACAAGGATACCATATGTTTCATGGTAGAAATAGATTGCACATGCATGGAGGTAGTTGAACCTAGAACAAAATGGATTCATCCTCTTGGTTATGAAGTGGAAGAACATGTGCTAGAAGGATATATGCAAGTTCTATTGTTAGCGCCCAAAGATCCTAATGAGTCTAGGTGGGGCACTTACAGAGAGAAGAAAAATGAAGTGGATGTTGTCTTACACAGTGCTGATAATAAAAGGAAAGAATCTAGAATTACATCTAACATTCTAAAAGTTCATGGAATCACTCAAGAAGATCTCGACAAAGCCAGAGATGCCAAGATAGAAAAAGAACTTGAGAAAGCTGAACATATCTAGAAGAAGAAGAAAGTAGAGAGCACCTTTGCGCCCTCTACCACCATTGACTTGGATTCATCTCCATTGACTACACCAAGAAAGAAGACTAGAGGAAGAAAATAGGCACCTACAAATCACCCATCCTCAAGGAACACTCAGAGAAAAGCTAAGATTACTCAAGCTCCTCCTGAGGTAGGATTTAGACCTAGTCTAAATTTTTTGAGGAACAGGATTGTTAATGAAGGAAGAATAGATACACTTTCTAAAGTCTATAACAAGTATCAAGAAATTGATAAAACTGAGATACACTCTATGATCATATCTCATATCATCAAGTTCAACTAGATAGTTCTTGAACTCAAGATAGTGATACCGGATCAGTTATGGAACTTATTAGAGATCATGAAAAGACATGCAATTGGGGAAGATATGAGGATAAGAGAAGAAACATTGGATACTCTTCTTCCTATATGCTCGCATGATGAGAAGGCTATATTGTTAGATCTGGTGAATCCTCATCTCTGAACTAAGACAAGGAACCTACAAATTATGAACAAGGAGTATGAACAGATAGGTAAGGAGACTCAAAAGGAATTTGCACAAGTATTTATGGAAAGACACATGTATCCACCAATGGAACCTACAACAAAAGTTACTCTAGCTCCTCCAGTAATTTAGATTGTGCCTATGATAGGTCCATAGGTCTCAACGCCCATAGTGAAAATAACTTCTTATACAGATAAAGACTTAGAAGACACTATAGTAGTTGACAATGTCAAGATATCCATGATAGCATCTAAAAAAGATATGGACAAAGTAGATATCAATGATCAAGTTGACACAAATGTAGATACTCAAGATGATACTCAAGGTGACAAGACGCCAATAAAAGAGAAACCAGTAAAGGTTGAATGTGTGGATACCAATCAGAACTCTATATTCTCACCATCCACTCAACCATCTACCTCATTGGTGTCAAGGTTAACTCCTGATTCAGCAAGTTTGGATGCATGGGGAGAAGAAGACCTAATCAAAATCAACGTTCTTGCTATGGAAAAGAAAAGGAAAAACAATTGATGAGGAACTCTCACTTTTTGGAAACAATGAACATTTTGAATGACTTAGTGCAGGCTGATCAGAAAGTAGCCAAAGTCCAATCAGTTGAAGATGTGGACAATATTTTGTCAAACTTCAAATCACACTTTATAAGCTTAGTAGACTCTGCTACTAAGATTGTAGAAGATGAATATAAGAAGGAGAGACTGAATAATTTTGTAAAGAGCTTTACCTTAGACTTGAACTCCTTAAAGACTAGGCAATCTACATTGAAGGAATTGGCAGATAAAGGAAAGAGAGTCATAGAAAACTGTATGGACAGAGTGAAGCTCACCTCTGAGCACACCAAAAAGGTAGAAGAGCCAGAGTTAATGATAGATAGCATAAGAAAATTAGTTGAAACTTCCACGCAAGACGTGAACATATGTAACAATGTCTACCAAGGGCATTTAGATAAAATTGAGAAAGCAAAGTTAGAAATCAGCAAGATAAGGGTAAGGCAAACCTAGTTAAGAAATGCACTTGGGCCATCCTTAGTAGTCCTCAATGAGAACATCAAATAGATTGATGCCACTATTGTGATATATGATCAAGGTCCCTACATGGATTTGATAAAAATGGAGAAGCTGACATATGCATTGTGCGTGCATCTACAAACAGTTGATGCTATGAAGGTATTTTGGCAGAAAGAGATCCAATCTCTTAAAATTGCGTACCCTAAAGTATATATGGAGTAAGTATGTAGTAGACTTACAATTTTTTGTACACCTTTGTCATTAATGTCAAAGGGGGAGTAATATAGAATGTGTATATGTGGAGAAGTATATGTATATATGATGCTATACAATCACTTTTTGTGTTAAGTCATTTTGAGTGACTTGACCACATTCCTTTGTTGCTATAAATGAAAAAGGGGGAGATTGTTGACAAGTTGACTACCTGAGGATGCATGACTCATTTTGTGTTGTCATCATGGAAACCAAGTCATATTTATTCTCTATCTTAAAAGACAAAATGACTAAGGAAAACAAGACAGATAGAGATACACAGCGATCAACACATTAGCGCACGTGTGAGAGATCGAGTCAGAGTATGCACTTTCAAATATAAGTTGTATGACATGTGTACATGCTACATCCTGACACGCATTGTATGGAACTATAATACAAGAAGATCAATAGACTAGCAGTCCAAGAGACAGAGCATGGAAGCTGACTAAGTGTTTTGATCAGTGTGTGTTATTTTATAATGTAATGGCTAAGTGCCTTTGGTTATATGATTATAATGATGTAATTAACATTTTAGTAAACATGCTTGAGCCGACTTGTTCAGAAGCATTGTATATTTTGTTTTAGGGATGGCTAATGTTTTGTTTTGGATCGCACCTATTCGGATTTGAATATATAAGTATGTAATGTAAAGATATGATAGAAGTGTCAATTATTATGTAAGAGGAAGATACAAAGGGATAGTACTATGAAGTCAATATATGATATATCTCTTTGAGAGAGTAAGAGCATTCACGCATACACAAAACTGATTAGACAATAGTGTCATCACAGTAGTTCATTTTGATATAGTGCATATCATCTTTTAGAAGGTTGTAGCCTTCATCTTATTGTGCAGTGAGCCTAGGTAGTAAGCCATATACCTTTAATAGGGTTTTGTAAAAGACTCCTAATAGGGTCTGACCTTTAACCAGGTCATTGTACTCATATTGTAAAGACTGCTTCTAACAGGGAAAAGGAACTCTCTCAAGTTCATTATACTTAGTACAATATTTGTGGGTACTAATTCCCACTAGGTTTTTCCTCTGATCAAGGTTTCCCCATAATCATATCATGTGTTATGAGTTGTTATGTTAAGCTTCATTCTATGTATGTTTGATTTATGTTTAAGTTGTTGAAAAGTAATTGATAAAACAAACACTGATTCACCCCCTCTCTTAGTGTTTCTAACAATTGGTATCAGAGCTCTGGTCCTCAGCAAACAAGTTTAACCACTTGAGGAGATCATGGACTCAGTAGAAGCAAAACATTTTAAAAAGAATCTTGAAGTAACTCTTGAAGATCTTGATAGATCTGAAAAAGAAAATGAAGAACTTAGACTGAAAGTTGATGGATCACAAATGCTTATCAAGAAACTAAGAAAAGATTTGAAAGATTGTTCTACAAGTGACTTAGGGAAAATGATCAAAAATCTCAATGAAGAGAATATGTCTTGGAAAGATAAAATTGAGAATCTGGATGAACAGCTCACAGACAGCCAAATCGCTATTGAAGAAAAGATCAAAGAAACCAAACAACTAGAAGATAAACTCTTGAAAGGAAACATGAAAGTTATGGAATCAAAAAACATAAAAAGGAAGTTGGAAATTGAATTAATAGAAGCAAAGGATAAGATTGACAAAATTCACACAAGTTTTGATTCACTTCAATCTCAGCTCAATGCACAAAAGAAAAAAGGCGACACTACTAGTCTTAGATTCAATATAACACAAATTGAAGTCAATTCATTACAAGAAAGAGAGAAACCTCATGAAGCACTTTTAGAAGCAAGGAGAGTTGAAAATGTTGAAGAGATTAAAGCAGATCTACCATAAAGGGAAATCGAGCAAGTTAACAGAACTTGTTATGCATTTAACAAACATGGTCATTTGGCAAGAGATTTCAAAAAGGTAAGACCCTTCAATGGTTATTGTTTCTCTTGTAATAAATTTGGTCATAGGGCTATACATTGCAGAACTCAGTCACAGTAGAATCAAAGAAGAATAAATCAAAAGAATCAGAGAAATCAACCTCAAAGGAATTTGCAGAACACTACATGTTAGATATACAACTACAATGGACACACAACAAAGCAATGCAGCATGATGAACAAAAGAATCAAACCTTCTATCATTTTTCACACATGTGGAAAGGCAGGACACATCTCAAAGTTTTGTAGATCCAAAACTCAAAAGCAAGATGAACCTAAGAAATCACTATTTGAAGAAAAAGGAGAAGTAAAGTTTGTTCAAGAAAATGAAGATTCAAGAAAAATTTGGGTTGAAGTAAAGAAGGAAAATTATGTTGACAAAGTAGTTGATGCATCCATAGTGGACGCACCCTCTACTTCTGCTTAAATAGACCTTCTTGGTCTTAGGGGGAGCTATTCTAGCTCAGGACCCCTATGCGGTTGGTATACTCACCTCTGAGTATGCACCTATGATATCATGGTTACAAGAACATAATATTTCTATGTGCATTCACACACTGTCTAAAATTCATCGGGATCTAAGTTTCAAAATCTCTGAGTAATTTGCGTATGGTTGCAAACATTAAATGCAGTAGATTGTATAAAGGAAAGAAAGTATTCAATTTTTGTCACACTTTAATTCGAAGAGAACAAAATTTGGAGAGCATTGGAGCACTAGACATGAAGGCACGAAGGCATAACAGATTTGGAAGTTGAGCGAACGGACAAGAAGTTTGAAATGGAACCCTAGCAGTCACGTCATTTCATAATTTTGTGAAACCCTAATTAAACAAATTCCAAGTAACTATGGTGACTCCAGTTGTGTTTGATATAGTAGAGAGGAAGAGATTTGTATTCAAGAAAAATCCATTCAAATCCATACTGGATGATGTGGAAGGGGCTTTCCCCAAAACACCACTAGGTGTTGTTCACGTGGAAGATATCCGCGCGTATATTTACTGTAAGAAGGAAATAGTAGGAGATGTCAAAATAGCTACTCATATGGCATCAATGATGAAACCTAACTACACATTAAAAGATGAATTCACACACTTGATTGATAACCCTATCTTTGAGTATTCTAATGTGCATGAGTTTCATGAGTCTGATTGGGTAAAGATTTTGTTGAGTAGAATACATGATGATCTTTACTGGATTGGTGAGGTCCCTGTGCATATCACCACAGACCTAATTCATGAATTAACCAGGATTCCCAAGGCTGGACCACTCTTTCCCACTGGGAAGGATGTCAAAAAGAAGATTGAACAAGTTTGTTTATCCAGAAGTGACAAGCGCAGAATGGCAGTTGACCCTATCAAAGAAGATGACATAAAACTTCTGACAATGATACTCGTGTATAAGTTTCAACAAGCTAGTAGATTGAACAGTGTCTCGGCAGCAATAGTCCTAGTAGCTATCAGAATGGTGAAAGATAACACTCAATACAAATTATGTGAGATCTTGCGCGGTCAATTGATTGACAACATTTGAATCATCAAGCATGACAGGAGCAAGAAATTTAGGTTTGGATCTCTAATCATCTACTTGTATTTCCATATAGTTGGAAAGGTTGCAAACCTTTACCTAGATAGGAGAAAACCCAAAATGTCTCATATATCACTCAAGGTTACTTTAGAGAGCAGTGCAAGGGATGCCATGGATATGGACATAAAAACATTCAGGATCAAAATGCAGAATAGGTGCAGATTATCTGAGAAGATAGTTGACAAATACAAGGATACCATATGTTTCATGGTAGAAATAGATTGCACATGCATGGAGGTATTTGAACCTAGAACCAAATGGATTCATCCTCTTGGTTATGAAGTGGAAGAACAAGTGCTAGAAGGATATGCGCAAGTTCTATTGTCAGTGCCCAAAGATCCTAATGAGCCTAGGTGGGGCACTTATAGAGAGAAGACCAATGAACTGGATACTGTCTTACATAGTGCTGATAATAAAAGGAAAGCATCCAACATTACATCTAACATTTTGAAATTTCATGGAATCACTCAAGAAGATCTCGACAAAGCCAGAGATGCCAAGATAGAAAAAGAACTTGAGAAAGCTAAACATATCTAGAAGAAGAAGAAAGTAGAGAGCACCTCTGTGCCCTCTACCACCATTGACTTAGATTCATTTCCATTAACTACACCAAGAAAGAAGACTAGAGGAAGAAAACAAGCGCCTACAAATCACCCATCCTCAAGGAACACTCAAAGCAAAGCTAAGATTACTCAAGCTCCTCCTGAGGTAGGATTTAGACCTAGTCCAAATGTTTTGAGGTATAGGATTGTTAATGAAGGAAGAATAGATACACTTTCTAAATTCTATGACAAGTATCAAGAAATTGATAAAATTGAGATACACTCTATGATCATTTCTCATATGATCAAGTTCAAGAAGACAGTTCTTGAACTCAAGACAGTGATACCGGATCAGTTATGGAACTTATTAGATATCATGAAAAGACATGCAATTGAGGAAGATATGAGGATAAGAGAAGAAACATTGGATACTCTTCTTCCTGTATGCTCGCATGATGAGAAGGCTATATTGTTAGATCTGGTGAAGCCTCATCTCCAAACTAAGACAAGGACCCTAAAAATTATGAACAAGGAGTATGAACACATAGGTAAGGAGACTAAAAAGGTATTTGCACAAGTCTTTATGGACAGACACATGTATCCACCAATGACGCCTATAACAAAAGTTACTCTAGCTCCTCCCAAACAGGCTACAGAACTAGTAATTTAGATTGCGCCTATGATAGCTCCATAGGTCTTAGGGCCCATAGTGACAATAACTTCTGATATAGATAAAGACTCAGAAGACACTATAGTAGTTAACAATGTCAAGATATCCATGATGGCATTTGAAAAACATATGGACAAAGTTGATAAGGCATTTGTAAGCACTGAAGAAATATGCACTGATGATACCTCTGCACAACAAGATGAAGTTCCCATCAATGATCAAGTTGACACAAATGTAGATACTCAAGATGATACTCAAGGTGACAAGACGCCAATAAAAGAGAAACTAGTAAAGGTTGAATGTGTGGATACCAGTCAAAACACTATATTCTCACCATCCACTCAACCATCTACCTCATTGTTGTCAAGGTTAACTCCTGATTCAACAAGTTTGGATGCATGGGGAGAAGAAGACCTAATCAAAATCAGTGTTCTTACTATGGAAAAACCAAAGGAAAAAAAAGTGATGAGGAACCCTCACTTTTTGGAAACAATGAACATTTTTAATGACTTAGTGTCAGCTGATTAGAAAGTAGCCAAAGTCCAATCAGTTGAAGATGTGGACAATATTTTGTCAAACTTCAAATCACACTTTATAAGATTAGTAGACTCTGATACTAAGATTGCAAAAGATGAATATAAGAAGGAGAGACTGAATTTTTTGGTAAAGAACTTTACCTTAGACTTGAACTCCTTAAAGACTAGGCAATCTATATTGAAGGAATTTGTAGATAAAGGAAAGAGAGTCATAGAAAACTGTATGGACAGAGTGAAGCTCACCTCTAAGCACACCAAAAAGGTGGAAGAGGCAAATTTAATGATAGATAGCATAAGAAAATTAGTTGAAACTTCCACGCAAGATGTGAACATATGTAACAATGTCTACCAAGGGCATTTAGGTAAAATTGAAAAAGCAAAGTTAGAAATCAGCAAGATAAGGGTAAGGCAAACCTAGTTAAGAAATGCACTTGTGCCATCCTTAGTAGTCCTCAATGAGAACATCAAATAGATTGATGCCACTATTGTGATATATGATCAAGGTCCCTACATGGATCTAATAAAAATGGAGAAGCTGACATATGCATTGTGCGCACATCTACAAATAGTTGATGCTATGAAGGTATTTTGGTAGAAAGAGATCCAATCTCTTAAAATTGCGTACCTTGAAGTATATATGGAGTATGTAGTAGACTTACAATTTTTTATACACATTTGTCATTAATCTCAATGGGGGAGTAATATAGAATGTGTATATGCAGAGAACTATATGTATATATGATGTTATACAGTCACTTTTTGTGTTAAGTCATTTTGAGTAACTTGACCACATTCCTTTGTTGCCATAAATGACAAAGGGGGAGATTGTTGGAAAGTTGACTACCTAAGGATTCATGACTCATTTTGTGTTGTCATCATGGCAATAAATTCATATTTAATCTCTATCTTAAAAGACAAAATGACTAAGTAAGGAAAACAGGGCAGACAGAGATACACAGCGATCAACACATCAGTGCATGTGCGAGAGATCAATTCAATGTATGCACGTTCAGATATAAGTTGTATGACATGTGTACATGCTACATCTAGACATGCATAGTATGGAGCTACAGTATAGAAAAGTTACAAGAAGATCAATAGACCAGCAGTCCAGGAGACAGAGCATGGAAGTTGACTAAGTGTTTTGATCAGCGTGTGTTATTTTATAATGTAATGGCTAAGCACCTTTGGTTATATGATTATAATGATTTAATTAACATTGTAGTAAACACACTTGAGCTGACTTGTTCAAAAGCATTGTATATTTTTTTTTAGGGCCGACTAATATTTTGTTTTGGGTCGCGTCTATTCAGATTTGAATATATAAGTATGTAATGTAAAGATATGATAGAAGTGTCGATTATTATGTAAGAGGAAGATACAGAGGGATAGTACTATGAAGTTAATATATGATATAGCTCTTTGAGAGAGTAAGAGCATTTGCGCATACATGGAACTGATCAGACAACAGTGTCATCACAGCAGTTCATTTTGATATACACTAGTAGAATTTGGCAAATAAATGACTAAGTGACTAAAAATTTTAGTCACGTGACTAAAAGTTTTAGTTACATGACCAAAACTGATCATATTTGGTAAATAAATGACCAATTTGGTCATTGGG
>MU225023.1:727749-737822 GCA_018584345.1 Thuja plicata | reverse complement strand
TTGAGTATGATATTTTTTTGGCATTATAAAATTTAATATGATATTTTTTGGCATTAGTTCAAGTTTAATATGATGTTTTTTTGATATTATAAAATTTATGCTATTTAAAATACTTTGCATTTTATGATTAAATTAATGACTACTTCAACGACTAAATTAATGACTAAATATATGACTGAATATATGACTCAATAAATGACTAAATAAATGACTAAATATATGACTAAATAAATGACTAAATTAACCAAATATATGACTAAATAAATGACTAGATTAACCAAATATATGACCAAATATATGACTAAATAAATGACTAGATTAACCAAATATACGATCAAATAAATGACTAAATAAACTACTAAATTAATGACTAAATTAACCAAATATACAACCAAATATATGACCAAATATATGACTAAATAAATGACTAAATTAACGATTAAATTAATGACTAAATTAATGACTAAATTAATGACTAAATCAATGACCAAATCAATGACCAAATTAATGACTAAATTAATGACCAAATAAACTACCAAATGACCAAATAAACGACCAAATAAATGACTAAATATATGACCAAATCAATGACCAAATAAATAACTCAAATAGTTTAGTCATAAATTTGGTCATGAGATAAATGACCAGCAATAAACTACCAGTGGTCACGTGACCAAATTTGGTCATTTATCTACAATTTTTGGTAGTTTATTTGGTCATATATTGCTGTTTTTGTACTAGTGATAGTGCATATCATCCTTTAGAAGGTTGTAGC
Source organism: Thuja plicata (assembly GCA_018584345.1). Classification (NCBI taxonomy): domain Eukaryota; kingdom Viridiplantae; phylum Streptophyta; class Pinopsida; order Cupressales; family Cupressaceae; genus Thuja; species Thuja plicata. The sequence continues at coordinate 737,047 of MU225023.1, read as the reverse complement.
CTTCATCTTATTGGGTAGTGAGCCTAGGCAGTGAGCCATATACCTTTAACAAGGTTTTGTAAAAGACTCCTAACAGGGTCTGACCTTTAACCAGGTCATTGTACTCATATTGTAAAGACTGCTTCTAACAGGGCAAATGAACTCTCACAAGTTCATTATACTTAGTACAATATTTGTGGGTACTAATTCCCACTGGGGTTTTCCTCTAATCAAGGTTTTCCCGTAATCATATCATGTGTTATGAGTTTTTATGTTAAGCTTCATTCTATGTATGTTTGATTTATCTTTAAGCTGCTGAAAATTAATTAATAAGAAAAACACTGATTCACCCCCCCCTCTCAGTGTTTCTAAAAACAATCTCCACCATGATAATGTTGTGTTCATGTTTCTCTTTCATGTTATTAACTGTCAAAGGTCCAGTAGGTAAAATGAATTCATTATCTAGATGATCTACAATATTATCTCCAATCCCTGATAGGTATAGTCTCACTTTTCTTTTCCATGTCAGGAAGTTATCCTTGTTTAGCTTTGGTGCATCTCCCTTATACATCTTGTGATCTTTAGCTTAAGTCCTTCAAAACATTCTTCTAAGCATTGTATGCTCTGATACCATTTGTTAGAATAACTAAGAGGGGGTGAATCAGTTAGCTCCCAATTATCTTATAGTCCCAAGTTACTCCATATATATATATATATATATATATATATATATATATATATAATTTTAAATATATAATTCAACTCAGTGGAATGTATCTGTAATATCATTTTTTAGTCAATAGTATTTACCAAGTATGAGTAAATTAATACTGTGATTACCGATCAATGTCAATAAAGTAAAGTGTAAAGAAAAATAACAATCCACAACATTCATGCACATTGACACATAGATTTTTAATGTGGAAACCCTTCTAAGGGAAAAATCACCTGTGACTGGTAACCCAAAATATTTCACTCTTCAGAAGTGAGCTTGGTGAAGAGCCAACCCTGTTAAAGGTTACAATTGACACTATTAAATGTGTCATGGTTAGAGGATTTAAAACTAACAGTTCTCTCTTGAACATTCATTCACTATGGGGTCAATAAGAAAACACTCAACATTCATTATAATTTCATAATAAATACTTTCACGTCCTACTCGGTTAAGAGATTTATCTGTAACAATGGTGAAACTGATACAGTAATGATCTGATTCAAATACAACTCTATTTTGAAGATTTTCAGATCTATGTTAAGTCCATAATACCTCTAATCAATTTTTTCACTTTGTTTTTTCTCATACTTCAAACTTGTTCTACTTGGTAATGCTCTTTCCTCTGTTTGCTCGGTGATGTCTGCAGAAAATGCTCGGTTCTATCTTTAACCAGTTTGATCAGTCATGCATAAACTTTGCATGTGCGCATTAGGTGTGATGTGTATTTCATAATAAATCTCTTGTGTCTTATATAGATATCATAGCTCATTTAATTTCCATCCTTCAAATTTTTCCACTTAATCTCCATCATTTATTTTTCCACTTAAACCATCCTTGGCAGTTGTGTTAAAAACACGTTTCAATCTTTGTCATCTGGTCTTCTTTGAATTTTCATAATCATTTGATTAACATAACAAAATTTATCTTTTACCCCAAAATCATGAATTGTCAGCTCATCATTCTAGTCAGCCTCGATTTGATTAAATTGCTCAGTTAATTATTGTGTCGGTGATCCCTATCTCGGTTATCACTGTGCTCGGTATACACTATGTTTTACTTGGTGTTCACTGTCCCTCGGTGTAGATAGAACTCTTCATTTACCAACCACATAAATATTGTTTGTTCCAATTCTTCAATCCATAACAAATGTTTCCCACCATAATGATACTCAAATAAGTTGACATCAATGACAATTCATTAACTGATAATGTTTATCATCACTTCTGTAACTCAGTTGACTATCAACAAATGACTTCAAACATACAATCAATATTAGTTCATCATAAAACTGTAAAGATTTTGAAACACTTTAAACCTGACATGTACAAGCTATTTCAGTGGATGAAACATTAAGGCAACTTTATAACGCATAGATCCTAGGACCAATTATAGAAATATAATAACGCCACACGAAAATGAAAGAGTGAACCTTAAATTACACTCACAAAATAGAGAATCCTAAAGCATAATCTATTTAGAAAAGATTAAATGTAGATGCACTAAAGTCTGTTATTACTTTTAACCACCAGAAAAAACTTCATTACCAATGAAACCCCAAAATCAAAGTGCTAAAAGCATGATTAATTTGTATTAAGAATTCAAGCTACCCATTACAGTATGAGGCTTACAAAAATATTTTTAGAAAAAAAATCTCTGCAAGAGTCCTTTTCTGTTTGTCCAAAGATTTATTCTAAAGTCCTTCCCTCAAGCTAAGAAGATTATCCTTAGCTAGCTAGTCCACGCTGATCTGTTACCAGAAATGAATCACACATCATACTCTACAACCACTACTTCCCACAAAACAATGTAACAAATTTTTGAAAAATTTATTAAAAGGAAACTTGAGAAAATGTTGAAACATGCAGTGAGAATCAAGCACCTAGGTGTGGAGTGCATGCATTCTTTTATCTTGTTAGAGGAAACAAATGTGGCCTTCAAGTGCTAGCTTCCCATAGCGAAAGAGATGAAACTTCCCAAAGTCCCATGAGAGAACCACGTCGCACACAACACAAAGGTTAACAATGGGACACACATCAAATGAGCATGAGGATTCCTTTGAAGTGAAAGAAGGATCCCTTTAGAAACTTGTCAGAGAGCCACACATTTCCTTTGTGTATTCATTTTGATAACACTCAGGCCAATCAAAAAAAGGCATTCTGGTACATTCAGGGCTAACATGCAATAGGCAAGTACGTCACACAGTAATGAAGGTATGGAACCCAATTCAAAATGCACGCCATGCTGATAGGTGGAGAGCACGCTCATCTTTCAATAATGATTTCCGCAAAGAGAAAAGGAAGCACAAGCCAGACTCTAACTTTGTGGACGGGTGAATTTCTAATTCACAGTACACATATGTGCATGTTAGTTATCATGATGGTAACTATATAGGCTAATAACATTTGGCATTTTTATACCTTCTTTTATCCTAAATTATATGAACAAATTTAATATTGTGACATCTTGTCACATGAAAATGAATTTTTTAAATTTTCTCAATATTTAGAGTATTATATTTATATAAATACCTTGTGTATGGTGTTTCCTTATTCAACTATATTTTTATTTTTTGATCTTTGAATGGTAACTTTAAATCATTAAACACAAGGGAGAAAATTTGTATTGCTATGCATTACCATAGCACCTAGGCACACATGCATTCATATAGTTAGATCTTAAATTGGCTATTAATTTTGAATTGTGACCACAAAAATAAGTGTAGATTTGCTAACTTATTGAAAGCTACTTAGATGCATGTTCCTTAATCATTGACGAGACTAAAAACAAATACTTCTAATACATTGATTATCATATATGTAGATAATTATTTGACAACATCCTTCATATTAGTAGAAATAATCCCCATCATAATACTTACATAAAACATGATTGATGTTGGATAGTGATATAAAAATAATGATTATTATTATACATATATAGATTGTAATTTACTTTATCTTACATGCTATTATGTATAATTTCTAAAAAAATTAAAAACATGTTATGTAGTTAAATTTGCTTATATTAACATTAAATGTAATGAATTTACACTCTTTTTTCCAACATATCTTGTCTTTTCTATTGATTTTAATAATGTGATAATTATTTGTTTGGATTGTAAGCCATATTTTTATTAAACTATGTAATATATTTTCTTATTTTAATAAAAAAAAAATTAACCTTATATCTCTTTCTTTAATATTGTATATAAACAAGACAAAAATTTGCAAAATATAATATTTGACACTATAAACAAACTATTATTCATAACATTTTTTTTAGATCATAGTACCTTTGTGCAATTGTTTCTAGTGTAATAGATCCTTAATAAATTCAATACTAAGTATGTTTTGATTAAGTAAAAGAAGGATTTGAAAGGTCCCAAAACCTTGTAAAAAAGATCAGAAGATAGGCATTACTGATCAACCAACAACCAAAAGACAAAACAAGGATGAAGCTAGGGCCCTAGGCCACACAAAACAGAAACAAAAAAAGATAGTGCTAGAAATAAGATAGAAAATGGGGAGAGCACAAAAGACAATAGCTAGCTTGTTTCCATCAGTTCTTTGGATTGCTCAGTAAGAAGCTCCATGTTGCCCATAAAGATCTTGAGGTCTTCAAGATCTGTGTCTTTCTTCTTGATACTAGCACGGGTTATGATGCTAAAACCCATGCCCTCTTTGGGCTCCTTTTTCTCCTCCCCCCTTATTAAGCTCAATTTTGTCCATTAAGTTTTTGCACTATTCATTAGAGGCTTTCAAAATATTAAATCTTTGTTCACTAATATTTTTAAGCGTCATTTCCATCTTCTCCATTTTCCCTTCAAGAGTAGTAATGTGAACCTCTGTATTACTAATCTCTGCCTCTTTGCTCATTTTGTTTATCTTTTCTTTCATAGTCAGCACTTTAGTTCCCAGATCCCCAAAGGCTTCCCCTTTGTTGATCACTTCAGTCTAGTTCTTCAAACTGGTTGCCATAGGCTCCTCACCAAAGGTCGCAACCTTAACCATATTCATAATCTTCCCTTGTTCCTGAAGCTCAGCCTTCATATTCACAGTATCTTGTGCAATGGTTTCCATAAATCTACCAAAGGAAAGAATGTTTTCTTTCTGATCTGTACCAATATTAAATCTGTCCTTTTTATCTGCAGTGGTAGCAGATTTGTCCTTCCCCTGAGTTCTATCATCTTTTTCATCGTCCTTGCTATGCATTTTTTCTTCATCATCTAGATCCTTATCCAGTTTCTCCTTGGTCTCCAAGCTATAATACATAGGTTCCTCATCACCAAAGGACACAAGGATGCCCTTATTCTTTTTGGTCCTCTTAGCAGTAGGGGTATTTTCCCTAAGGTTAGCTTTCCTTCTTTTGTTGCATTTAGGGTTGTTGTCTTGGTCATCAGATCTGAAACCCTCCAACTTAGAATCCATCTCAGTATAATCCAAATTTTTCGTAGGGGTCCTCTTAGAAGAAGCTCCCTTCATGATACCAATCCATCTGGTGCTTGTTGATTTCATCTCATCCACAGTATCAGCTTCAAATTTTTCTCCTGAGTCTTCATCCTTAGTTTCCACATCATTAAGAATCTTACCCTTAAAAATAGTCTTCTCAATTTTCCTCAGTTTTAACACATTATATATCAAAACCATCAGACCCTGATGAGAGGTGTGATCCCCACAAGGGTCATCCTGTAAGTCTCTCATTGTAATGTTCAATGAGCTCATAATATAAAAATGGATGCTCATGTTATCGTTATTCCTAAAGTGATTTAGGATAATGAAATGATTCCCGTAGGCCCTAGAAAATATCCCATCAAGGGTTAAATAACTGATAGCTTCATATAAAATAAAATTCCATGGGTGACTCATGTTATTAGGACTGAAATAACCTCCTACCTTCTTTTCCAATCTGACCGCCTCTTCATCGTTCTCCAGAAATATCTCATAAGCTCTATCAGAGTAGCTACAATCATGGTAGAACTTCATACCTTCCATGGGTAAGCCTGTGGCTTCTACAATAAGCTCCTCATTGATGACAATCCATTGGTTGTTGAAGTATATCTTCCCTTTCTTCCAATTTCTCATAAAAAAACTGGTAATATCAGGGTTACACCCACGCGAATTCTCCATGTAAGTTGCAAAATCCCCCTTCTGTAGAATATCCCAGACTTTCACATTTTTCTTCTACTCACTATAATCAGAGGGCTCATATCTTTTTTTTCTTCCACCCATTATGTTTCCACTAAACTTGTCACTCTGATTTTTTCTTTGTTCAGTTTCTCTTGTTTTCTCCTTTCTTATAATATGATCCACAATTTTCAAAGACACCTAAAATCTGTGTGAAATAGCATCTCAACGGCAAGTGGCATTGAAGAGGATGAGCACATCATAATTAGACCTTACAAAACTTGTATTAGCTGCAGTCATTTTATTAATTGGTTCACTTCTCTAAATTTCGTAGACCATTTCCTTGTGCATAAGGGATTTGATATCGTATGGCAAGCTGATTTCATTCTGCCATGTGAAAATATGATTCTTTTTACATGCATAATTACTCACCCAGTCTGCACTCTCATTACCTTATTGATACACATGCGTAATAATACATTTGTTCATGATATTTATTATAGATTTAGCATTTTCAATAATATTGTTGATTGGCCAAGAGGGGTTAGAAATGTTATTAAGGGCCTTGACAATATTTAGGGAATCCCCTTCAAGACAAACATTTTTGCAGTTGTGCTCTTTAGCCAAAAGTAGACCATTGAGAGCGGCCAAAGCATCCGCCATATGGTTATTTTGAACACCAATTGGAATGGACCTCAATACTAAGTATGTTAAGAACACACTAAAATTTTACTTCTTAGGTGTGCATGTGGGGCCCTCTTAATATTTTGTTTTCCATTTAGTTTCATGTTGCGGTCCTCAAAATAGCTTCTGGCTTTCCACGGTAATGGTCACTATGACGGTTTAATTTGAATTCCAATTTTGAATCTACCTACATAATGCTTAGAAACCCCAACAAACTTCACGAAATCTATGCACTTTGCAAATAACTCACATTCTAATTACTTCCCATAAAAAAAGCAGACCTTGTCTATTCACACAAAAACATTTGAAGATAATGGTTGGCCATTATAGATTACAATATTTTACTCTTATGTGCCTGTTTCCATATGATCATAAGATGTAGTTATGCACCTTATTTAAAATATCTACAATTGATATCTTGTAAATTAGTGAAGAAAATTTCATAGTTTTTAAATTATATCATTAATTTTTGATAGCTATGAAAGAGATTCGTATATTTTCTAGAATGAAATACCATATTTTATCTTGATTATGTATGATTATATTTATGTAGATCTAGTGTAAATATATGAAACAATACTTTTTGAAATATAAAATCAAAATAATTTTTCAATTTTGAAAGTGTCAAGTAAAATATAAGACACTCTAGTAGTGAGAAATAAAATAAAATATCTAATAAACAAACTATCTAATGGTTACTCAAATCTATTTGATGGCGGAGAAAATTGAAAATAATTAAATAAAAGGACATGAACATACTCTTTTATTGCTAACACCAAAACACAATCGAACTCTTTCATAATCTTATTTCTTGTTACTTTTAATAGTTCAAAGATACAATTATAAAAGGAAAATTCCACTACTTCAGTAAATACTTTTTAATGTGTTTTTTTTTCCAAACTATTGTTCTTTGGTCCCAAGTCAAAGTTAGATGGAATATATCCAGAATCTAAATTAAGTTGGATATCTATTAAAAATAAATATATTAAAATTTGTATACCTCATATTAAGGCATTAGCATTATAAATAAATTTAACTTTTCATTATTCTAAAATAGTAATTCAAGTCAATATAAAATTAAAAATTTCAATTCATTTTCTTATACAATTGAACTCAAATATTTTTAGTAATGATACAAACTTAGTTTATTTAGACATGACTATATCGATAATAAATTCTTTAAGTATGCAAAGGGTTGTGGATACTAACAAAAAGGCATAGTTCATAAAAAATGCTATAATAAGTTTTGCAACATTTTGAATATTTATTATAAGACTTTGTTATATATTAAAATTCTTAATTATTTCTCTTAAATAAAAATTCTTACATATATGTAAAATAATATCAACTTAGATTTTATTCAATTAAAAAATAACATATATGCAAAAAAATTAACTTTTTTGAAATCTAGTTTCTATTATGAAATAAAACAACTTTCACTTCAATCAAGTATAATGAAACATTTGTTTTGCTCGTTAATATACCGCAACAGAAAGGGAGAACCTATAACAAAACTATAAACCTATATTTAGAGATGAATTTTCACTACTAATAGCCATAGGTATTTTGATATTGATCCACATAGGATGGATTGAAGTGCAGACAACTAAAAGGGATTTGCTATCAGAATATTAGTAAAAGAAAATCTAAAAAAACAAATTTAATCGAACTGTTCTCCATGCAAATGGAGCTACACACTCATTATATTTTATTAAAAGATATTCACTACATGCATAGATGAAATAAACCCTCGGTAGGTGGGAGATGCAAATTCAAAACTGAAATTCAAGTTTAACCGTAATAGTCAGTGTGGAGAATTAGGAAAACAGAATGGGAATGAAACGTTAGCTAGGCCCACACCGGCTACCAAACTAGTGAAAGGTTATTGTGTGTTGGTTAAGCCCAACAATGTTAAATCATAGGTCAAATTTCAAGAGGTTCTATATATTCATGCGCTCTTAAAAATGTTACTTTTGAGGAAAGAAATCTCTAAATTTAATTAAATTTGCATGTTAAACCCTAGGTCAAATTTCAAGAGGTGCTATATATTCATGCGCTCTTAAAAATATTAGGCAACAAATCCTTACATTTAATTAATTCCTACATTTTTCCTTAGTGCTTTATATGAAGGTATTCACCATGGAATTCGTTCAGCGTGTGAAAGAGAATTGGGAAGGCATTGGGTTATTTAATCCATTGAATTCAGGGAGCTTCTCCTTCTCCTTCTCCTTCTCCTCCTCCTTCTCCTCGTCCTCATCCTCATCCTCCTCCTCCTCCTCTGTGCTTTATACGAAGGTATTCACCATGGAATTCGTTCAACGTGTGAAAGACAATTCGGAAGGCATGGGTTATCTAATTCATTGAATTTAGGGATCTTCTTCTTCTTCTTCTTCTTCTTCTTCTTCTTCTTCTTCTTCTTCTTCTTCTTCTCCTACTTCTCCTTCTCCTTCTCCTTCTGCTTCTCCTTCTACTTCTCCTTGTGCTTCTCCATTGAATTCAGGGAGCTCCTTCTTCTTCTTCTTCTTCTTCTTCTTCTTCTTCTTCTTCTTCTTCTTCTTCTTCTTCTCCTTCTCCTTCTCNCTTCTTCTTCTTCTTCTTCTTCTTCTTCTTCTTCTTCTTCTTCTTCTTCTCCTTCTTCTTCTTCTTCTTCTTCTTCTTCTTCTTCTTCTTCTTCTCCTTCTCCTTCTCCTTCTCCTTCTCCTTCTCCTTCTTCTTCTTCTTCTTCTTCTTCTTCTTCTTCTTCTTCTTCTTCTTCTTCTTCTTCTTCTTCTTCTTCTTCTTCTTCTTCTTCTTCTTC
>MU225023.1:708239-727049 GCA_018584345.1 Thuja plicata | reverse complement strand
CTCCTCCTCCTCCTCCTCCTCCTCCTCCTCCTCCTCCTCCTCCTTCTTCTTCTTCTTCTTCTTCGAACACCAGACATCTCAACTATAGGAACTAGAGTTTCTCGATTAAAAGAGACAAAAGGTATTGACACATTTGCAAGTATATAAAAAATTTATCAGGAGAAGCTACCAAAAAAAAAGGTAATTCCTAGATATTTTAAAGTTGTTGTCTTGGAACTAATGGAAAAATATAAAAATCATATGGAAAGAGAAAAAAACATGAAAGTTTGAACTAAACTCGTTAGGCCCTTATCATCACAATGGTCTGTTGGTCTAGAGAATATCATATATCCAAATCAAAGGGAAAACCTCTACTAGAAACCATCAACAACTTACATCTACATGAGTACTATTCATAGCTGTGAGAGTAGACCCATTTCAAAAATGTAAAAGAAAAATTAAAAAAGAAAAAAATGTTACCTTGGCAAAACCCTGGTAAACAAACATCTTCAATGACACAAACATAGAAATAAAAGATAAATAAATTCATGCTATGGTGAAAACCACTTTGGTGGTGCCTTCAGCAAGTACCATAGTGAAAAATGGGCAATCTGGAACCATGTATAGAGATCATTTCTCTGTTATCTATGATAAATTCAACCTAGTATCACTCATCATTTAACCTCATAATCTGCAATAAAATATGTCATGACTTAAAATTTATCAATTATTTATGTCCCATGGTTCTATATTCAGCACAAAGTCAGTCCACCATAGCAATTCTAAAATATATTGCCCATCCTATCTTAATTGGGGGCATCCCAATGTTATGATCCATGCAAGCCTAAAACAAATACCCAAAATTTTGAAATATGTCGTGAAAAAAAATTAATTGGAAAAAGACCTTAAAAAAAAATTGAAATTTTGAAAAAATGTCTCATATATTAATATTTTATTTATATAGAAATAACCCTAGAACCATGATTTAGCAAGATTTGGATTATGCAAACATCACCACTCAATTACACATAGAAGAATTAACTAGACATTCTTGTTTTATGAGAAATATATACCAACATGTTGCAAAAGTGTATAGTTTGACTATACATATGGATGAATGGCTCTCATGTTGAGGGATTTGATGAATTTTAATATTCATCCAAGGGTACAAATGATGATATACTAAAAATCATAATATTGATCTTATAGATATTTATCCTTGATTAATGAGAGATCTAAAAAGTAAATAAGGGCTACTCTATATATTTCTATTTTTGAGATCCTAAATAGTTGGGCAAATAAAACATGTTTTGAGAGCTCAAAACAAGTATGGAGGATCTTCAAATATGTGTAGAAATAATTTCATCATATATTGATGTAATAGATATATAAATGCTTATATTTAGATCTATAGAAGTTCACAAAAGATAAACTTGTGTGTGTGTGTGTGTGTGTAGTTATGCACCTTATTTAAAATAATTACAATTGATATCTTGTAAATTAGTGAAGAAAATTTCATAATTTTTAAATTATATCATTAATCTTTTGATAGATTTGAAAGAGATTCATATATTTTTTAGAATGAAATAACATATTTTATCTTGATTATGTATGATTTTACTTATGTCTATCTAGTATAAATATATAAAACAATACTTTTTGAAATATAAAATCAAAATAATTTTTCAATTTTGAAACTATCAAGTAAAATACAAGACACTTTAGTAGTGAGACATAAAAGGAAATATCTATTAAACAAACTATCTAATGGTTACTCAAATCAATTTGATGGCCGAGAAAATTGAAAATAATTAAATAAAAGGTCATGAAAAAAATCTTTTACAACTAACACCAAAACACAATTGAACTCTTTCATAATCTTATTGTATTTGTCCTAGGCAATATACTATTGCATTGACTTTGCACAATTAGTGAATCAGTTTTGACCAATTCAACCAGTCATAAATCAAAGTTTTTTCCTCGTAGACTATTTCTAAAGTTTAAATATTTATTTATCAATTAAATATATTATATAAATTGTTTATCTCAATTATGATTAGTTCAATTGATTTGGTGTTATAGGACCCCTTTTTTTGGAGGCTTCTTCTATAATCACCAATTTTTTTTTACAGTTTCTAACCATAGTTTTTTTTAAATTGGTCATTTAATTTACTATATACTATTATTTTATGATACAATATTTTATATTTTATTACTATAAATATGTTATTATATTTTAATATTTATAAAATTCAATTACAATATATTTGAACAATATTATAATACTTAACTATTATATATTCTAGCCACATAATTGAAAAAATTAAATCCTTAATGCTTCTTTTTAAAGAAATTCGCATAACCCATGTGTTTAGTGAAGGAAATAAGCCGGCGGATGGCTTTGCTAATGTGGGGGCCCAAATTGACGTCACCCATTCATGGAGAGGGGAAGCAGATCTCAATATGGAGATTTTATGTCTTATCAGGTATGATAAGATTAACCATATTGGAGGCTCAATTAATAATCATAATTATGCTAAGGAGATCACTTAAGATTAAGAGTGATGATAGTTGTCAATTGAGGGTTGCGATATTCATGAAGAATGTGACTTCGCACGGTTTGTGGGTTTTAGCTAGCATTTTGAAATAGAAAAATCACAACAGTCTTGTGTTTCTACCCATTCACTCTTTGAAAGCTCAAAATTCTTCGATTATAATGGGTGGTGGTCTGAAGAGGGAGGATCCAATGGACTGTAGGAAGTGGAAACAAAAGGAAAAAGTCTAGAAAAGGCTGAAGAAGGGTGGTGTGACCCAGTATTTGGAGAAGCTGCATGGATGGGACAAAGAAATAACTAAAAATTTTGCAGACAGCTGGAAGAATAGAAAGGTGAATATGTGGGGTAAGTCTTTTACTCTGACTATGAGCATAATTTCAGAAATTACAGGTCTTTCCTATGAAGGCATGAAGTTTTACAGGGACAAAAAATGCATTGGGACTCAAGCTTTCAAAATCTTCCCAAAAACCGAAGAAGAAGAAGCCCTTTTGAGCAAAGGGACAAGTGATTATGTGGACATTAACAAAATTAAGAGTCACTGGGCTAACATTTTGACTGTCATGATTGAGTATTTTACCCTAGATGGTCGCTACTCCAAAATTTACAACCTACATTTTGTTCTTGCAAATCATTTTAGGCATCAAAAAAAGGTGTCGTTTCCTTTCTATCTTTTGAGCTTGCTAAATAATAGTGTCATGGAGCATAGAAAAAAAGCTAGCAACACGGTGCTTCATGAAGGGCTTATTTTGTTAATTTCAGAATACGCCAGAAATCAAATCCCAAAACCCATTCCCAAAAGGGTTAAAGGGATTGTAAAGAAAATTAAGCTAGATAGTAAAAAGGAGAACCCCAAAAAAAAGGTAAGGAGTAAGAAAAAGGTGAATCTGGAAAGGTAAGAGGAGTTTGAAGACCAAACCCTCAATAGTCAGGGTAATGAAGAAGAGATTCAAGAAGAGGAGAAGGAGGAAACACCTATGATTGAAGAGGAAGCTCAAGAGATAAATGAGGAGGCTCTGGTGAAAGATAAAGATGAACAGGTGAATAAGGAAGACACCGAGATAAATGAAGAGGAAACTCCCTTGAATGATGAAGATGAGAATAGGGGAAATGAAGCTGGTAGTCAAGAAGCAGAAAAAGAAGAAGAAGAAAAAGAGGGAGATGACAAGGAGGAAAAAAATGAGGAAAAGAATAATGGTAAGGACAAGGAGGAGCAGATTGAGCAGCCAAATTTGAAGGCTGGTAATAGGAAAAAGAAAAGACAAAGAATGGACCCTGACCACAAAGCTATGGTAGGGTTTGAAATTGATGATAGGATTCCAAAGAGCAAGGAGGATCATGGGGCCAACATGGAGAATTGGCTCAGTGAGGAAATGAAGGACATGAAGCAACACCTAAATGAAATGAAAGAAGCTATGGAGCCCTTCAAAACCAAGATGGAAGAAATGGAGAAGGATTTGTTGATTAAGGTAAAAAATAACAACATAGATGAGGAGATTACAGCTAGAGTTAATGCTCTTGTGGAAGAAAAGTTGAAAGACATGAAAAATCAGATCAGCCACAACAGGCATATGATAAGTATTATTCTCAAGCATAGTAACGTAGGGCTTAAATCCTTTGTTAAGAATCTCAAAGCGTTATATGCTTACTTGGAGAGTAGTCTTCTAGAGAATACTACAATCACAATAGATGAAAAAGCTGGGAGCTCAGGCCTGAGTACCAGAACCTGAAGTGGCATTAAAAGGAAAATTTCAGAGATTCCAAAAAAGATGAAAGTGTTGAAAGAGTCCATTGATAAAATGGAAGAAATGTAGAAAGGGGCTGAGGAAGCCTATGAAATTATGAAGTAGTTTTTATCTGTTATGGTATCTAGGCTGGAAGTTGTGCTGGAAACTGTGTTTCTTTTTGGCAATTTTTTGTTTTCCTATTTTAGGTTTTGGGTGTTCATTTTGGTCCTTCTTTTTTGTTTGTAGTAGGCTTTCTATATCTGTATGGGATGTTGATGCTTATCTCTAGTACTCTTTTGTAAAAGGTTTTGGGGTCCTTTCAAAACCTATTTTTACCTTAGTCAAAAACTATTATATATTCTAAAATATTCACTATATTATATTTTTAATATATATACAATGATCATATTTTGTCATTAGTATACAAAGGAAATATTTTTTTGAACCTTCGGTAACATGATAACCAAAATCCATGTTTATAGTGAGACCCAACACAACAGTTCACAGAGGTCATCGAAACTAGTTTTCACCGAAAGAATGATCAAAGTGTAATTCGACAACACAGTCTATAGTGTAAAGTGAGACAGTCTATAGAACAACCCGAGAAGAAGAATGTCTACAAGGACATCACCAATGAAATACTACATAGAAACCTGAGCGCTAGTCTACCAAGAGACAACTTTATTTCTGAGAAATGTGGATCTGAGTTACACATCAGATAAAACACTTGAGTTTTATATTTATCTTTAAAGCTTATCTTTAAAACCATTTCTTGAGGGAAAAGTAAAGCATATGTAATTGTTTTAATCAGTCTAACTGATTGTAAACATGAAAACTAGGAGCTCAAGGTTAAGTTGTAAACCTTTGATCATGGAGTTTTTATTGCAACGCGTGAAACCTAGCTAGGTCAATATATTGTATAAATAGATGTAGAAATCAACCAGATAGAGATTATTGTAGCCACAATAGATATTTATGGATCATACAAAGATTTTTATGTAGAAGGATAGAAAAAGATGAAATCAGTTATGAAGAAAAAGATTCAAGGCTACCAATCAAAACAAAGGTATTAATCAATCACTATAGGTGATACACATACATTGTGAACTTAAAGGATCTATACTCAGCAATTCAATATTGCATATAATCAGGTCATTAATTATTTTTGACTGCATTCTAAAAAGTGTAGCAAATAGAAGAAATCCTTTAAGAAGGTGGATTGGAGAATCCTTATGTAAATCTCTTAACCGAGTGCACACTAAATAGTGTAGCTAAATATATTAACTGAGTAGACCTAACCAGTCTAAAATGTTACTCCTAATAGGGTAAGATCATCAGGAGTGATAAAATTTTTAGCCTTAACTGGCACCTTCCATTCCACAGATAGTGAATCTTTGTGGGTTTCATCCCCACCATGGGTTTTACCTTCTAATAGGGGTTTTCTGTGTTACCAATTCTTGTGTCATGTGTACTTACATTTCATGAATGTTTCTATGAATGTTTACATTCAATTAAGTTTATATTCTGATATTACATGCATAAGATAGAAAAGCATCTATGGTCGGTAATCCAAGGAATTGATTACTAAAGGATTAAGGGTTAATTGATAAAAAATTTAAGGGTACTGATTCACCCCTCCCTTCTCAGTACACACCATTCCATTATTCCAACAATTGGTATCAGAGCTAGATCTCTTAGTCGGAAAAGTTTAAATCACTTGAGAGAAAAGATCATACAATGGAAAGCTATAAACTAGACAAAAATATTGGAAATCAGAAATTGCAGATACAGATCTTCTATGAGAAATATAAAGAAGCAAGAATCAAGATGAGAGAGCTATTGAATGAAAGAAAAGTTATGGAATCTCCCTGCAATGAAATAGATTATCATGAAGAAGAGATACCTGATATTTTTGAGTCATCAGGATCTACATCTAGCAATACATCAGACACATATGAAGAAAGCATTACAAGTCTGAATGTAATCAATCAACATATGCTAGAATAAGTAAAGGTACTGCAAATCAGTCAAGAGACATAGATGGTAAGGATGATTGATGTAATGAATAATGCTAGACAAGCTGAACAAGAAAGAACATTAGCTATTGATGATAGGAGGAAGATCACTGAAAAGATACGAGAGAGAGAGAGAGAGAGAGAGTTACTGAACATCATCATGAGGTCACCAATCAAATTTTTCTTATGATTCATGAGGCAAACCAAGTGAACATATAACTGAATGGCAAATTGGAAGCTATTAGTGAGCTAAGAGAAGAAAATGAAAAACTAAATAATGAAGTAAGGATTCGACAAAAACACAATGATATGATCAAGAAAGCTGAAGAAAACACAAAAATAATGGATGATTTTCTGAACGGACAAAGGAGAATCAACAACAATATCGGTCTAGGGTATACCAAGAATGGAGAATCATCAAACCTAGCTTATCACAAAGATGTCTACAAAATTCCAAGAACAAGGAAGTAGTCATGCAATCACTATGGAAATCCAGGCCATACATCAAATTTTTGCAGGAGAGAAGCTAAAGGTATTCCTAAATCCACATCTACATTCATAGGAATTTTTTATAAATGTAACAAGAAAGGACACAAAGCACATGAATGCAGATCTAAGGTGAAACAACAAAAGAAGGAAACCTACATGGAAACATATTGTTCTACTTGAAAATGCATGGGCACACATCTCTTGAATGCAGGAAGAAGAAAAATAAATCATGGAAACCAAAAGAACAAGAAAATTATCATCAACCGAGAAGAGTTAGTAAATCATATGTTTGGGATTACAACACACGGACAAAATGCACAACATGTGGTAGATATGGACACATAGCTACAAACTACATGAGAAAATGGATGAGAAGGTCTAGAAACTGGACTAACCCCATAATGACATGCTTACACTATCATAGGGTCAGTCATCTAAGCAAGGACTGTAGAGGCCAAGTGATAGAGTCAAGCACTTTTGGCAATGGCAATACCATTGAAGATATCAGGAGAATGAGAAATCAAATGTGGAGGAAAGCTACAAACACTGATGATGTTAGACCAAACAATACAATTGGTGACACCATATCCAATGGATCTGGTGATATCACCACCCCCACCTAAGCAAAACAAGTAAGTATGGAAATACACTATACAAAGCTATAATTTACATGAGTTCCAATATACATTGATAATATGCCAAATTAGCATGAATGAAGATGCACTATGGTATTACTTGTTATGAATTTGTGAATCCAATCTAGTTGGTCAATGCATAGAGAGAATTTTAAGTATACATATAAAAGGTAAGTTGTTAACGTAAACCAAGCATCATCAGTAATCATGTAAAAATACAATGAAGTCTTCACTACATACCGAGCTCTTTCGGTAAACATGTGAAAGGTCAATTGAATTAACACTTACCCCAAGCATCACATTCTCACCGATAATGAAGTTAGTATGTTCCCCAAGTGAATCCATCTTCAAACACTGAGAAGTGGGTAAAACATTTATTGCACCACTTAGGGAATCATCTATAAAAGGGTGACGGAAAAGCTCATTCATTCACAAAGTGATTAAGAGTGAAGAGAAGAGAAAAGAAGAGAAAAATAGAAAAAAAAAGTGACCAGATTGCAGAGTGACTCACAAGCATATTTATGACTATTTAGACAGACTCCCAGTAGCTAAAATAGATCAAGTGAGTATCTAAGACTCACCGAGTTCATAGTTTTTTTATAGGAAAATCCCTAATTTCATAGAAACATGGCAACTATTGGTAATAATGGAATGGTGTACTAAGAGGGGAGGGGTGAATTAGTACCCTCAAAAATTTTATCACTTAACCTAAATCCTTTATGCAATCAATTGTATTACCATCCATGTAAGATATTCTATCTGTGTGTATGTTATATCAAATCATTAACTCAATAAGTAGGTAAAACATTCATAGAAACATTCATGAGATGTATAGACACATGAAACAAGATTTGGTAATGCATAAAACCCCTGTTAGAAGGTAAAAACGGTGGTGGGGATGAAACCCACAAAGCTTCACTATATGCAGAATGGAAGGGAATGGTTAAGGTTTACAATTTTGATCACTTCTGATGATCTACCCTATTAGGATTATTATGTAGAGATAGGTTAAGGTCTACTCTATTAAGAGCTTTTGAAAAACTATTTAGTGTGCACTCGGTTAAGAGATTTACAAAGGATTGTTAAATCCACCTTTCTTGAAAGGATTTCTTCTATTTTCTACACTTGTTAGAATGTAGACAAAAATATTCAGTGACCTAAGTGTATGTAATCTATAATTTCTGATTACAGATCTAATAAAGATTACATGTATAATGTATCACCTAATTTGATTGATTAATACCTCTATTTCTCGGTAGCCTTGAATCTGGTTCTTGATAACCTAATTCATCTTTTTTTGTTCTTGCTTGAAACTCTTAGTCTGAACCATAGATGTTCTCCTTGGCTACTATCATCATCACATCCATATGAAATGAATTATTACACATCTATTTATACAATAGATTGAGCTAATTAAGTTTCATGTATTACAAAGATAACTCTATGATCAAAGTTTACAACTTGGCCTTGATCTCCTAGTTTGCATTTTTTCAATCAGTTAGACTTATTTAAAAAATTACAATTACATCGATTGTCCCTCAAGAAATGGTTTTAAATCAAATCAAAATGCTAAATATAAAACATTAGTGTTTTATTTGATGTGGAAGTCATATCCACATTTCTTGGGATATAACTAACTTTCGGTATCTGATGCTCGGGTTGCTTTGTTGTGTGTCTTTCGATGTTAGTTTTATGAACTGTCTATCAGGTTCCCTTGCTCTGTTAGGTTCCTCTTCTTTTCTTCTTAGTTTCTTTACACTTCAACATTTTTGGGTTGAACTATGCAAACGATGTTGGGTTTCTTTTGTGATATGTCTTGTCAGGTTTCTCTTGAACTTAACACTTTCAGTGACCTTTGTTATCTATACTTTCAGTTTATACTGAAAGCCTATATTTTGATGTAGGTGTTACCGATGGCTTAGAAACTATTTTCCCTTTGTGTACTAATGGAAAAAATAATGTCTTCAATCTCCCCCTATGACATTAGTATAAAAAACTGATATGTGCAGAATGCTAAAATGTGTAGTATGTACGCCATGTCTTTACCTTGTCATTTATGACTCCCCCTATGTATATGTTGGTATAGTATATGTATATACATGTACACTTGCCTTTATACTATACTCCCTTTTCACTTTATCTTCATATAATTTTTACTTTTATATCTTATCATTCTTCCCTTTTTACTATTGTACATATCATTTTCCCCCTTTTTGATAGTAAGGGAAAAGGTGTATACTTACAACTTAGCAAAAATATGGGAATGGGAATTCTTCATGTCTTCCATATGTTTCTCCCATTTCTCCTTTAGGTTGTCAAGAGCCATTTTATCCAGTGTGATACGAGCATGCATATCATAGACGTTGTCTGCTACAGACATCTCTAGGGTGGCAATTAACTTTCTTGTCGAAGTAATGTGTTTTTGAAAAAGCATAAGATTTGGTAGCATTAGATCATGTAGCTCGGTAACCTCATCTCTAAACTTGGTTTCTACCTCTAGAATTTTTTGTCTCAACCTTCTAGATTTCATAATATTTTTCCAAATGTATCTTGATTGCATTGTCATTTATGGTTAGACTGTGTGCACTTGTATTTAGATTAGAATCTATTTGTGCAATCTTATCACTATTTTCCTTAGTGAATTTATCTAAAGTGCACAAATTTTGTATTAAGGAAATAGCTTCAGAAATTATTGGATCTAATTCATCTGCTAGTTCTAAGAGCTTTACCTTGTTCACTACCACTTCTTGGCTGATCTTTTATGTCAATTTGTATTGATATTTTTGTTCTTCTCGTTCTTTAATTTCTTTTTTTGCATCCACATTCTAAGATGTGATGGCCTCGGTTAGGATGGCAAGTTGATCAAGGATGGGGACATCTTGATCAACATATATGTCAAGAACTATTTGTGTCAATATATCCCTTGTAGTTTCTAACACTAGGTATTCTTTGTGCTCTTTCCTTAGCTTTTCTTGCATAGCTTTCCTCTGACATATTTCTCCATACTCTTGGAGTGATTCAAAATCCAATATAGAAGGGTCACACTTTGGTATCTCAATGATTTCATCTAGTGTTACCCTCAGCTTGGACTTCTTTGTTTTCTTCTTCTTCTTGGATGCTGAGTGGGAAGTACCTGAATGTAGCACCAAAGAAAGATCCTTTTCTTGGTCAGATGTGCTAGTTGAAGGATTTTGTGGTGTTGTGTATTTTTTCTGCTTCTCGATATCTGTCTGTTGGTTGGGAGTGGAAATATCCACATCAACCTTTGGTTTATCTGTAGCATCTCCTTTGGTATCCTTAGGATTAGCATCATATTTAGTTTCTTCTTCACCTTTGTTTTTTTTCTCTCCATCTATTTATTTTGGTTCTCCATCTACTACATTATGTTCATCAGTTGTATCTTTCTATTCATCATTACCCTTATCCTCGGGTATTCTTGCATCAGGCTCGAGTGAGTTTTACTTTTGGGAGATTATGTTAATAGCTTGTATTAATAGTGGTATTTGGCCTGGTATATTCACCTGTAAAGCATCTGTAGTTGTTTCATGTTCGTCAGTTTGTGCTAAGACAATAGTGACATCTTCATCTTTTTGTACCTAATCTGCAGGATGTCCTCTGGTAAGAACAATGATAGTATTATCAGACCATGTTTCATATGTAGTGTCCATATCCTTGTTATCTTTTGTATTCAATGCTTCTTCATTAACATCCTCTTCAATTATAAGAATATGTTTGAGGCTCGGTTCAGCCTGATCTTCTTTATTGTGTGGCTTGTCAGTTAGAGCTACTTGTGGCTCAGGGCTTGAATCCCTTTTTGGCACATTAAGTATCTTTTTCCATTCATCTTCACTTTTTCTATCAAGCTCAATTAAATTTCCCTTTAGCACTTGGTAGGCTCTTAATTTTGGTGAGAACCTATTGCAATGTTTCTTCATCATTTCTTTAATCTCTTCCATCTTAGATTTAGGTGGAATGACTAAAACTAGGGCTCTTTCCCTTATTTGATTCTCTTCCTTTAGAGAATATGTCCACCTAGCCGAGATTCTCTCTAGAAGTTCTTTAGGCATTTTTTCTTCAAATTTTATTGGAACATATTTGAATATGCTCATCATTGTGATAATTTCCTCCTCTATCTTATTTTGATCCTCAGGATCCAATGTTAGCCATTTCCTAATCTTAGGGTTTGTGAATGAACCTAACTTGATGGTAGCTTCACATACCTCATCAATTATAGAAGGTAACTTGTTCTTAATAGGTTGTTCATCCTATTCAGTGTCCTCTATATCTTCCTTTGTTCTAATGAACTTCCTTCTTTTTGTTGGCCCTTTTTCCCTATTTGAGGCTTTCTTTTATAGGTCCTTACTTGACCTTTCTTGACTGGTGGTGAGTCCATGTTAGCAATTTGACTCCATGTTATTTGTGCCATAATTGTTCTAGGATTCTTCAGCAGTGGTGCATCGAACTCTATGGATTTTGAGTCACTCACCTTCTCAGCTTCATCGACAGGTGACTGGCCCTTGGTTTCTTTTGTCTGTTCTATTTCCTCTTTATTTACCGACAACATTTTCTTCAAATTCTTAACTATTTTTCCTTCTTCCTATCAATTTTCTTCACAACTAATCTAGTTTTTATCCTTTCCTTGGCTTCCTCATAAGTTCCAAACTTAGGTTGTGATTTTTCCAATGGTTCATTAATTAATTCTTGAATGGCATTTGTTGCTTGATCTATGTTGGCCTCATAGTCAAGTGGTGCCAACCATGTTGTCCTCAATACATCAAGCTTGATACAGGTGTAATTAGTTTCCACCATAAAAAAAAATTTAGTTTTATACTTTTCTATGAGTTGTCCTGGTATCCTCATCCTCGTCTGCATTCTTTCTTTGAATCTAGTGAAGTATTCATCCATGACTGATTAAAATTTATCTCCTAGTGATTTGATGAAATCACTAATTTGTGTGGTCACTGGTCGGGTAGTGTTCCATTTGACATTGCCGATAGATGGGAAGGCTTCTTGAAAATAGAAAAATATGCACATAATGAGTGAACCAAACTTACATGAGTTAGACTTTGTAGTTATGATTGTCCTCAAGTTCTCATCTAATTACCTTAGTTACAAAATTTATGATAGATCTAACTGCAACCCCTTCTTAACAATTTTGTGTGTTGTATCTACTACTCTGGATGCAAGACTATTCATCATGCTAACCTAAAATAATTTGTATCCTAAGACACATGATCCAAATTTAATTTCATCATTGGTGACGATGGATACCTTTAATCCTCTTCCATCCCATGCTGCTCCTATGGTCTTTTCAATGTCAGCGTGAGGAGGATGCTTTAGTGCCTTTTCTTTATCAGTTATAGGATAACTGGTAACCATGTGTATAACATCCCTAGTTATATGTTTTGGCTCATCCAACCATATCTTTCATTCATGTACTCTTGTTAGCACTAACTGAATCCATTTAGTCTTGAATTCCTTCAGGAATTATATGGTATTTGTGAGTCCTTTCACTTCAATGTTCTTATGTTCTTCTTTGATTTTTCCATCATCTTTGCAAATATTTTTGTAACCTTTCTCAACCTCAAGATCTCCTATTTCCACAATCTTGCAGTGAATATATGCTCAAACGTCCTCAACGAGAAAAACCTGAGCTGGTATACTGGAGAATTCAACAGCGTTGTCGCGTTGTGAAGCAACCTCAGGATAAACCTTGTAAAGAGGTTCTTCACAAGTGGAATTCTTGATTAGATTGACCTTTTTATCCTTTGCATTCTTGATCTTTGAGGTTCATGAAGTAGTTTCCATCATTTTAGAATTTAGGGCTTTTTCCCATAAAAGAAAATACAGTTCTTGGTAAATGTTGTTACTTAATTCAACCTTCTGTGACTGTTGGGAATCTTTCTAAGTGTTGTGAACAGGGTTGAGGTCACTCTACAAACTGGTCACTTCATGCTCTAGTTTTGATCTGCTTCTTCACTCAAATTACTTTGTGAATAATGAGTTCTTCCATCAACTACTTATATATAGACTTGTTTCCCTAAGTCGTGTCATAAATGCTCACCCACTTCTCGGTGTTTGAAGATAGAGTCATTAGGTAGTATACACACTTCATTCTCAATGAGAAAATGATGCTCAGGCCAATTTTAAATTCATTTGACTATTATTGACGGATCTTGGTGTATTGGCGAAGACAACATTCTCTTTTTACATGATTACCAACGGAGCTCGGTTTACACTAGCGACTTAGATTTTTATGTGTTAACCGATGATGCTCGGTAAGTATAGACAACTTAGCTGTGTATGTACATTGATTATTTTTGGTAAGCATTGAATGATGAGATTGAATTCATAGAATCATAACAAGTAATACCATAGTTCATCTTTAATCATGCTAGTTTGACATTTCATCAATGTATAATGGAACTGATGCAAAATATAACTTGGTATAATGTAATTCCATACTTACTTGTTCTTCTTAGGTGGGGATGGTGATGTCACTAGATCCATTGGATAAGGTGTCACCATTTGAATTGCTTGGTCCTACATCTTCAGTGTTTTCATCTTTCCTCCACATTTTGTTTCTCATCTTCTTAATGTCTTCAATGGTGTTTCCATTGGCAAAGGTGCTTGTCTCTGCCACTCAGTCTATGCAGTCCTTTCTTAGATGACCAACTTTATGATAGTGTAAACATGTCATTCTAGGGTTAGTCTAGCTCCTAGACTTTCTCATCCATTGTCTCATGTAGTTTGCAGCTATGTGTCCAAATCTTCCACATGCTATGCATTTTGCCCATGTATTGTAATCCCAAACATATGAGTTACCTACTCTTTTCGGTTGATAAGCAGTTTCATTTTATTTAGGCTTCCATGCTTGCCTTTTATTCTTCCTACATTCAAGAGATGTGTCCACGTGCATTTTGCAAGTAGGACAATATTTTTCCATGTAGGTTTCCTTCTTTGGTTGTTTTACCTCAGATTTACATTCATATGCTTTATGTCCTTTCTTGTTACATTTATAACAAATTCCTATGAATGAAGGTGTGGATTTAGGAATACCTTTTATTTTTCTCCTACAAACATTTGATGTGTGGTATGGTTTTCCACAGTGATTTCATAACTACTTTCTTGGTCTTGGATTTGTGTAGACATTCTGTGGATCACCTTGGTATGGTGATTCTCCATTCTTGATATACCCTAGTCCGGTATTGTTGTTGACTCTTCTTTGTCCATACAGAAAATCATCCATCCATTTGGTGCTTTCTTTAGCTCTTTTGTCATGTCATTATGTTGTTTCTGAATTCTCACTTCATGCTTTAGTTTTTCATTAGCTTTTCTTAGCTCACTGATAGCTTCTATTCATTCAATGAGCTCTATGTTCATTCTGTTTGCCTCCTAACTCATAAGAATAATATGATTGGTGATCATATGATGATGTTTTATAAGTCTTTGTATTTTTGACTCTTTCTCTTGTATCTTTTCAGTAATCTTCCTTTTGTCATCAATAGCTAGTGTTCTTTCTTTCTCAGCTTGTCTAGTATTGTTCATGACATCAATCATTCTTACCATATGTGTCTCTTGACCGATTTGCAGAGATTTCACTTGTCTAGTCAGATGTTGATTGATTTCATTTAGACTTGTGATGATGTCCTTAGATGTGTCTGATGCTTTTCTAGATGTAGATTGTGATTACTCAAATAGACCAGGTATCTCCTCTTCATGATAGTCTGTTTCATTACAGCAAGATGCCATAATCTTTCTTTCATCCAGCAACTATCTCATCTTGATTCTAGCCTCTTTATATTGTTCATAGAAGATCTGTATTTCTAACTTCTGATTCTCAATACTCTTGTCTAGCTTGTACCTTTCCATTGTATGATCTTTTCTCTTAAGTCTTTAAAATTTTCCAACTAAGAGTTCTAGCTCTGATACCAATTGTTGGAAATAATGGAATGGTGTACTAAGAGGGGAGGGTGAATCAATACCCTCAAAAATTTTATCACTTAACCTTAATCCTTTATGCAATCAATTGTATGACCATCCATGTAAGCTATTCTATCTATTTTTATGTTATATCAAATCATTAACTCAATAAGCATGTAAAACATTCATATAAATATTCATGAAATGTATAGACACATGAAACAAGATTTGGTAACACAGAAAACCTCTGTTAGAAGGTAAAAAATGTGGTGGGGATGAAACCCACAAAGCTTCACTATCTATAGAATGGAAGGGGCCAGTTAAGGCTTACAATTTTGATCATTTATGATGATCTACCCTATTAAGAGCATTATGTAGAGACTAGTTAAGGTCTACTATGTTAAGATCTTTAACAACATTGTTAGTGTGCACTCGATTAATATATTTACAAAGAAATGTTAAATCCACCTTTCTTGAAAGGATTTCTTCTATTTGCTACACTTGTTAGAATGTAGACAAAAATATTCAGTGACCTGAGTTTATGCAATCTACAATTGTTGATTACATATCCAATAAAGATTACATGTGTAATGTATCACCTAATGTGATTGATTAATACCTTTGTTTCTTGGTAGCCTTGAATCTGGTTCTTGATATCCTAATTCATCTTTTTTTTTTTTTCTTGAAACTCTTAGTCTGATCCATAGATGTGCTCCTTAGCTACTATCATCCTCACATACGTATGAAATGAATGATTACACATCTATTTATACAATATATTGACCTAATTAAGTTTCACGTATTACAAAGATAACTCTATGATCAAAGGTTTACAACTTGACCTTGATCTCCTAGTTTGCATGTTTTCAATCAGTTAGACTAATTAAAAAATTACAATTACATTTGTTTTCCCTCAAGAAATGATTTTAAATCAAATTAAAATTCTTAATATAAAACATAAGTGTTTTATCTGACAAGGAAGTCAGATCCACATTTCTTGGGATATAACTGACTTTTGATGTCTGATGCTTGGGTTGCTCTATTGTCTGTTTGTCGGTGTTCCTTTTGTGAACTATTCATCAGGTTCCCTTTCTCTGTTAGGTTCCTCTTCTTTTCTACTTAGTTGGTTTACACTTCAACATTTTTGGTATGAACTATGCAAACTGTGTCGGGTTTCTCTTGTGATATGTCTTGTCAGGTTTCTCTTGAACTTAACACTTTCGGTGAACTCTGTTGTTTGTACTAAAAGCCTATCTTTCAGTGTATGTGTTACCAATGGTTCATAATTTTTTTTCCCTTTGCATACTAATGGAAAAAATAATGTCTTCAGGAAACCACATCGTGCATTTCCAAGATCAAGAATGCAAAGGATAAAAAGGTTAATCTGATCAAGAACTCTACATGTGAAGAGACTAAGTACAAATTTTTCCCCGAGGTTTCCTCACAACCCGATGATGCTGGAACGATATCAAGCATACCACCTATTTTTTTCTAGTCGAGGATGTCTGAGCGTACATCCACTATAAGGTTGTAGAGATTGGAGATCTCAAAGTTGAGGAAGCTTACAAGAAGCTTTGCACAGATGGAAACATCAAGGATGAGAATAAAAACATTGAGGTAAAAGGGTTGACAAATTCCCTAATGTTCCCAAAGGAATTTAAAACTGAGTGGACCCAGATAGTTCTTATCCAGGTACATGACTGAAAGATGTGGCTGGATGAGCCAAAACCGATCACCAAGGATGTAATACACACAGTAACCAGTTATCTAGTAACCGACAAGGTCAAAGCGCTTAAACATCCTCCTTGACCCGATATAGAAAATATGACAGGTGTAGTATGGGATGGCAGAGGATTAAAGGTAAAACCCATCACCGATCCAGAACTAAATTTTGGTGCATGTGTATTGGAATACAAGGTATTCCAGGCCAGCTAATTAAACAACATAGCATGCGGAGCAGTTGACAATGCCCATAAGATTGTGAAGAAGGGATTACAACTGGACCTATCTGAGCTTCTACTGAAGCAATTGGAGGAGACCATGAGGATAATTAGGTCAGAAAGGAATAATTCATGTAATTTCATATCACTCCTCATGTGTACGTTTTTATATTTCCATAACTTCTTCCCTTCTGTCATTAATGTCAATTGGGACACTACCCAACTAGTGACAATTCAAATTAGTGAGCTTATTAAGTCACTAGGGGACAACTCTACATCAGTCATGGATACATATTTCACCGGATTCAAAGATAGAATGCAAAAGAGGATGAGGATACCTGAATAACTGGTGGAGAAGTATAAAAATGATATATGTTTCATAGTAGATACCGACACCACGTTGATAAAGCCAGCTATACCGAGGACAGCATGGTTAGAACCACTTGATTATGAAATCAATATTGATCAGATCACAAATGCTATTGAAGAATTACTAAATGAGGCAATTGAAAAATCACTACCAAGATTTGGCACCTATGAAGAAGTTAAGGCCAAAATTAAATAGGCCTAGTAGTGAAGAAGATTGACAGAAAGAAGACTAAAATGGTTAAGACACTTCAAAAGAAGTTTTCAGTTAATGATGAAGAAACATAACAAAAATATGACACCGAGGGACAGTCACCCGTCGGTGAAGATGAAGAAGTGAGTGACTCTGAGTTAACTGAGTCCGATGCACCACCTCCAAAGAAGACAAGAACTACTGATGCATCAAGGATGAGGATTCAAACTATAAAAGATACAAACTCACCACCGGTCAAGAAAGGACAAGTGAGGACTTATAAAAGAAATCCTTGAACCAGGCAAACATTAGAACCAAAGAGAAGAAGGAGATTAATCACAAGTAAGGAATATAAAGAAGACACTGAACAAGTTGAACAAGCTGAAAAGAAAAAAGATCCTACAACAATTGATGAGATTGATACATCAATTGTCAAGATAGGTAGCATATCAAATCTTAAGATCAGATAATGGCTAACTCTAAAACCTGAGGATCAAGTTAAGATAGAAGAAGCCATCATCCAGAGAATGATTGCATTCAAGTATGTACTTGTACAGTTTGATAAGATGATGCCACAAGAATTTAATAAAAGCCTATTATCAAGGTGGACAAATGCACTGAAAACTAAAAAATAGATAAGGGAAAGATCCCTAGTAACAATTATGCCACCCGAGTCAAAGATGGAAGAAATTGATGAAATGATGAAAAAACATCCAAAGAAGTTCTTAGCAAAATTGAGAGCCTACAAAGTACTACAGTGCATCCTAATAGAGCTTGACAAAGAAAGTGATAAAGCTTGGAGAGAAATACTTAATCTACCTAAAGAAGATACAAGCCCCGAGAAGGAATTAGCTACTACCGAGACCCCTCACAATGAAGAGAAATAGGCTACACCCAGTCGAGAGCACATCGTGTATATTTACTATATTATATTTTTAACACACACACACACACACACACACACACACACACAGATATATATATATATATA
>MU225023.1:653902-665363 GCA_018584345.1 Thuja plicata | reverse complement strand
ATATTTCCTAAAGTCTTGATCATCCTTTCTATCTTTGTATTCTTTGTATTTGTTGTCCCTTCTTTCATCCTTTTCATTTTTGTCAGGACATCTAGCAGCTATATGACCAACTTTGTTGCATGAAAAACAAATAATAGGAAGTTTACCTCTGCATTTTCCTTTTCCTCTGGATATTCTTTTTTCCATGAGTGCTTCAAGTTCTTAAAGATCATCATCAGAAGTGTCACTATCACTGTCCACATGTTTCTTTCCTTTCTTAGATTTATTGAGGACCAGTTGTGATCTAAAAGAAGAATCAATCCCTTGTGGTTTATAGTTATCATAATTTGACATTTCAAATGCAGTGAGTCTGCCTATCAAATTTCTAGATTTAGATTATTGTTAGGAGAACATCTCAATTATTAAATTGTAGAAACTCTAATATCATATATAGGAAGTAAAGTTCTCAATACCTTTCTCATAATAGTGTTCTCATCAATTGTTCTATTAGCCCCTCTAATGGCATTTACAACTTTTATTCTACCATAGTACTGAATGACATTTTCACCTTCTTGCATTTTAATCTCATCAAACTTACCTCTTAGACTTTCTGATTTATCTCTCAACACATTTGTGTCTCCAACATAGACAGTTGCAAGTTTGTCCCACATCTCTTTTGCATTTATGCAGCTCTTTATATCATCAAACTCTGAATAGCTTAATGAGGAAGCGATCTCCAATATTGCTTGATTGTGCTCTTACTTTTCTCTTAGTTGTACAACTGAGAGAGGAGAAGTAGGTGGTACATAGTCATGTTTAATAAGTCTCTTAGCATCATCTCCAATACCAGCCAAATGTAGTTTCATTAAGCTCTGCCATGTAGGAAAGTTATCTTTGTTCAGCTTGGGAACCTCCTTCTTATACATCTTGATCTTTTCGCTCCAAGTACCTTCAAACTATTTTTAGGAGACCAATGCTCTGATACCAATTGTTAGAATGAATTTAGAATAACTGAGAGGGGAGGGGTGAATCATTTATCCTCAGGTCTAGATGAATCAAATAAAACTTTATGTACTTCAAATCTACTCGGTAGCAGTAGCATAAAATAACAAATTTAATCATGCAGTTTACTGTCAATTGAAATTAGCTTGTAGTAACATAACAGTAAAGCAAACTCTAAGCATTCACACAAGTTGACACAAGTATTTAACATGGAAACCCAATATGGGAAAAACCACCAGTAACATGCTACCAAGTTTTCACTTTTATGAAGTGATGCCTTGTGAGGAGCCAACCCTGTGAAAGGTTACAATAACACACTACTAGGTGTGACCTGGTTAAAGGATTTAATCACCCTATTAGGAGTGGCCTTGTTAGAGGACTTAGAACATTCCAATCTGAATGTTACCTTGTTAGAGGATTTAGACAAATGACTATTAAGTCAACCTTGTTAAAGGATTTAATTGATACAATGGTAAGAAAGTAATCAGTAGTTTATGATATGGTACATACAACTTACTTTGCAAATTCAGATCCAATTACAGCTCTGATGTTAACTTACTGGATAGCCTACATTGTCATTTCAATCTTCTGATCTGCTTAGAAATCTGTCAAGCAATCACACATGCAACTTTCTGCTTCTGCCTTTTGCCTTTTTTGCTAGATCATGCCAAACAGTAAATCAACTATGCAAACCTTTTGCATTCACATACATTCATCCACTCTCAATGAATAACCCCTTTAGGTTATCATATACCTCTCTTTCTAGGTCAGATAAATCTTTTTCCGCTTAAACAAGATCGTAGATCTTAGGTTAGGTCAAATCCAATGGATCATCCCATCTTTGCATTACATTTATTTCTCCAAAGTAGTCTCTAATTAAATCTTTAAACTATGCATTAATTACAGTTACCCATACATTAAATGACGTGGATCAATATTTAATTAACATTACATATCCCAATAAAATCAACTAAGTCAGCCAGAGATCACAAATCTCATCATTAATCCAAATATTGTAAGTCGGCCAACATCAATGTTTCCACTCAGCAATTTCAGTGGTGCTCGACATTGAGCAACTTTTTGCTTGTCACAAGCAACTTTACTTGGCACAAGCAACTTTGCTCGGCACGGAATAGCCAGAAAAATTGTCTTTGAAAATAAACAACTAATTACTTTGCCAGAGTGCCAACTGATCAAATACCCTTTGAATTGCCTTAACTCAACCATTCACTTGGTCTTCTTGTTAAATCTTCTTCATCAACAATAGATATGGTACTCAAATAGATAGCAATAGTCTCACCAGTAAAGGTTTGACATCAATGACAAAAATAACAATTTCTTGCAATGTCACTTTCCAACAATCTAGCCTAAGTAGGGTTCTCCACTAACCCAAACATTCAAGGATCCCTCTCTCAAGATCCCACTCACTTTCAACTTGAGTACACCAACAAGGAAACCAAACTGCTTCAACACTTAGCCATAGTGCTCTCCTTGCCCTTCTTCACAAAATGATCCAAATAGATCAAGAACTCCTCCATATGGAGAGGTACTCTCCTATATTGTTAATTGGATCCAATCCAATGTCCACAAACTCCCTTTGCACTAAAACCCTAAATGAGTTCCAAGAACAAAGCCAAATTCACCCAAAATAGGGCTACAAGCATTAGGCCTAATTAGGCTCTTTTCCTAAAATAATTTGTAAAAATCCTTAACAAGTTGGAAAAAGAGAAATGGATACATATACCCTTTATCAAGACACTAAAAATTTTCTAGGTCTTGTTTCCCAAAAGTCTCCATATAGTGACTCCTATAATCATGCCTAAAAATCAAGGTTTCTAAGCATTAAGTCTATCTGCACAAAATAACTTGTTCTTGGCACACTAAAATTCGTTCCCAAACTTATCCTTCAATTTGGGGCTCCTCTACACACCACACTACCTCTCCACAATCACTTATTGAAGAAATGAATGCTTTCAATCCCTTCCATTAGCTCTGCAACTGCCTGTGATCCCTAGCCATGCAACTCTGGCTCACCTAGGGAATCACATTAAAAATAGTTCCCATGCTTTCCAAGGCCCCTCCTTCACTATAAAATATGTACATGGAGTCATCTTCCTAATCTCAAAGGCCCGTTCAGATTCCACAGTGGGAAGAGGATCTATGACCCCATCTTCACCAGTTGCCTGGTTCAAACCAATGACTGGACAGAAAAAAAAATTTATTTAAAAGACTAACTAGAAGCTTACAAAATTGAAATCCAACACCACACAGAAACTTAAAAACACCTACTCTAACAATTCCATGGATTATAGTACTAAATGCAATCCATTAAAACACCAATTGCTCAGAAAAATAATAACTATGATTGTTCTTTCTATTACCTAGTTCGTACACACACTTACAAAAAAAAGCCAACCCTTTCAAAAGGTCCAGGACAGCCTTAAGTAGTTTAAAAAGACAAAAAATCAATGATTTCAGACAATTATGAAACCAATTGCTCAAATTTTCTATTATGGAACAAATGTTATCAATGACAACATTGACAACTTTTACATCTTTTTGGATTTGCTGTCCAAACTTGGTCATAAGTCCACCAAACTTAACCAAATTCTTATCTAAGGTGTTAGAACATTGAAATAGGACCTCAAGTCCCTTTCTTTTCCAATTTGACATCATAATGCATAAAAAACCCTATTTGACCTAATGTGGACAATCTTATAAATAAGGTCACTAGGGACCTATTAAGGCATCCTAAACTCACACACTTCACACTAGGACTTGTTTAGTCCCCTTATTGCATTAGTGGTTTGGCTAGGACCACTACAAGACAAAAACAAAATAGAAGCCCTAGGTTCCTTTGTAGCCCTACCTAGGTGCTCCTGCACCATACTCCCCCACAAAGGAAATTTATGTCACTCCTGTGGACAAAAAATCTTTAGAGATGCCCACCTTTTTGAAGTCTTCTTCTACAATCCATGAGGCCTGATCTGATTCAGGCCTATGCTTCCACTTGATTAGGTGCTCCATGTACACGTTGTGCCTTGTAGTCTTCTTGAATCTTGAGTCCATAACTCTATCAGCATCTAACTAAGGCTTTGGAGGTAATACAGTAGTCTCAACATCACCATTGAACCCTTGACTACTTTGACCATTCTCTACTATCTGACCTTTGAATTGGATCAAGTCTTGTACATTGAACACCAGAGAGATGCTCAAATATGAAGGTAGGTATATTTTATATGAATTAGCCCCAGATTTTGCTAGGATCTTGCAAGGTCCCACCCTCTTTATATGAAATTTAGTAGGGACACCCTTCTATAACTGATATTTGTTCAAATGAACCATCACATAGTCACCTACCTCAAACTGAATGTCTTTCCTCTTTTCATCAACTTTGGCCTTCAACTTTTGTTGACTATCTTGGATTGTTTGCTTGACCTATTCTTGGATCTCCTTCATGGTTTGAGTGAATTCCTCAGCATGACCACTCCTGTACTCCATGCCTCCAAGATCCCTAAGCTAAAAAACACACCTCTTTCATGTGTTGGTGCTCAAATCAATAGATTGGATTTCCTATGGACTTGCCAATCCAATGATGGGAAACCCAAGTGATTTGGCCAACTAACAAGTTTAACCTTAGGGAAAGGTTGAAACTTCTACAATTATGGCTCTGCACAACCAAGGATGGTAGGCCTACACCTTAAAATTACTCCTTAAGGATTTTCATAGCAGATAATGATACTTAAATCTCTCCTTTACAAGTATGGAAAGTTACCTTGAAAGGAATCAAATTGTAATCAATTGTAAGATAAAACTGCAAAACTGAATGCTTTGTGAGAATAGTAAAGAATGCTTTGTAAAATGTATGTATAAATGAATGGATTTTAGAATATCTCAACAACATGAAACAATGAATCAAATTTCTATCTCCAATAACAATCAGATCAGTGCCTATATCAACTTGGGAAATAGAGTCAATCCAACATTCAATCCTATGTACAACTTTGCAAGATGGTATTCAACCATCAACTATCTGACTGCTTTAGATGTAGAGAAGATTAATGTCTGTATTATATCCTTTTTATTTCAAATGATTTTAACTCCTATGGTTGGGAGACTAGATGAACAAGAAGCAAGAAACAAATTAAGTTATCACACACTTCCTAGTATTCAAACAATGATATGAGACAATAACTCTTCTGCATAAGCAACTCAAAGACAACAATTAAAATTCCTTCAATAATTGCAAAGGACCAACTGAATGAGAATTGAAAACTTGAGCCAAGAGAGATAGAAATCACTTATCTTTTATTGATTATAAAAAATAGGTACATAAGAATCCATGTTCAATTGTGATCAAAACTAAAACCTAACTGAAAAATGATAACAATAAATGTCACCAAAGACCAGACATTCCCCTAAAAGCCAAGAGACTTGCATTGGTCCTGGTATCCTTATTTATACAAAGTTCAAAGGATGAAAACAAGCTTCAGATTAATGCAATAGTTCATCTACAAAGCCTAATCCCTAGGATCAACAACTGATCAGTCATAGTTACAATTAAGGAATGAATTATCATCCTTTAAAAAAAATTATCGACCAAAGAGATAACAATAATCGAATAGTTTTTTTATATTTTATCATAGATATTTGGTATCTCTTTAACTTCTGTACGGTAAATTAATGGTCATTTTCATGCCTTTGATCTTTTCATCTTTCACCCAGGTTGCTTCATTTTCATTTTATTACCTATGAAACCCTGGATGAAGACAATGTCGACGTATCTAATATTAATCAAAACCCTTAGTCGATGAAATAATAATATAAAAACATATAAATAAAAATAAAATCCAAGTCATCTAATGCCACTCAAGCTTTTTTCCTTTTCATCATTGAGTCATGTGTCATCCAATTGTGCACTCGAAGTAGATAATGATCATGCAGCTTTTTTGTGCGAGTGAACGTCAATCATAGATCAGACCTGAACCGCACCGTAGATCTTCTAACTTGCTCGGTCCTTTCATTAAACTCTAGTTCTCTTTCAAGTGACCTTATCATTGCATAGTCTCTTTATCACTGAAAACTTCACTTAACCATGGTTTTGTTCTGAGATTCGGTGATTGAAGCTTTGAACAACTACTTTTAAACCCTTGGTTTCCATCTAGAGACTTGGGGACTGCACCTTTATCTCTTAATCGCTGAATGAATTTGACTTTTCAAAATTTAACTGGCAATCACCCAACTACCATAGATCTTCTTGATTTGCATCAGATGGTTTATGCTCACTCTCATAATTCTCAGTGAGAACCCTAATTTCTCATGAGATAACACGACCATCATCTCCAAGTTGCCAGATATTATTTAGAGACCATGCGATTATATAATGCATTTTGAACACGTGTCATAAGTTATTATTTATCTCTGAGTTGCTGGATAATATGGAATATTCAGTTTCCATCACGAGACTTCGAGACTAGCACTAGATTCGATCATCATCAATGACTAGAATCCATCACAATTTTAACTTTACCACAACTGCTTTGACCATAGTTTTCTCTGAAGATTTGGCAACTGAGAAGTCTCTTGATCTCCAATCATTTTCCTTAATTGTGATTACATCCAGAGACATCGCAACTGAAAGAATAATAACTCAACTCAGCTTTGAACTTGAGTTACATCCGTAGTTTAGAAATAGACCAGGTCACGAGATCTATGAATCTTCTACTAACTCCGGGTTTTACTTCAAGATAACATGACTATCATAAGATCTTCCTTTGTATCAATGACTATCTCCAAGTCTCATGAACTTTTCTGATTTTGTTGAATCCTTTGGAGATTTAGAAACTAAGCACATAATTCCTGGGCCCACTCACTACCATGTGTCATTTTTTCTTTGATTTGTTAGTGCATACTTGGATTACTGATAGAACTTAACCTTATGTTTTAACCTCTGATCTTCTTTGGAGACTTCACAATTGAGGGGTTGCATGATCTTGGAAAATTTCTTTTAACTCTGATTACTTCATGAGACCATGCAACCAAAAGGATTTAGCCTTACCCAAGTTTAACTAGATTCATGACCATGGTCATGATTTTACATTAGTCTCGAAGTCGCAAGAAGATTTTGTTAACTCGTGATTAATCTTGAGATAATGCGACCACCGTCGGATTTAAACATGCCCAGATTAAAATCAATTGATATTGTTGAGTCTCTCAATGATATTGAATATTCCATCTTGATCTGGAGATTACGCGACTGCCATAGGATTGAATCTGTATCAACGACCATGAATTAATCACTAAATTTTCAACTTAACCTTGATATCATCTGGCGATCACATGAATGAAGGAGAAAAGTAACCATGCTAATAACTCAAGGTTTAATCGAGAGATAATATGACTAAATGGTCTCGAAGTCAGAAGAATATTTCATTAATTTGTAGCATTTTAGGAGACTTGGCAACTATCATTGGATCAAAGTGAGATTTAGATGAGATCAACGGCTCGCATTAAGTTTCTCAATGATAAGAGAATATTTCTTTTGCTTATGAGGTCCTACGACTAAGGCATTTTTGAAGGTGCCAAATAAGATAGGATATTCCCTGCCAAGGTCATAAAGTAATTTTAAATGAATATTTAAACCACAAAAGGGACCAACGATTATATTTATGAATTCAAATATATATAAGCCGTTCAAAACATGAAAATTAGTAGATTTAACAGAAAAATGCAAGGAATTAGACAAGATAAATGCATAGGATAGAATAATTTCAATAATGAATTATGAATGGAAGGAGGAAATACAAGCATAAAAAATAATAATTGTAGAAAACACTTCCCTGAATTGCTTAGCCATTCAAATTTGACTGCAAATTTGGGTTACACCAGTGGCTCTTTCTAGAGATGTGTGTTCATACTTGGACACAGCAAGATCTCAG
This sequence comes from Thuja plicata, assembly GCA_018584345.1. NCBI lineage: Eukaryota > Viridiplantae > Streptophyta > Pinopsida > Cupressales > Cupressaceae > Thuja > Thuja plicata. Next base: position 657,444 of record MU225023.1, on the reverse strand, counting down.
CTATCTCTGGAGAAGTAGACTGAAAATAGAGACAAAGAACAACATGAAAGCAAAACAAAAACTTAGAAGAAAAAGATGCAGGGTTAGGAATACTTCCTATTTTTAGGAGAAGAATGGTTTCAAATACTGAGCATGGGTTGGAAATTCTTGAACATGACCCTTTGTATCTTTTAATAGGTAACTCTTTTCTCATGCATTGTCAAAAATTATCTAGGGTCCAAGCCATAAAGCTTCAAATTCACCATGCTTTCCCTTATCTTGATCTTTAGCATTCCATTTTAACACCCAATCTCCTTTCTGAAAGTTTCTGTCCTTAGTTCTCTTATCATGTAACATTTTCATCTGCAACTGCTTCCTCACATTCTCTCTTTGTGCATCTCTTCTAATTTCATCTAATTCCATAAGCCGATCCATCCTATTTTCCATGAAATTCATGTCTTCTAGTTGTTCTTCTCTGACAAATTTATATACATGAATCAGATTATTCAATGGTAATCTAGCTCGCTTTCCATAAATTAATTCATAAGGAGAAAATACAGTAGATTTATTAACCATTATCCTTTCTGCCCAAAGTGCAAGGGGTAATTTGGAATCCCATGCCCTTTTGTTATTGCTCAATATTCTCTTAATGATTTTCAGTATGTTCTTATTACTTGATTCAGCCTGACCATTCCCTTGTGGATGGTAAGGGGAAGAATATGACACATTAATACCATAATTACTACAAAATTTAGAGAATTTCTTGGATCTAAAACACATACCATTATCACAAATAATTTTCTAAGGAACACCAAATCTCGTTAGTATATTTTCTGTGAAGAATATTATATCCACCTTGCTTGTATCTTGTCTAAGGGTATGGCTTCAACCCATTTGGTGAAATAATCCGTTGCAACAAGAATCCATCTATGTTTCCCATTAGAGGCATCAGTAATCTCACCAATAAAGTCTATCCCCCACATTTGGAAAGGCTCTTCAATTGACAAAGATCTGAAGGGTAATGCACCATCATATTTTAATTTCCCTGAGAACTTTTGATAGGCTTCACACTTTCTAACATATGTATAACTATCCTTAAAAGCATGTGGCCAATAATACCCAGCATGAAGTATCTTATGGGCAGTAGTTCTTGCTGAAAAATGACCCCCACACACTCCATAATGTAACTCTTTCAAAATGACATCTTCTTAGTGCATGTCTAGACAAAATAAAAGGACACCTCTATTTTTCAATTACAAATCTCCTTGAATCAAAACATACCTAGATGCTTGCAATTTTATTGTCCTCTTTTTCTTTTCATTTAAGATTTCTTGGCATTTCATATGTTTAAGGAACTATACTATGTCAGTATACCAAGGATATCTTTCAACACTTACCATTGATTCATCAGTGCTTGCCTAATTTATCTGAACCACTTCAAGATTTGATTCTGCCATAAGTTTTGAAAGACCCTTTCCTCTAACCAAATTTATTATTTAGATCTCCATATCAAACTCTTGGATTTGATTCATCCATTTACATCTTCTACCTGTCACTTCAGATTGCTTAAATATATCTTTAATTGCTACATTTGGCACATAAGCTATCACTTTAGCTCCTACCAAGTATGGCCGAAAATATTTCACTACTTTAACCAGAGGATAAGCCTGATTTGTAGGATTTGAGAAACACAAATCCACAGAATGCCAAGAACACCTGCATGCAAAATACCTAAAGCTAAAATGGAACCTGTGAGAGAGAAGCTAGGGTTTGGAAAATCTCAGCAGAGAGAGCAAATTGTTATTTCCCAAAAGAATGAATTACAAAAAGTGGCTTATAAGGTGAGAAACCCTAAAGCCGGAGAAAGCTAGGTTTGTGCATTTAATAATTAATAAACATATTAATTATTATGCACCTACAAATGACAAGCTTAAGTGAATAGAATAATAGTGTACTTTAATAATTAAACTGAATAGATTTAAATATAAAGACAAATGTACTATTACTCTAACACCCCCCCTTAAGTGAAGCTTAGGAGGAAACTAACCTAGCACAGCTATGAAAGCAAAAGAAATGGGTCCCGGCAACAAGGCCTGATTAGGTACCCAACAACAAAGAAATCTCTATAAACTGGGGAAATAGAGAAAACCCAGTGGGAAAAACCCTACCCCAAAAAGAGATACAACAACATGTTGAAAAAAACATGAAGGAAGGAAGGCCTCAACAAGAACCCCCAAGGACAACTTCCGTCACCCCAAGCATAGAACACAACTGAAGATAGTGCGGAGATGCAAAGGGTTTGGTGAAGATGTCAGCAACCTGCACGTCAGTGGGAATGTACTCCAAAGTGAGAACACCATCCTGAATCTACTGACAGATGAAATGCATATGAAGCTCAATGTGTTTAGTGTGCTGATGCTCCACCGGGTTGCAGGAAATATGAATAGAACTCTTATTATCGCACCATAGAACAGTGGGACGATCAGGAGGAAATCCAAACTCAGTCATCAACTATCGAAGCCATAAAATCTCTTGACTAGCATGTACTGTCGCTCTGTACTCAGCCTCTATAGATGAAAGTGCTCAAGCATTCTGCTTCTTGCACAACCATGTGATAGGACCAGAGCCAAGACAAAAAACAAAGCCAGAAGTAGACTTCCGATCATCAACATCACCAGCCCAATCTGAGTCAATGTAGCCAACAATGTGAGGATCCCCTGATGTGTAGTGAATGCCATACATAAGTGTGCCCTAAATGTATTTCAAAATACACTTGGCAGCTTTCCAATGACTCTCATGAGGCTCATGTGAGAACTGAGAGACTAGACCAACTACAAAGGAGAGATCAGGACGAGTGTGTGTCAGGTATAACAAACTGCCAACCAACTGTCGATACAAAGTAGCATCCACTGAAGGTGAAGTGTAAGAGGTAGACAAAGTAACACCCGACTAAAAAGGTGTGGGAGTAGGCTTACAATCAAGCATATCAAAGCACTGAAGCATGTCAAGAGCATACTTTTGCTGGTAAACAAAGATCCTAGTAGGTGACTGAACAATCTATAGACCCAGAAAGAAGTGTAAAAGACCAAGGTCTATCATCTCAAACTGCTCCATCAATGCGCGCTGAACATCCTGAATCATAGAAGATGAGCTACCTGTGATGAGAAGATCATCGACATATATCACAAGGATCAAAACCTCATCCTCAAGATGCTGAATGTAGACTGTAGGATTGGAATGACATCATGTGAATCTTGTAGAGAGCAGAAAGGAGTCCATCTTCTCATACCAAGCCAGAGGGGCTTGTTTGAGACCATACAAAGAACGCCGAAGTCTGCAAACCAAGGAGGAATCCTGAACAAATCCCTGAGGCTTCTCCATGTAAATATCCTCACTAAGATCACCGTGCAAGAAAGCACTCTTCACATCCATCTTAAAAATGGGCCATCCCTAAGAAGCTGCGAGGGATAAGACAAGGCGAATAGAGTTCATCTTGGCGACAGGGGCAAATGTCTCAGTGTAATCAATACCCTCAACCTGTGAAAAACCCTTCGCAACAAGAT
>MU225023.1:629513-653802 GCA_018584345.1 Thuja plicata | reverse complement strand
CTGTGGTGGAGGTAAATGGGGATCACCAAGATCATCATCCTCATCATCCTGAAACAAAGCTAGAAGAGATGAGGGAGTAGTGGTAAGTGAAGTAGACTCTGGAAGTGGGGTATCTACTGCAGGAAGGTGCTCATCAAACTGGACATCCCGTCAAAATAGGAACTCTCTAGAATCAGGTTCAAACAACCTATGTGCCTTAACATCCTTGCAGTAGCCAACAAAAATGAGGTGTCGGCTCTTCCGCTCCATCACTCTCCTCTGAGCGTCAGGCACAAATGCCCATGCTTTACTACCAAAAACTCAGAATGAGGATACATCAGGCTTGACATGAGACCAAGCCTCCTTAGGGGTCATATGTCAAACTGCCTTGTGAGGCATCCGATTCTGAATATAGTTGGCACAATTAACTGCCTCTGCCAAAAAAGACAAATCCATGGACCTGGACTGTATCATACAATTAGCCATCTCCCGAAGTGTTCTATTCTTTCTCTCTACCACACCATCCTACTGAGGGGTGTAGGGCACTAAAAACTGATGCTGAAGACCATGTTCAGAGAAAAAATCCCTGAAAGCTTGGTTCACATACTCCCCCCCATTATCTGTGTGTATCCGGCGAATAGAAAGACCATATTGCTTCTCCACAAATGTCTTAAAGACTTGAAATGAATCAAAGACATCAGACTTGTACTTCAAAAGGTACACCCATGTGCGCCTGGAGAAGTCATCAATAAATGTGAGCACATATCTGGCACCAAAAAAAGGAGTAGGAAATGACATGAGGTCACTATGAATCAACTCCAGTGGTGCCAAAGCATGAGTAGCTCATCCCTGAGGAAAAGGATCCCTATGTTGTTTGCCAAGAACACAACCCTGACAAACCCCATCAGTGCAAGTAATCTATGGAAGCCCAAGAACAAGTGCCTGTGTGCTCATCTGCTGAAGATATCTGTAATTGACATGGCCCAAATGCTCATGCCAAAGTCTACTCACTGAATCTGCATGTGCTATAAGATAGGAACCTGTGCCAGCAGAAGACTCAAATCCATCAAATCTGTATAGTTGGGATGCAGTGTCAACACTCCTAGTAGCCACAATCATCTCAGAATCATGTAAGTCCTGAATAACCACATCATGTGGTGAGAACTCAACTATCTTACCAGAGCCAGAGTGGAAAATCTGATAGATAGATAGAAGGTTCGTCAAAATGTCAGGGACAAAGAGAACATCATGAAGAGAACCCCCAACTAATGCAACAGAACCAGAACCCAAAACAGAAAGATGAGATGAGTTCCCAATAGCAATCTGTGAAGTAGCACAAGGAGCAAGTGAGGTGACCAACTACTGAGTGTGAGTCATGTGATGAGAAGCACCAAAATCAAGAATCCAGGTGGGCCCAGAAGTCATAGCTCGAGCAGTAAGAGCATGACCTTTCCCTGCAGGGGAGGATGTGGACTGAGGAGCTGAAATGTGATGCTCCTGCATGGCTTCCCCTAAAGCCTCCAAACATTTCCAACACCTATAAACAGGATGTCCATCCTTTCCACAAAAGCTACAGGTCTCAACTAATTTCTTCTTAGTCTTGGAGGTAGACTCAGTAGACTTCGAAGAAGATTTAACCTTGGAAGGGTTAGCTAGAGGTTTTGAATCATTTTTCTGTGCAGGTTTGGAGGAAGACTCATTGCCTGCAGAATCTTTCTTCAGTTTTCCTTTCTATTTTGGTTTCCCCTGTGAAGACTGAGCAACCAATGCTTGGCTAGAAGAGCCAGAAGCATCCATCTATTGGATCTTTGTCTGTTCCCATGTCAACTGATCACAGAATGCCTCAAAAGAAGGCATGGTGTGCCTAGCACCCAAAGCATCCATGGTGGAGTAGAAAGTGTAAGAGAAGATCTGATATTGTCCTTGCAACTTTGAGAGTATCAAGAAGATACACTCATCATCAATCTTAGTTCTCCCACATCCCTGCAAAACTGAGCGCAGAGACTTGAACTTCATCAAGAAGTCCTGAATGGTGGGAAAGCTGGTAGGTGTCAAAGTAGTCAACTCTGCATCAAGCTGAAGTGCTCAGAACTCATTTACAGTGCCAAACAAATCTAAAAACTTGCCCCAAATGGCCCTAGGAGTGGTCAAACCATCCAAGTGAAAGAGGAGACTGTTGGAGATTCAGTGCAATCAAGCCCATGGCTTCATCCATCTTATTCCTGTTCTTAAGAATCTCAAAAGGACATTGTAGGATAGGTTGTTGTTCATCTAGGCATGACCATAAGCCATGTGACATGAGTAGCCTGGTCATGTGTGCTTTCCAAGTGTGGTAATTATGCGGTGTCAGCCGGGCCACAGAGGGGTCCGACGGTGAGAGAAAAAAAGACGGAAGTAGAAGGGTCGATTTCTAAAAGTAAATGAAAGAAAGAAAAAGAACCCCCCCACAAAGTATGATTCTAACCCCCGTACAGAAAATAATCAACTACTGAAAGCACAAAGAAAACTAGAGAAAAACCTGAACACCGGATGCAGAGTAGAAGGGAAAATGAAGCCTCTACTTCAACACTAAAAATAGGAACTCAAATAGCCAAATTAGAAAACAAAACTAGCATCATTGCGTCCGTCTCAAAAACACCTTTCTGACAATATTTTTTTTTCAAAAACAGACACTGTATGCTCAAGTTACGGTCAAAAAACCAGGTGCCTCTCTGAAAGACAACTCTCTGGAAAAACATAGAGACGACATAAAAATTGACGGCCGTATGGCCGTCACCGGACATCAGCGGAGTGGCGGTGGTCTGTGGGCGGCACCACCGGTGGAGGCAGCGACCTGGCGGGGAGGCAGCGGCGGGTGGGCCAGGCGCGGGCGGTGGCCGGGCAGGGAGGAGGCGGTGGCGGGCCCCGACGGCGGAGCGGTGGCGCGCGGGTGTCGCGATGGTGGCGCACGCTGGTAGCACCCACCTACGCTTAAAAAAACCCTTTTTTTAAAAAATTTTCAAGTTTTTTTCTCGATTTTTGAGCCGTACGGCCCTAGTAGGGCATAAATTTTTGCCTGTGGTCACAGAGGCCAAAATAGTCAAAATTTATATGTTTTTCGACTCTCCCGGGCCTTCTGAACGTAATGGCAGAGTCTGTTTTTTCTCAAATGACTCCAAAAAATGGTGCCTCCTTCAAAGTGACAGAAAGAACCCTAGAGAAGTTGTGGCTGTCGTCTTCGAATCGTGGCTTCAAAAACCTTCAACCTAGGCAGCGGCAGGGTGGCTCTGATACCATGTAGGATTTGAGAAACACAAATCCATAGAATGCCAAGAACACCTGCATGCAAAATACCTAAAGCTAAAATGAAATCTGTGAGACAGAAGCTAGGGTTTGGAAAATCTCAGCGGAGTGAGAGAAAATTGTTATTTCCCAAAAGAATGAATTACAAAAAGTGGCTTATAAGGTGAGAAACCCTAAAGCCGAAGAAAGCTAGGTTTGTGTATTTAATAATTAATAAACATATTAATTATTATGCACCTACAAATGACAAGCTTAAGTGAATAGAATAATAGTGTACTTTAATAATTAAACCGAATAGATTTAATTATAAAGACAAATGTACTATTACTCTAACATGATTCTCATTTATATCATAATTCAATTCAGATGCTTGAAGAGTTTTACTAAAAAATTCTATTGGCTATTCATAACCCTCATCATTTTTCTGTAACATAACTGCAACAATAGTATGATATGATGCGAAAGAAAATAACTGAAAAGGCTATGAAAAATCAGGTGTTTTAAGAACTGGTGCTTCCTTAATAACCTTCTTGATGTTAGCAAATGCTTCTATGGCTTCATTAGACCATTTAATTTATGCACCTTTCTTAAGCATCTTTGCAATAGGTTTAATAATCTCTGCAAAGTCAGGGACAAACCTTCTTAATAAATTTATCTGTCCAAAGAAAGATTGAATCCCTTTAATATTTTTAGGAATTTGAATCTTATATATAGTTGCAATATGTTCAAGATCTATTCTTACACCATCCTTTGATACAATGTGACCAAGAAGCTTCCCTTCAATAACCCCAAAATGACACTTCTTAGGGTTCAAAGATATCCCATATTCTAAAGCTCTTCGGAAAATTTGGTCCAAGTGTTTGCAATGATCATCTACCCTTTTGGATTAAGTTGTTAAATCATCCTAATATTCTGCCATGATGAGATCAATCAAACCATCAAAAGCCACATCCATTGCTCTTTGGAAAGTTTCTCATCCATTGGTTAATCCAAAAGGCATTCTAGCTTACACATAGGTTCCCCAAGGAGTGGTGAAGGATATTTTGTATTGTTCTGATTCCTTGACCTTCACTTGGTTGTACCCTGAGAGCCCATCCATCATAGACAATAATTCATTTCAAGTAACTTTCTGTAAAAGAGATTCCATATTAGGTAATGCATAATTATCTTTCAAGGAAGATATATTTAAGTTTCTAAAATCAACACACAACCTTATATCTCCATTATTTTTTCTAACGAGGACCAAGTTTGATACCCATGTAGAATGTCTTATAGGCACATTTATTCCTACATCCCTCATCTTGACAAGTTCTTCTCTCATTTTAGGAGCTAACATTGGATTTATGGGACATTGTCTTTGTCTGAAAGGTTTTTCATCTGGCTTTAAAGGGATTTCATGCTAAAATAAATCCTCTCGCTAGGCTTTAAGATCATCATATGACCAAGCAAAGCTGTGCCTATATTTTCTTAACAAACTTATCAAATTAGCTCTGATCTTGGGAGTGAGCCTTTTTCCTATAAATACTTCTCTAGGGGTAAGATCATTTCCCAAGTTAATTTTTTCAATCTCTTCCAATTCATTACTTATCTTACCCCTTTTAAAATTTTCTTGATCATCAAATACTCCTTCTAGTGTAACCAAACCTTTGGGAATTTTATTTGTCTTCAGATGAACAACTTATTTTCCAAACAAGGTTTCCCTTCCATCATGGTTCTCTACATAACCATTCCAGTCTATGCACTGATCTTCATAATTGTCTTCATTGATTAAAATTTTTAGGAGATCTCTATCATCTTCAAATATTTTCCCATTCTGCACATTGTTAGGAACTGATGGTCTATTTCTCATCTCCACCTGTGTAATCTCATCAAAAGGGACATCAATCTTCTTGATGGCTACATTGGCCAACAAGTCTGCAAGGGAATTTTCTGATCTTTCTATCCAATTAATTGAAAATGCATAAAAAAATTCAATTAAATCCCATACCAGATTTCTATACTATTTTAACTTAGGATTCTTAGTGATGAATCTATTTCTATCTTGAGAAACAATTAATTCAAAGTCACCACAAACTGAAAGCATCTTAATACCATATGATGTTGCAATATTTAAACCAAGAATTAATGCTTCATATTCTGAAACATTATTTGTGCATTAAAAATTAAGTAAGAAGGAAAATTTTAAGATCTTACCACACGGGGACACAAAATTGACCCCAGCACCATTACCTTCTTTACTACACGCTCCATCAAAATTCATTTGCCAAAGTTCATCTTGATTTTTCTGCAAATGCACTTCAATGGAACCATCAATTTTCAATATTGGTTTAGTAATACTTACTTGAAAATTGTCCATGTCTGAATGGAAAAAGTTTATCTTTTCTACCCCAATGTCTCTCTCAATAATATATGTAGATCTTGGTTCCCTATTAATCCTTACCTCCCTGCCATCAACTAGAATAGTAGGATAAGACAAATCTAGTTGGATATAACCACCTACTATATTAGACCATTGTCTACATAAAAGAATTCCATAGTAAGTAGGCACTTCAAAAACAATAATACCAGTCTTATATGACATTTTAGGGCAAGCAAGAAATTTAAATTCCACATCTTTCATAATACCAACAACAGGTATAGACCTATTGTCCATAGTGTAGCATTTTCCATAAGTTGTGTCCACCTTCATTCCAAGTTCTTTCATGACTTATGTAGGAATAATGTTTACTGCTTCTCCTAAATCTATCATACAATTCTTAAGCAGTTTATTGTTAGTTATCAAAGTGAGATTGAAGGGATCCACATGCGTTCCATTTTGAGAAATATTACTTCCTAAATAAACCACATAAGGATCTTCATTTTCTACTCTTTAATTGGATTCTTCTTTAAAAATATTACCTACATTGGACAATACTTTTATAGTTTCATCTTTAAATTGAGGTACTTTCATCATTTCTAACAAAGGAATGGAAATTTTTACCTGAGATAAAGCATTAGATATAAAAGAACTATTATTTGGAAGAGACTTACTGACCATTGATTTCTCTTTTGCCAATTTAGGTTCTTGATGAGAATCTACCTATAATTGACCTTCTTTTACATCATCTTTGGTTCCTTTTATATTAGGTTGATTCACCTTCTTTTTTGGCATTTTGATAGATGTTCCTGCAAGCTTTCCCTGATCATCATTTATTGTTTTGTTTCTCAGTTTGTAGTTACTTCTTACTTCCTCAAGAGCTGCAACAGTATATGCTTCCTTTTCCTCATTTGTTAATCTTCTGATAACTAGTGTTTTTCATTGTTGTTTATCACAATGATATATTCTATTCAGATCTTCATGGTAAATGTACTCTTCTTTAGAAGAACTATAATCCTCTCTTCCCCACATTGGTTCAGATGAAACATTATTCACTGCAGGCTGTTGCTCATCATTCTGATCTTCCTCTTCTTGAAGTCTCTAGGCCACCACACAACCATTAGGGGAATGTGGTAGATTACAAGCATCACACCAAGGATAGTCTCCCATAAAATGATTTCTTCTTTTCAATGGATCAGGTGTTTCCTTAGTATAAGACTACTTTTCAAGTCTTCTATCTCTCCATTCAGTCTTATATGACATGTCTTATAATCTAAATCTTTCATTTTTAGGAAATGGTGGCTTGTCATTTTTACGAAATGATGGTCTGTCATTTATGCCTTGTTTTGCATTCAATTTCTTTAGCATATCCATAATATATTTTAAATCATTCTTTTCAAGAACTTTTGGATTGTGTAATTTAGTATCACTTCTTTTATCTATTCTTCTAGTAGCCCTTCTATTGTTTTCAATAGTGGAAACAACCTTGAAAGCTTGTTGCAATGTTGCAGTTCCTTGTGATCTAATCTCATAATGTGTTTTACTATCAAAAGAAGTTAGATAAAAATTTATCAGAAAAGAATCAACATGCCTTATATCTCTTGGAATTCTATTAAGAACTTTATTAAACCATTTATTGAATTTTGCAACTGATTCATTAAAGTTATTTTTAATACTGGTTAACTCATGAAATGCAAAAGATGTGTCATTATGATCACCAAACTATTCAATGAATTGATTTAGAAAACTACACCAACTTGAAATGGATCCATCAGGAAATCCTCTATACCATTCAACAACATCTTCAGTTAATGATTGGATAAAAAACTTCATAAAAATGTCTTCATGGTTTCCATCTAACTCTTCAATAGTGCTCTTCAAATTTATGGTATGTTGTTCAACATATTCTACTCCATTCCCTAGAAATTTTGGAATAGCATTCCTCAAGTCACTTGATATGGTATTTGGATATCACACTATCCCACTGAAATCCAGTTATCTATATCTTTCCACCACCATTGGAGCTCTTCTTATTTGGCCCATGTTGTGTTTGTTTCCATTCTAACCTCTGAGATTTTGATGACCCATGCCATGGTGACTTTGTCCACTTCTATGACCATTACCCACTCTTTTCTATCTAGGATTACCTTGGTCATAGTTTTCTGCATTGTTTGGTTGTCTCCAATAATCATTTCTTCCATTGTTATTACTATTTCTTTCATATCTTCCTCTATTATTAGGTTCAAACAATGGATTTGTATGATCACTATTGAAAATTGGTTCTCCATTTTTTCTATGAGGAGGATTGTATTTTGGTTTCCCATTACCCTTTGGCATCTCCTTGTTAATCTCTAAGTTTTTGATGATTATTTAGTGTCCACACTTAGTCATTTATTCAGGCAATTTTGGTCAGCTACCACTGCGGCTGAGCTAAAATAGTATAGGTCGAGCTACCTAGAAAGTTGTTTCCAACAGAACATATCATAGATGCCGAGCTATCCAGCAGTTACGTGCCGAGTGCTAGAGACTTCAGTGCAAAGAAAGATAGTTTTGACATACATATCAGATATGACACAAACTCTAAGGTAATATGTTTGGGCCAACTTATGGGTGTATTGGTCTGACATATGTAAAGAATTTAATATTCCCTATGGAGTTAATTATGCATTTAATTGTTTTAGCCTATGCGTGGCATGAAGCCAATCAGAAAATTGGAATGCCTAGGAGGAATAAGTTTTATTTTTGATCGTTGATCTAGATCTATTCGCCAGATTCAAAGAGTATAATAAGATTGCTTCTTACCCTAATTAAATGAGCGATTGGAGAGAACAAAGAGTAGGTGCACACATACATGAGAGATGTGTGAAGGGTTGTTTTGATAAGAAGCATAGATCTATAAGAGTACAACAGCAGTGAGAAGCAGAGTAAAGCCATATCAGATTATAAGATCAAAAAAGGTATTATAAAGAGGAGATCCATTATCAACATCAGAGTGCATATCAAAGGATCATATCTTGAGACTTTCTAACAATTGTATCAGGAGAAATCTATTAATAGAGTGGTTCTATAAGACCTTTCTAAATCTCTTAGCAGATTGCTTACTTTACTGTAAGTTGAAATCCTTTCACAAAGTAGATTGTAATGATCTATAGCTCTTAACTGGGTAGACCTTTAACAAGGTAGATTGCATATTGTGATCAAAATTTTGTAGCCCTAACAGGCACACTTTATTGCTGCAATAGTGAAGAATTTGTGGGTGTCATCCCCACCCTAGTTTTACCTATTTTGGTTTCTAGGTTACCAAATTCTATGTATTGTGTTATTCATTTACTTTCATGGATGCTACTAGATGTTAGATAGATTACATATTTATATGTTTGTGGATCAGTTTGTTTTAAAGTTATTAAATTTCAAGATCTGGTTCACCCCCCCTCTTAGTATCTTGCTTTGCCAATATTGTATTTCCAACAATTGGTATTAGAGCTTCATTCTCCTACAAAAGGTTTTAATCAGCTTGAGGGTAAAGATTTGGAGATGAATATTTACAAATTGGGTAAAGTCATTGAGAATCAAAAGATTGAAATTTAGCTAGCATTGCATCAGCTTGAGACAGCTAGCCAGGAATTGAGGAAGTCATTGAAATCTAGGAAAGATTTGACTAAACAAATGAATGATACTCATTATTAGGAAGAAGACACTGCAAATATATTTAAGAATGGAGATTCTACTGAGAGCGATGCAACAATTGTAGATCTACTGGAAAAGAACAATGTATTGTGTGAAGAAGTCAGGAACCTAAAAAGAGAATGAGAAATGTAGACAATAATACTATGTGAAGTAGTGGAACAAAAGAAGAAAGACGAAGATGTAAAAGCTATGGATGAAGAAGATAAAAGAGTGAAAACTGTCAGACTTTGATGAAAGGATACATGATGTGCAAATGATGACAAACAATCAGGTTGACATGGAAAATCAACTGCTACTTGCAAATTAGGAGATCAGTAGGAAAGACATGGAAATTGTGAATCTCAGATTTGAGAACAGTCAATTGAAAGATGATTTGAGATCTGAGAAAGAACTGAATGAAAGGTTGAATAAAACTAATGAAGATTTGACTCATTTTTAGAATCTGATGGAAGCATCAAGGAGACCAAAATATTCTTATGGATTAGTTCACACTAAACTAAAAACATCTACTGAGAAACGATAATCATCAAAGACTGGTGAAAAGAGGAATGCAAAGACAAAGAGAAACAAACCTGTATGCCACCACTATGGAAAACTAGGACACACTACAAACATTTGTCGAAGCAAGAATGGTAAGTCCAATCCTAAACCTAATTTCAATGGTTATTTCTTTAAGTGTAACAAATTTGGATATAAAGCACATGAATGTTGGGCTAAGGAAAATGATGCACCTCCCACATCAAGAATCAATGGATATTGTTACAATTGTCAAAAATTTGGACATAAGGCACAAGATTGTAGATCTAATGCTAAACAAAAATAGACATCAAAGACACAAGAAAAAGCACCAAGAAAAGGCAACACTTACAATTGTGATTATAACACAAGGAAAAGTTGTCATTACTGTGAAGAGTATGGACATGCACCTGAAGACTGCATAAAGACACATTTTAGCAAAAGATCTAAGAGTTGGATGAATGGAATCCTAGTTTGTTTTAGTTGTTTAAAAATTGGTCATACCAAGAGAGAGTACAAGACAAGAGTACCTGCTACTACTGTTGAGGAAATTAGAGCATAGATGAACCAGACATGGGTAAGGAAAACAAAACTAAGCAGCAGTGAAACTACTGAAGTCGAGGTCACCCAATCCAATGGATCATGTGATCACACAATCTCAAACTAAGAAGAAGAGGTAAGTAAGGAATTGTATTTAAATTTCATATCTTACATCAGTTCCTAACATATACTGTGCCAAAGTCCATATCTGCATATGAAAAGATGCATCAGGACATATTTGAAAGTTATAGTACTGAGAAAAGTCATCTAAGCACTAGAAGTGCCGAGCATCAGTATTATACTTAGACCGAGCTCATTGGCATATGTGCTAATCTAGTTTGGGTTGCGACCAAGAGATTGTCAGAGTCAGCCTATGATAGTTGTTTTGCACTAACTCCAACGAACAGAACATTTATTACAAACCTACCTCAAATCCTATAAAGGAATGAACCATTCACAATTCATTTCGCCTTGTGATTTGAGATTTCTTAAAGTGTTGAAGCATTGGCAAACTTGATTTCAGAAAAGACTTTCAAATAATTATATAGTGTGCCATCGGTAATTCAAAAAAAGTGCGAACTTTGATAGTTTTTGAGGTACTCTGTTTTCATCTTTGAAACCCTTTTATCTTGAAATCATGGCCGCTAGTTCATCTAAACCAATTAAGGGAATGGAGAAGGAATTGAGAGAAGCTCAATTTGTGAGGAGTGACACCTGTGTGCCTCCCAACTTTTGAGCCATTCCTGAGAGCGCTATCAAAGGTTATTTGACTGGAGCCCTATCTTTGATCCCTTCGAAGGTACTTATGATTCATGACATTAGGGCATGTTACATGTGTAAAATAAGTGAATTTGGAGACCACAAGCTGAGGTAATCCTATGGGAAACTATGTATAGACAGAGTCCTAAAATGCAAACATAATCATCTAGTCGAGCGAGGGTTAACTCGAGCCCTAGAGTTTCTGAGGAATTTCAGGGAAGAATGGATCAAAATTATCCTTAGCAGGATACATGATATGAGCATTTGGTTGGAGAATGGACTGGTAAAGATTACCAAGGATATCATACATCATGTAACTGGTTATCCTACAATCAATGGGAAAAGGACCATGAAATGCCAGAGTAAAGAAGACATAGAGAAGTTCACTAAAGTTGTATGGAACAAAAGGGGAATGACTATTTCCACCATAAAAGACCTAGAACTTGATTTTGCTGTGAGGGTTATAGCTCACAAGTTCTATCAGTAGAGCTGACTGGACAATGTGTCTTGCATTACAGTAGACCTAGCATGGAAAATCATCAAAAAGGATCACACATATGACCTGGCTAAGCTACAACTAACACATCTTGTCGAGAACCTTGCATCAATCAGGAAAGTGAAGAATTTTGTGTGTAAGTTTGGATCCTTGCTTGTATGCATATTTTTCTATGTTCAAAATAATTTTCCTACCTATGGAAACATAGTATGGAAAATAGATATACCTATCACCCAATAGATAAATGTACTGATTCAACAATTAGGTGATAATTTTGATAATGTTATGGGAACATACTTTGTGGAGTTCAAGAAAAGTATGAGACTGGGAAGTAGAATTCCTAGTTCATTAGTGGAACAACATTATGAGGATGTGTGTTTTCTAGTCGAGAAAAATTACACTTATGTTTAGGCTGTAGTACCTAGGGCATCATGGTTAAGGTCATTACCTTATGAAGTAGACATAGATGAAACATCTACAGTAATGACAACACTCCTAGCAGAGGAAATTGATAGTACTAGTAAATGTTTTGGTAATTATGAAGAAGCCAAGGCCAAAATCTCTATGAACCTAAAGGCTGACACCATGGAAAGGAAGAGGAAAAAGATTTTCAAGATCTTGAAAAAGATGGTTGGCATTGCAAGTGATGAGGAAGTAGAGGATGCTTCTCTAGACTTAACTACTAGACAAGGAGAAGACATACTTAGTGAAGAATAAGAAGAAGAAGTTGAGTCTGAAGAGAATGTAGTTTTTAAGGGGAAAGGGAAACAGCCAATGGTTGCCAAGGAAACCAAAGTAAGAAAAGTTAAACCTTAGTCTACCCTTCCTATTGTGAATAGACCAAGCACCAGGGAATCATCCATTTCACCTCCTATGGTGAGAACATCAGTATACACAAGGAAGAATGTTACATAGAGAAGCTCTGGGAAAAAGAAACAAGTCAAAACCAATATTGTGTTGAGTAGTTCTACCAAAAGACCAAGGAAAAGGAGACTAATCTTGAGTGATGAAGAAGATGAGAAAATTGACACTGATGTGCTGAGGAACATACCCACAATATCATTCAAACATCCTATAGACATTGATGAGGCATGCAAGAACATTAGAATTTCAACTCGGTTATCTAGATTTAAATTTATAAAATATGAAAAGAAAAGTATAGAGAACAAGGTCAAGTTACAAGAATCTCTATTATACATGATGAGTACATTCAAATTGACACTTATAGAGATAGGGAATAATGTCTATACAAAAATTTATGATTTCTTATCTAGTAAATGGGAATTTGCATTGATGACTGAAAGGAAAATTAGGGAAGCAAATTTGGATAGAGTCATCCCACAATTGACAAAGAAATAGAAAGAAAAATTTGTTGATCAATATAAGAAAAATTTTGTACCCAAATATAGAGCTTATGCTATTTTGAAGAATGATATTGAAGGAGTAGTACAACAAAGTACTCAGATTTGGAAAGAAAATTTTGGGTTGTCAGTTCTAAAAGAGAAGAAAATAGATGAAGGAACCTCTGAGAAAATCACCATTGATCAAACAGAAACTAAAACTGAAACACAAAAGGAAATAGGTGATGAGAAAGTTACAGACTTGACAATGGATAGTCTCATTGACACCACACTGGATGATAATAGCAATGTGGATGGCGAGGATGAGGATGAGCCGACAGACACAACTATAGAATCTCCTATCAAGGATACTGAGATCGATGAAGAGAAAAATGAAGAAGAAGGAGCCAAGAAAGAGAAACCAGAAGATCAAGAGGTAAATACTGAAAATCCACCTATTCTAGAGGTTGCTCAGACATTGTTAAATAGTGGAGACAAAATGGAAGTAACTGGAGACAAGCCTAAAGAACAAGAGGCTATATAAGTGTTGGTAAACCTACCACACTCTGCTTCATCTACCCCCATTGGACCCAAAACGGGGAATGTATCTAACCAATAGGAAATCTTGATTAAGATGAAATTAGCAACTGAATTGCTTATTGACAAAGGAAAGGAAATCATTGAAACTGAGCCGGTTGACAGCTCACCTGAGCCCAAAAGAAGGAAGCTAAATAAGAAGAAGTCACCAGGAATAAATGTCACATTAGATGAAGTAATTGTGATTCCTAAATGGGATCCTGAGAATTCATCATACGAGTCAATTCAGACCCTTCAAGAAATTTTGAAGTGAAAGAAGAGATAGGAAGAAATGAAGAGAGAATAGAAGCAGAAGCAAGTTATGCATGACGTCAAAGATATTTTTGTAAATGATTTTGATATGGATGATGTAAATGACTAGGCACCTATACTAGAACAACTAGTTCACATTGTACAAAAGGTGACTGATGATAATATTGAGGCTAATGACAAACTAATGCAATGTTCTGAGAGAAAGTTCAAGAACAAAGTAATGGAAAAGATATCTGAAAAGATAGATACATAATAGGTTGAACTTTCCTCTCTCATTAAAATTCTAGAAGAAGTTGCAAACAATGTGTTTTCTTTGTATAAAAGACTATGTGATGAATCTTTCTTTACCAAAGAAAATCAACAGTTAATTGAAAAATTGCAACTGGATATGAAGTCAACTGAAAGTTCACTGAGCATGGATGCTAGCTCTAGATCCATTAATTTCAATAAGTTAACTCATACACAGTGGAAGCTAGTAGATCTTATGGCTGAAGATGGCCAAATCAGGGCAAAATTGATTACGATTCAGGCTAATCTGATACCTCATCTGGAGGTGATTAAGAAAGAACTCACATCTGCCAGAGAACTGATACAGAGAGACTCTCATCTCTCTACTATAGAAATTTTGGTAAGTCTTGCAGCTAAGCTAGAAGTTAATTTGGGAATTATGAAGCTTTCTAAAGATAGTTGGGACACTTCATTTGCATTAATTCTTCAACTTCATAAATAGTT
Organism: Thuja plicata; assembly: GCA_018584345.1. NCBI lineage: Eukaryota > Viridiplantae > Streptophyta > Pinopsida > Cupressales > Cupressaceae > Thuja > Thuja plicata. The sequence continues at coordinate 639,266 of MU225023.1, read as the reverse complement.
CTTAGATAATTACAACTTAACCCCTCCAACTATCAGTGACAAAAATAAGGGGGAATCAGGAAAGGAAGGTGAACATATGAGCTGAAAGTATAATATGTTTTGAAGGCATGTATATTATGTAGATAATCTATCAAGTATAAGTATAATCAAAGGGGGACTACTGTATGTACTTAGGTAGTTTTGTGGATGTAAACGAAATGATAAGTGTTTTTGCCACTAAATATCAAAGGGGGAGATTGTTAATCTCTAAGTTTTTGTTGATTATTTAGTGTCCACACTTAGTCATTTATTCAAGTAGTTTTGGTCGGCTACCAATGTGGCTGAGATAAAATAGTATAGGATGAGCTACCTGACAAGTCATTTCCAAGCAGAATAGATCATAGATGCTGAGCTATCTGGTAGTTTTGTGCCGAGCAAGATAGTTTTGACATACATACCAGATATGACACAAACTTTAAGGTAATATGTCTGGGCTGACTTATGGGTGTATTGGGCCAATATATGTGAAGCATTTAATATTCTCTATAGAGTTAATTACACATTTAATTGTTTTATCCTATGTGTGGCATGAAGCCAATCAGAAAATTGGAATGCCTAGGAGGCATAAGTTTTATTTTTTATCGTTGATCTAGATCGATTCGCCAGATTCAAAGAGTATAATAAGATTGTTTCTTACCCTAATTAAATGAGTGATTGGAGAGAAAAAAGAGTAGGTACACACATACATGAGAGATGTGTGAAGTGTTTTTTTGATAAGAAGCATAGATCTAGTACAGTAGAAGAGCAGTGAGCAGCAGAGTAAAAACATATCAGATTATAAGATCAGAAAAGGTATTATAAAGAGGAGATCTGTTATCAGCATCAAAGTGCATATCGAAGGATCATATCTTGAGACATTCTAACAAGTCTATTAGGTGAAATCTCTTAACAAAGTGGTTCTAGCAGACCTTTCTAAATCTCTTAGCAGAGTGCTTACTTTACTGTAAGTTGAAATCCTTTCACAAGGTAGATTGTAATGATCTATAGCTCTTAACTAGGAATACCTTTAACCAGGTAGATTGCATATTGTGATCAAACTTTTGTAGCCCTAATAGCCACACTTTATTTTTGTTGTAGTGAAGAATTTGTGGGTGTCATCCCCACCCTAGTTTTACCTATTTTGGTTTTTGGCTTACCAAATTATGTGTATTGTGTTATTCATTTACTATCATGGATGCTACTAGATGTTAGATAGATTACATATTTATATGTTTGTAGATTAGTTTGTTTTAAAGTTATTAAAGTTGAAGATCTAATTCACACCCCCCCCCCTCTCAGTATCTTACTTTCCCAATATTGTATTTCCAACACTCCTTTTCTCTTGTCTCCTCTTCATCCTCAAATACTGAATCCAACTCACTTCTTCTTATTTCTAAATTTTCCAAGCATTTATCAGGTAACCTTTTCATAGCTCTTAATAACTTTGGATTCTTTTTCCCATATTCAGTTAGTTTACTCAATGTAGCATATAGGAAATTGTCTTCTTCATCATATTCTTCTATTTCTTCAATTTCTTGTGTTGGACTCTAATCATCTTCATGACCAAAAGGGTTTCTATATTCATATGAATCATAATAACTTCCATTATTGAAACCTGTAGTCTCTCTATTAGGGAATATTTTATAACTAGTATTCATCATATCAGCAACCTCTTGCTTACTTCTTTTTAAGATTTTCCATAAATCTAATTCAATTTGATCTGGATACAAGGATCTTATACCCAACATGAATACTTAAATTCATCAAGGTATACTCACATCCAAATTTGTAGAGTTGTCACCTTCCTGTCAGAAAGAAAGTATTTCTTGTTAGTCTTCTAGATTCTTCCTTCCAGTAGAGTGTACAATGTGTTCAACAATGGTGCAGGAGCACCTAGGTAGGCTAGTTGCGGAAATGTAACCGAGGGTTTTCTCTTTATTTTTTTTGGCTTGTATTTTTTCTAGCCAGACCACTAGGTGAATAAAGGGACCAAGAGTCCTAGTGTGTGAAGTGTTTGTAGGAGGATAGGTCTTATTAGTTCCTTGGTGACCCTTAGGTCCAATTAGGGAATTTTGGCATCTTGTGGAAAAATGAGCCAAGAGAGGGACTAGAGGTCCTTTTTGATGTTTTTTCATCATATTTAGTGGATTGGACAAGTTTGGATAGGGTTTGACCAAGTTTGGCAATCAAACCCAAAAGTTGCCAAAAGTTGTCAATGTTGTCATTGACAACATTGACAACTTTTATGAAAAGTTGGCATCTTCAATAAAATTGGTTGGTTAACTATATGAAACCAAACATTTAGTGTTTGGGTCATATATATAAGACCATCCTTTAGATTTGTGAAGGGTTGGCAAGTTTGAGAAATTTCATGTACGGACTGTGTTAAGCAATAACAGTGAATATGTGTGTGTTTCAAGGCGATCGTGTAGTGTAATGGATTGAGAATGTTTTTGTAAGAATTTTTTCATGTAATGTATGTTATTTCTAAACTTCTTGTTGTGTTATATTTTTAGATTCAATAGTTTTAAGTGTTTGTATAAAATCTTTATAGTTCAGTCCAGTCGCTTGTCTTGATTTGAGCACTGCTTGAAATGGAGTCTTAGCTTTCTTTTCCACTGTGGCTTTGGCCCGGGCTCCTGGATTATGAAATTTGACTCCATGTACATATTTTAAATAGTAGGATGAGCCCTAGAAGTGGTGGCAGCTATTTTTAAGATGATGCCCTAGGCGAGCCAGAGTGGCATGGCTAGGGATCATCAGTGATTGCAGAGCCAACTAGAGGGATTGAAAGCATCCATAGCTTCAATTAGTGAAAGTGGGAAGGTAGAAGAGTCAAAGGAGGATCCTCAAGCAAGAGGATAAGTTATGAGGAGTTATATTGTTGGCCAAGAAAGTTAATTTCTTGCGCAGACAGTAAAGGAGGCCTAAAACCCTAAATTTTAGGCATGAAAGTAGGAAGGACTGTACGGACACTTCTGAGGGATAAGACCTAGAAAATATCTAGTGTCTCTAAAAAGGGTGTCTAGATCCTAAGCCTATTTGGAACTTGTTAATAAATTTTTCCAAGATAATGCAGAAAAGGTGACCAAATAGGGCTAATTGCTTGTAGCCCTATTTTGGAGGTAATTGCATACGTTCTTGGAGCTCGTTGGTGTTTTTAAAGAAAAGTGAGTTTTTAGAGGTTGGAATTGGTCCTATTGACATCTCTATATGATTTCTTTCCAATTTGGTGAATATTGGAATCCATTTGGATCAGATTGTACAAATGGGACAAGAAAGGCCAATTTGGGTCTAGTATGAGGTTTACAAAAGTTGAGTTTTAGTTTGTTGATGTTTACTAGTTGAAGGAATTAGGGTCTTGTGATAAGACACATAATGAGCCTAGGGTTAGTGGAAGAACCCTAGTAGGTCAGGCAGTGACCTATGATACCCTAGAAGAGGTTTAAGGAGTAAGACTAGTACTACATCAGAGTGGTATCAGAGAAAGTTGAGAAACTTGGGGAAGTTGGTTTATGTCAGAGGTGGAATCTTGTGGTTCTACAAAGATGGTGACAAATGCAGAACTAGCCAAGGATATGGAGGAGAAAAAGGAGAAAAACAAACTCCTTGAGGGTACTTTGGAAGCAATGAGAGTAAAGATAGAAGAACTAGTAGATGCTACTAGGAAGAAAGAATACAAAGAAGAATCTAGTAGTAAGGGTAAGAAGAAGATAGAGGAGGAAGACTACATTCCTGAACCTGACCTAGTGTTGAATGAGGAACCTTTCTTAAAGGCCATAAAGGCACTAAGTGTCAAAGATTTGGAAGGAATACCTTTATTCGGAGGAAAGATTGATATTGAGGTAGTCATGGACAGGATTGAAAAAATGGAAAATCATTTTGAATGTGAAGGGATAAGTGAGGCCCAAAGGGTTAGAGTGGCCAAGTCTAGACTCAGAGGGTTAGCCTTGACTTGGTGGAAATACCTTCAGGATGAGAGGGTAAGCATGGGAAAGCAACCAATAGCAAATTGGAATTCTATGGTAACTAAATTGAAGGAGAGTTATCTTCTAGAGGACTACGAAATACATCTCCATAGGAAGAGACAAAACTTGAAGCAGAAAGACCTAGATCTGGCCTCATATGCTAAGGAATTCCAAAGACTATGTTTAAGGTCTAATTTGCAAGAAGAAGTGCCAATTAAAGTGGCTAGGTACTTGGGTGGGTTGAAGTGGAACATCCAAGAGGAGCTAAGCCTATGGACACCTACCAACATCCAAAATTGTCATCAGTTAGCTATAAAGGTGGAAGAGAAGAATACGAAGAAAGGGGATTCTAGTCTCAAGAACAATAATAACAATAGAGGCAGAGGAAGAGAACAAAGGGGTCAAAGAGGGGGCTACCAAGGAAGGGGTAGTGAACAAAGATCCCAAGGAGAAAATAAGTTAACAGAGCAGTAAACTAAGAACAATTCAAGAGGAGGCTATAATAGAGGCAGGAGTAACAATGGGGGTTCTAACAAAGGAAGAGGAGGTAGGAGTGGATCCTACTTTTCCACTATGAAGTGTTATTATTGTGGGAAACTAGGGCATCCAACTTACAGATGTCCTGATAAACCCTCTACAGAAAATAGTGACAAAAGAGTAGCATATGCACATGAGGATACTTCTAGTGTCAACACTCCAGAGGTGGATCATCTAGATTCAGAAATGGGCGAGAACCTGATTTTTAGAAGGGTCTTAATAAGGAAACCAATCAAGGATGAGCCTAAACATATGAGGGCACTATTTAGAATCAGATGTAAGATTCTTGGAAAAGTGTGTAAGGTGATTGTTGATTATGGATCCACAGACAACATCATTTCAGAGGAGGGAGTGGTGAAAATTAAGTTAGCCAAAATAACCCATGTGAACCCTTATAAGGTGACATGGCTCAACAAAGGACAGAGTGTCTTGGTCAATTAGCAAACATGGGTAGAATTATCAATAGCAGGATACAAGGACATATTGCTTTGTGACATCCTACCAATAGATGCTTATCATTTTCTTCTTGGGAGGCCTTGGAAGTTTGATAATGGAGCAGTATATGATGGGAAGGAGAACTCCATTACAATTAAGAAAGGAGGAAAGACCTTCAAAATTCAGTCTTTGTTAGAAGATGAGGAACCATAGAGTAAGACTCCTAATGTTATGCTATGCAATGGTAAGGAGTTTGTGAGGGACATTAGGGATGATGAGGGAGAAGGTTATGCCATTGTGTTAAGACCTAAGGAGGAGACACTAGTAAGGTAACCACTACCAAAGGAAGTGCATGAATTACTTGAAAAATATAAGGAAATTGTGAGTGATGTCACTCCTGCAACCCTACCACCTAAGAGGGTTATAAGTCATCAAATAGACTTTATACCAAGGGAATTCTTTCCCAATAAATAATCATACAAGTTGACTCCATATCAGAACTTGGAGGTAGCAAGACAAGTACAAGAACTCTTAGATCAAGGCTTGATCAAGATGAGCATTAACCCATGTGCAGTCTCGGTTGTTTTAGCATCAAAGAAGGGGGAAAGTAGAGATTATGCATGGACTCAAGGGCTATAAATAGGATCATAATAAGGTACAGATTCCCAATCCCAAGGATAGAGGATCTTATGGATTTCCTAGGTGGGGCAATGTATTTCACAAAGCTAGATTTGAAAAGTGGTTATCACCAAATCAGGGTGAAGGAAGGTGATGAATGGAAAATGAAATTCAAAACCACAGATGGGTTGTATGAATGGCTTGTGATGACATTTGGCCTCTCTAATGCTCCGAGCACATTCATGAGGCTCATGAATGAGGTGCTCAAGGATTTCACTGGAAAGTTTGTGGTGGTATATCTTGATGATATACTGATTTTCAGTAAGACAAGAGAGGAACATGTCATACATGTGGAGGTAGTATTGAAAAGGTTACATGAAGAGAAGTTGGCCATTAACCTTGAGAAGTGTGAGTTCTTTAAAGAAGAGCTAGTCTGCTTGGTCTTTGTGGCATCCAAGGGGTCTTTGAAGATGGACAAAGACAAAGTTGCTACAATTTTGAACTGGCCTCCACCTACCACAGCCACTGAGGTAAGGAGTTTTCATGGCCTTGCCCAATATTATAGAAATTTTATTAGGAACTTCAGTGGGATATGTGCTCCATTAATGGATACCATTAAGGGTGGGGTCAAAACTAAGTTTAGATGGACTTTGGAAGATGAAAAATATTTTGAAATGTTGAAAATACAATTGGCTACTCACCCTGTCCTACAGTTGCCAAGCTTTGATAATTTATTTACCATTGAGTGTGATGCTAGTGGAATGGAAGTAGGCGGTGTGTTAAGTCAAGAGGGAAGACCTATTGCCTTTTTTAGTGAAAAATTGAATGAGGCCAAGAAGAAATATTCTTCTTATGACTTAGAGATCTATGCTCTAGTCCAATCTTTGAGGAAATGGAGGCATTATCTATTGCCTAAATAATTTGTGGTATTTATAGATAATCAAGCCCTTAGCTACATTAACACACAAGAAAAGTGTTGTCCTCGATTTTGTATTCACAAAATTGGGGCAACCCTACGAAAATTTTTGTAGGTTAAATTCTTCAAGACGAGTCTGTGTTTGGCTTTTGGTCTTGTTCTGGTCATAGTTTTGTAGCCTTGTCTTCCAGTTCATTTTAGACAATTTGCACATCTTTCTTAGATTTTCAAAAGAATGAGCTTTTTCTTGTAAGGAGCATAGAACAAAAACTTATTTTATATGTGAAATAGATTTTAAATTCTATTCCAAAATTTTGCATCATTCTACGACGTTTTGCTTTAAAATTTTAATGATAGCAGGTTTTTGAAATATATCTGCATATCAGATCATTAAAATTTTAAAAGTCGCATATAAAATTATAAATTGTTTTCTCTATTTTATCTAATGATGAAAAATTGAAATTTTTAAATAAATTTAAAATTTATTTATAAATTTCAAATTTTCGTCTCAAAGATGATCTTTGCATATATTATAAAAATAATGTTTTATGCAAAAGTCTAAAAGAAATTGAATTTTAAAATGTATGAACATATGCTTTTAAAATTTAATGACGTAATATATATATTTTGAAATATATATGGCTTTTTTATATAAGCATTAGTTTTAAAAAAACAAAAAAAAACATAACTATATTACTATGTTTTTAATATATGCAAAGGAAATGGTATGCTTCTTTTCCTTAAGACGTCGAATTTTAATGCAAATACGTTTGTATTAAAAGAGACCCATGATTTCCTTATACTAAGGTGCCATTTTCACATTGCTTTAGCATGTGTGTTTTGAGACTAAAGGCATATGTGAATGTTTTTATGAAACCCGTGTCTTTTAATTTAAAGTAACATGGCGTCGAATTTCATAAAGCATAACATATCGTTTTACATACCTAAACATATGCCCTCGACTTATTCCTCTAAAGGCGTTGATTTATATAGCATATGTTATTAAAAAGGGACCCACGGTTTCATTGAAATGAGGCGTTGATTTATATTGAAGAAACATATCATTTTATACCATCGCATATATGCCTTTATCGAAACCGTAGATGACTATTAGTTATCGGGCATTGTTTTTATTTAACAACATGCATATGCAATAGCCTTTGTTAATGTCGTTAAACACAACATAGCATGGCATCATTTTCACAGGGAGTGCATATGAGGTAAAGGCATTTTAATATGCTAAGAAAGCAGTGAAATTTGTTTTCTCTCTACAAGAGGCAGCGATTCCTCCTACAAAAGCTCATGACGGGATTTACTCTCCAGTTTGCATAAAACGTGAGAGCTAACTCCACACAAAGCTGCATCAAGGGCCTACAAGGAAAATAGTTTTCATTCCCAAGAATCTTGCCTTAAATCTCTACTTTCTTTCCTCCTTTTCTTGGGTAGATTAGGTAAATTTTAAAGAGTTCTTCAAAAATGTTTTTCCCTCTTTATTGAAAATTTGAAATGCTTTGCTTGTTATTGATTCATTCAATGAGAGAAGAAGATGCATTGATTCTAGGGAACATTTTTGAAGAATTCCTCCTCATACTTGCTAATTTCATGCAAATTTTTGATGCATGGTGATCACTTGTACTTCCCCAATCCATGACCACTGAAGTTGGATTTGTTTTTCACAAGAACATGTCAATTTTAGGGTCTATATAACTCTGTAAACTTCCCTTAATTTGCAAATTTGAAATTCATTTCATTTCCAACATTTTCTTTGAACGAGAAGTTTGGTTTTTGCCTTGCATTCAAGGAAGGTAAAATGATTAGTTTTCTCTTTCTTGTTTACATTTTTGTTTTGAGTTTGTATATGCTCTACTCTCTTCTTCTTTCTCATATTTTCTAAAGTTGCATATAAGAATGTCATCTATTCTTATGTGCAGTCAGGATTAAAAACCCCGTTCTTATGATGATCTTCCCAAAAAGTGTATAAAATATGTAAAGTACTATTCACACATGCCATCAGCCCATAAAACTCCACTTTTTCATATTCCCATTTGAAAAAGAAGATGCAAAGTTTTCATATGCCATCATGCCTTAAGATTCATAAGTGTGAGATTCCCCATATGCCATTCGCCATGTTTCAAAACAATGGCATTATATCCCTTCTTGTCTCATTCTTCCAAAAATGTGTTGGCAACATAAAAAACCCACCTTCATGCATGACTTTTGTAAAATGCAAATGTTTCCAAAAAACCCACCTTGAACATTTGCTGATGTATATATGCGTTATGGATTGAAAACCCCACTTCTTCCATAATGTTCATACTACATATCAAAGAAGGATTTCAGCTTTCCAGAATGCAGAACGTTACAAAAAAGTCCACCTTTTTGTGTCTTTAATGAGATAAATGTTTTCCCCTCAAGCAACATGAAGATCTGTGTTGCAAGAAACAAAGTACTTACCATGTGGTTGCAAGGAAAGAGATCTTCCCAAAAGGTGACATGATTTTTTCCCATATAGGGAAAATGCCAAGGCATGTGCTTTTCCTCTACGCATGTATGCAAAACTATCAAAAAATCCCACCTTGTGTGAGATGTATGTTCTTCTCCTCAAACAAATGAAGATTCATATGCAAGAAGAAAAGTATTTCTCATACTATTGCAAATGAAAGAAGTGATCTTCCTTTAACTTGGTTCTTCACAATGTGGCATATGGTGTTCTTCCCAACATGTGATTAAGTTTCACAAACCTAATTATGAATTGCAAGGATGTGAAGCAAGAGAAACCACACGATGGGGCTAGAGAGGGAGATGGAAAGGAAATTTTTAAATGATTCCAGACATAGAATTCTTTCAAAACTGAAATAGAAAGACATAAGATACCTCTCAAAAATCACCACTGTGATGCAGTGCAATCAAAGATGCAGTTTCATGTTCCGGTTTGAGGTGTTTTCACCAAACAAGAACACATCAGATATTGGGCATCCTGTAGCAGCATGAAGACCGACAGAGGATGATGCAAATAGATGTCATGTCTTGTTAGACACTTAGATGCTTTCATGCATTTTGTAAAAGTGTAGAATATTTGATAGATTACACAAAAATATGTAAATTAGTCTCATGTAATCATGTTGCAAGGACACTAGGTCCTGCAACATTGAATAAGTCAAAGTTAGTTAGTTGTTGATAAGCTTTGAATAGTTCAAAGTTAGTTAGTTAGAGATAAGGATAGAATAAGTCAAAGTGGTTGAGGGTTTCCCCTTTCTTCTC
>MU225023.1:612145-626856 GCA_018584345.1 Thuja plicata | reverse complement strand
CCCTCTCTCATGGGGGGGCTGATTGTACTTATGGTCTTGAGAGAGTCTCTTGAGCCATTTCTTTTCTGCATTTTTCTATCTCTTTTTGGAGAGGGGTTTTTCCCACTGGGTTTTCTTCTTTGTCTCTAGTTTACAGAGATTTCCTTGTATTGGGTACCTGATCGGACCTTGTTGCCGGGACCCATTTCCTATTTTCATAGCTATGCTAGGTTAGCTTACCCCCTGCGCTTAGCTTAAGGGGGGGTGTTAGAGTAATCATTTGTTTCCTTATTAATTAAATCATGTTGATTTAATTAGTTAAGTTATTACTCTTTAGTGCATAAGCTTTCTCTTAGGTGCATTAATAATTAATTATTTTATTAATTATTAATGTGCAACCTAGCTTTTACCTTTTAGGGTGTCATTCACCTTTTTAAGGTTGAACTTTGTAATTGTTGTTCATTAATTCAGATTATAATTTCGCTCTTACATTTTGAGCAACTTCTGAGTTCTTCTTTTTCCTCCTTTAAGTTTTCTCTTGTAACAGGTTATTTGCATGCAGGTATTCTTGGCATTCTGTGGATTTGTATTTCTCAAATTCTATAGCTAAGAGGAGAGAGTAATCTCACATACTGCTACCTAAAACACACATTTTTCAAGTTGTAGTCTTAGTGACTTGCAAAATATTTAGCCGACAGTTTTTGGCGACTCTGCTAGGGATCGAAACATTTTTATCCAAGGTTGATAGGAAGTTCAATTGAGAAGAATTTGAGCTTCTATTTGAGTTTCTCATCTTGGAGAAGCAACAGAGGACTTTGCGCCTTTAATGAACATTTTGATTCTTTATCTTTTATCATTGTCATTTTTACAAGTTTTGTTACCTACACTTTGCAATCTTTTTCTAAAAAAAGAGAAAAGATTAATCGTTTGTTCTATAGGAGAGAACTAAATGACGCTCTATCCAAATCATTTAGTTGATCTAATTATTTTTACTAGGGACATGATATGCATTTGAAAGCCTCATGCTTTCATTTGAAGTATGCTTGTGTCCTACCCATTGTAATTATTCCATCATTTTGATATTTCTTGTAGTTTTTTCAACCTTTTTACCAAGGACATGTAAATGGCCCAAGGTCCTTGGGGAAATGCTTTTGGTCTATTAAATCTAGCTCTACCTCTACATGCTCTTCCTGATGGCTCACAGAAGAATTTTCCAAAAAAATTCGGAAATGGACAGCAACATCCTGATGAACATATTGCTACTTTTTACATTGTGTGTGGTGTTCTTGGTGTTGAACATGAGGATGTGTCTATGAGGCTGTTTGTGGAAAATCTCCAAGGTGTAGCTGCTAATTGGTTTTATCATCTTGCACCACAGACCATCACAAACTGGGCTACTCTCATAGCCAAGTTTGAAGAAAGGTTCAAGCTACCTGAAGATGCCCATGCCCTGTTGGCCCAACTCACTCAGTTGAAGAAGGCATCCAATGTACCTATGCGTGAATTTGTGGCTCATTTCAACAAGTTGACGTGAAAGATTCCAGCTATTGCTCGGCCTAAAGCTACAAATTTGAAGTGTTTCTTTGTTAATGCTCAGATTCCTGATGTCAGTTTTCTCTTAAGAAGAGAAACTCCTACTACTCTTGCAGCTGCATAGACATTGGCCATTGGAATTGAAGATGATCTTATTATTGCTAGGAAGATAAGAATTGAAGTGAATGGGTTTGAATAAATTTATCTTCCTTCTAATTTATTTTCTTTCATGAAAAGGATGGATCCTATGGTTTAGAGGTTGGAAAATGAGTTACTTTCTCTCAAAAAGAAAATAGCTCAAGGTATGTTCTTCGTTCCTCACGAAGATGTACAAAGAAAACCTTTTCTAAATGTTGCTCATAGTTCTCCTGTTGAGAATAAAAAAAGTTAGTTTCCTCACCACAAAAACTTTCTATTGAGGCATCATCAACGAAGGCAATAACAAAGCATCCTAAATTTGAGGACAATGATCTTGCTATACTCTTCCAAGAGAAGGAAGAAGAAATAGCTGGTGACTCTTATTTCTAGTTCATGCAGTCTCAGAAAGCTATTGATGAAAATAAAAAAGATGTAACTCTTTCTTCTGATGTTCAAGTGTGTAAAGATGATCATGTCATTAGGCATGAAAAGATAGGCATGCATGAAGGTTCTAGTCAAGTTAAAAAGGGTGCATCTTTGTTTCAAGATCATGAACTTGAACGAGTGTTGCATGAAATATTTACTCCCGAACTTGATGAAGATCATTTCATGACTACTATAGAAGAGTTTTTCTCAAATATTGTTGGTGATTCTCCTCAATTTGAAATTTTTAATCAGCATGGTGCAGAAGGAACCGATGAGGTAACTCATTTTGATCAACTTGACGAGGTAGTCATGGTTAAAAAACCAATCACTCAAGTTGCAACCAACAAGAAGTGTTTAGAATTTGTTTGATCAAGGGGATGTCCCATAAGACATCTCACTTGGTTGGAGGCCAAAGGAAAATCAAATGTTCCACTTGTACTGGAGCATGAAGATACAATTGAGGAAGAGGCTAAATAGGCATTTGCAGTTCAGCAGAAATACTCTGATTTCATGGTCTCATCTTGGAGTAGAAATACATATGACTCATCACAAGAAGGTGAGTTTGTTCATTTCTTCCAAGAGGTGTTACATCAAACATTGATATCATTGCTCAAGTTATTCGTGATCCATCTGAACAAAGTTTCCTGTGAACATGCAAGGTACTACAAGCTACTAAAAAAAGGTAGTAATTTTGTTGAGCCAGTAAATGGTTTCATCTAAAAATTTCAAAAGTTGGCTAGTTTTAAATAGGTAGATTTTCTTTGTTTTCAATAAGTGTGCTTGCACAGTTTTATGTTTTGTTTTAGGTGCTTTGCATCGGTCGCATCATCCTTTTTGTTTTGTGTTTTTGGTGCTTGAATCTGTAGCCCAATGGATACTAAGGCACTTGGAGATTCTGGATTCTACATTCCTCATTGTTTCTAAGAAAAAATGAGCTATGTTCCCTAGTCAGAGCCAGCTATTGTCCTCAATTTTTAATATATGCAAAGGAAATGATATGCTTCTTTTCCTTAAGAAGTCAAATTTTAATGCAAATACATTTGTATTAAAAGAGACCCACAGTTTCCTTATACTAAGACGCCATTTTCACATTGCTTTAGCATGTGTGTTTTGAGACTAAAGGCATATGTGAATGTTTTTATGAAACCCGTTTCTTTTAGTTTAAAGTAACATGGTGTCAAATTTCATAAAGCATAACATATTGTTTTACATACCTAAACATATGCCCATGACTTATTCCTCTAAAGGTGTTGATTTATATAGCATATGTTATTAAAACATGACCCATAGTTTCATTGAAATGAGGCGTTGATTTATATTGAAGAAACATATCATTTTATACCATTGCATATATGCCTTTATCAAAACCGTAGATGACTATTAGTTATCGAGTGTTGTTTTTATTTAACAAAACTGCATATGCGATAGCCTTTGTTAATGCCATTAAACATAACATAGCATGGTGTCATTTTCACAGGGAGTGCATATGAGGTAAAGACATTTTAATATTCTAAGAAAGCAGTGAAATTTGTTTTCTCTCCACAATAGGTAGTGATTCCTCCTGCAAAAGCTCATGATGGGATTTCCTCTCCACTTTGCATAAAAATGTGAGAGCTAACTCCACACAAAGCTGTGTCAAGGGCGTACAAGGAAAATGGTTTTCATTCCCAAGAATCTTGCCATAAATCTCTGCTTTCTTTCCTCCTTTTCTTGGGCAGATTAGGTAAGTTTTAAAGAGTTCTTCAAAAACGTTTTTCCCTCTTTATTGCAAATTTGAAATGATTTTGTTTTTATTGATTCATTCAATGAGAGAAGAAGATGCATTGATTCTAGGGAAAATTTTTGAAGAAGTCCTCCTCATACTTGCTAATTTCATGCAAATTTTTGATGCATGGTGAGCACTTATACTTCCCCAATCCATGACCACTGAAGTTGGATTTGTTTTTCACAAGAACATGTCAATTTTAGGGTCTATATAACTCTGTAAAATTCCCTTAATTTTCAAATTATAAATTCATATCATTTCCAACATTAGCTTTGAAGGGGAAGTTTGGTTTCTCCCTTGCATCCAAGGAAGGTAAAATGATTAGTTTTCTCTTTCTTGTTTGCATTTTTGTTTTGAGTTTGTATATGATGTACTCTCTTCTTCTTTCTCATCTTTTCTAAAGTTACATATAAGAATGTCATCTATTCTTATGTGCAGTTAGGATTAAAAACCCTGTTCTTATGATGATCTTCCCAAAAAGTGCATAAAATATGCAAAGTGTTGTTCACACATGTAATCAACCCGTAAAACTCCACTTTTTCATATTCCCATTTGAAAAAGAAGATGCAAAGTTTTCATATGCCAACATTCCTTGAGATTCATAAGTGTGAGATTCTCCATATGCCATCCCCCATGTTTCAAAACAAGGACATTATATCCCTTCTTGTCTCATTATTTCAAATATGCATTGGCAACATAAAAACCAACCTTCATGCATGACTTTTGTAAAATGCAAATGTTTCCAAAAACCCACCTTGAACATTTGCTAATGTATATATGCATTATGGATTGAAAACCCCACTTCTTCCATAATGTTTATACTACGTATCAAAGAAGGATTTCAGCTTTCCAGTATGCAGAATGGTACAAAAAATTCCACCTTTTTGTGTCCTTAATGAGATAAATGTTTTCCCCTCAAGCAACATGAAGATCCGTGTTGCAAGAAACAAAGTACTTACCATGCAGTTGCAAGGAAAGAGATCTTCCCAAAAGGTGACATGATTTTTTCCCATAAAGGGAAAATTCCAAGGCATGTGCTTTTCCTCTATGCATGTTTGTAAAACCGTCAAAAAAGCCACCTTCTGTGAGATGTATAATCTTCTCCTTAAACAAATGAAGATTCATATGGAAGAAGAAAAGTATTTCTCATACTGTAGAAAATGAAAGAAGTGATCTTAGTTTAACTTGGTTATTCACAATGTGGCATATGGTGTTCTTCCCAACATGTGATTAAGTTTCACAAACCTGATTGCGAATTGCAAGGATGCGAAGCAAGAGCAACCAAACGATGGAGCTAGACAAGGAGATGGAAAGGAAAGTGTGAAATGATTCCAGACATAGAATTATTTCAAAACTAAAATAGAAAGACACAAGATACCTCTCATCAATCACCATTATGATGAAGTGCAATCAAAGATGCAGTTTCATGTTTTGGTTCGAGATGTTTTCACCAAACAAGAACACATCAGTCATTGGGCATCCTATAGCAGCATGAAGACCGACAGAGGATGATGCAAATAGATGTCGTGTCTTGTCCGACACTTAGATGATTTCATGCATTTTGTAAAAGTGTAGAATCTTTGATAGATTACATGAAAATATGTAAAGTAGTCTCATGTAATCATGTTGCAAGGACACTAAGTCCTGCAGCATTGAATAAGTCAAAGTTAGTTAGTTGTTGATAAGATTTGAATAGTTCAAAGTTAGTTAGTTAGAGATAAGGATAGAATAAGTCAAAGTGGTTGAGGGTTTCCCCTTTCTTCTCCACTTTCCTCTCTCCTCTTTTCCTATATAAAGGAGGGAGCTCATTATAATATTTCATCTTTTGTTTGTGCAAATAAACTATAGGCAAAACTCTTGAGTTCTAAAAACTTTGTGTTTCATTGTAAGAGAGTTAAGCATTTGAATAAAGGAATAGAGATTGACAGACTTTGTGTTGTTGTCTTGAAAATCAATGAATGTATTCTTTTGTTGCATTTGTTGATCTTTGTTCAAATTGAATAGTTTCTTTGTTTATATCATCAGAGCATCTTTAATCCAATTTTTCTGAAGACTTTGTGCTTCAGGAGATCAAGGTTACTAGATAGAGTAGTGGCTGATACACTCCAACTACTGAAGAATTTGGGCTTTAGTATTGGACAATAGATTAATAGAATACTTATTTGAGGTGAGGACAGGAGACTTTGAGCTCATTATATCATTTCATCTTTAGATAAACCAACTGCTGTCTCGTTTGATTGTTCTTAAGTCAATCATTGAGTCACCGGTATTACTGTTGCAAGGTGAACTGTATGTGTTACAATTTAGTTCTACTTGAAGCCAGCTGCGGTAAGAAGGGAGCCTCCCCTATTGCTGAGAGGAGAGAGTAATCTCACATACTGCTACCTAAAACACACATTTTGCAAGTTGTAGTCTTAGTGACTTGCAAAATATTTAGCCAACAAAAAGCTTAGTAATAGGCATTTAAAGTGGATGGAATACTTGCAGGCATTCACTTTTACTATCAAACACAAGAAGGGTCAAATCAACAAGGTGGTAGATGCTTTGAGTAGGAGATTGTTAATAGTGCAAGAAGTCCACTTGAATAGCATTGGGATTGAGAGTTTCAGAGACCTATACAAATCAGATGAGGATTTTGGTGAGGCCTATAAGGTATGTGTTGACTTTGAGAATCATTTTCATAGCAATTTCTCTGATTACACTTTACAGAATGGTTTATTGTTTAAAGGAAATCAATTGTGTGTACCTAAAGGCAATAATAGCGAATATGTGTGGGTTTCAAGGTGATCGGGTAGTGTAATGGATTGAGAATGTTTTTGTAAGAATTTTTTCATGCAATTTATGTTATTTTTGAACTTCTTGTGGTGTTATATTGTTAGATTCAATAGTTTTAAGTGTTTGTATAAAATCTTTAAAGTTCAGTCTAGTCGTTGGTCTTGATTTGAGCACTGCTTGCAATGGAGTCTTAGCTTTCTTTTCCACCATGGCTTTGGCCTGGTCTCTTGGATTATGAAAGTGGACTCCATGTAGATTTTTTACATAGTAGGATGGGCCCTAGAAGTGGTGGCAGCTATTTTTAAGATGATGCCCTAGGTGAGCCAGAGTGGCATGGCTAGGGATCATCAGTGATTGCAGAGCTAGATAGAGGGATTGAAATCATCCATAGCTTCAGTTAGTGGAAGTGGGAAGGTAGAAGAGTTAGAGTAGGACTTCCAACAAAGAGGATAAGTTATGATTATTTATCTTGTTGGCCAAGAAATTTCATTTCTTGTGTAGACAGTAAAGTAGGCCTAAAACCCTGAATTTTAGGCATGAAAGTAGGAAGGACTATACGGACACTTCTAAGGGCTAAGACCTAGAAAATATCTAGTGTCTCTAAAAAATGTGTCTAGATCCTAAGCCTATTTGGCACTTGTTAAGACATTTTTCCAAGATAATGCAGAAAAGGTGACCAAATAGGGCTAATTGCTTGTAGCCCTATTTTGGAGGTAATTGCATAAGTTCTTGGAGCTCGTTGGTGTTTTTAAAGAAAACTAAGTTTGTAGAGGTTGGAATTGGTCCTGTTGACATCTCTATATGTTTCCTTTCCAATTTGGTGAAGATTGGAATCCATTTGGATCAGATTGTACAAATGGGACAAGAAAGGCCAATTTGGGTCTAGTATGAGGTTTGCAAAAGTTGTGAGTTTTACTTTGTTGATGTTTACTAGTTGAAGGAATTAGGGTCTTGTGATAAGATACATAATGAGCCTAGGGTTAGTGGAATAACCCTAGTAGGTTAGTGAGTGACCTAAGAGACCCTAGAAGAGGTCTAAGGAGAAAGACTAGTACTACATCAAACAAGCTCTCTGATCTGCAAATCTAAAATTCTGAAAACTTTCCCCTGTAGAGTCACCAATCTATTGGTGACTCAGATGGGCCAATCTTAACAGTCCAACATTCAGAAGACAATCACTAGAACTATTAGATACAAATGAGATTTATTTTATGAAAAAGCAGAGTCGCCAATCTGT
This sequence comes from Thuja plicata, assembly GCA_018584345.1. NCBI lineage: Eukaryota > Viridiplantae > Streptophyta > Pinopsida > Cupressales > Cupressaceae > Thuja > Thuja plicata. The sequence goes on along the minus strand of MU225023.1, from coordinate 619,003 downwards.
TGGTGCTCAAATAAATAGATTGGATTTCCTATGGACTTGCCAATCCAATGATGGGAATCCCAAGTGATTTTCCCAACTAACAAGTTTAACCTCAGGGAAAGGTTGAAAATTTTGCAATTCTGGCTCTGCACAACCAAGGCTGGTAGGCCTACACCTTAAACTTAATCCTTAAGGATTTTTATAGAAGATAATGAATAATTAAATCTCTCCTTCACAAGTATGGAAAGTTACCCTGAAAGGAATCAAACTATAATCAATTGTAAGATAAAACTGAAAAAATGAATGCTTTGTGAGATTTGTAAAGAATGCTTTGTAAAATGTATATATAAATGAATGTATTTTAGAATATCTCAAAAAAATGAAATAATGAATCAAATATCTATCTCTAATGACAATCAGATCAATGCCTATATCAACTTGGGCAATAGAGTAAATCCAACATTCAATCCTATGTACAACTTTGCAAGATAGTATTCAACCATCAACTATCTGACTGCTTTAGATGTAGAGAAGATTTAGGTCTGTATTATATTCTTGTTAATTCAAATGATTTTAAGTCCTATGGTTGGGAGACCAGATGAATAAGAAGCCAAAAAAAAATTAAGTTATCACACACTTCCTGATAGTCAAACAATGATATGAGACAATAATTGTTCTACATAAGAAACTCAAAGACAACAATTGAAATTCCTTAAATAATTACAAAGGACTAAATGAATGAGAATTGAAACCTTGAGCCAAGAGAGACATTAAAAAATTATCTTTTATTGATTATAAAAAATAGGTACATAATAATCCATGTTCAGTTGTGATCAAAACTATAACCTGACTGAAAAATGATAACAATAAATGTCACCAAAGACCAAACGTTCCCCTAAAAGCTAAGATACTTGCATTGATCCTGGTATCCTTATTTATACAAAGTTAAAAGGATATGAACCAAGCTACATAACAATGCAATGGTTCATCTACAAAGCCTAATCTGTAGGATCAACAACTGAACAGTCATAATTACAATTAAGGAATGAATTATCATCCTTTAAAAACAATTATCAACCAAAGAGATAACAATAATCAAATAGTTTGTTTATAGTTTATCATAGATATATGGTATCTCTTTAACTTTCACATGGTAAATTAATGGTCATTTGCATACCTTTGAGCTTTTCATCTTTTGCCCAGGTCACTTCATTTTCATTTTATTACCTGTGAAACCATGCATGTAGACAATGTCGATGTATCAAATAGTAATCAAAACCCTTAGTCGATGAAATAATAATATAAAAACATGTAAAGACAAATAAAATCCAAGTCATGTGATGCCACTCAGGCTTTTTTCCTTTTCATCACTGAGACACGTGTCATCCAATCATGCACTTGAAGCAGATAATGATCACACACCTTTTTCATGCGAGTGAACGTTGATCATAGATCAGAGGTGAACAACACCGTTGATCTTATAACTTGCCCAGTCCTTTTGTTAAACTCTAGTTCTCTTTCTAGTGACCTTGCGACTGCATAGTCTCCTTATTTATGAAAAATTCACTAAACCATGGTTTCATTCTAAGATTTTGCGATTGAAGCTTAGAACAACTCCTTTTAAACCCTTGGTTTTCGTCTAGAGACTTGGTGACTGCACCTTTATCTCTTAATTTCTAAATGAATTTGAATTTTTAAAATTTATCTAGCGATCACCTGAATACGGTAGATCTTCTTGATTTGCATCAAACAATATATGCCAAGTCTCCTGATTCTCAGTGAAAACCGTAATTTATCATGAGATAACACGACCATCATCTCCAAGTCGCTAGATATTATTTAGAGACCACGCGACTATATAACGCATTTTGAACACATGTCTTAAGTTAGTCTTTATCTGTGAGTCACTGGATAATATAGAATATTTAGTTTCCATCATGAGACTTGGAGACTACCATTAGATCCGATCATGATCAACAGCCAAAATCTATCATAATTTTAACTTTACCGTAACTACTTTGACCATGGTTTGCTATGCAGATTTGACGACTGAGTAGTCTCATGATCTCCAATAATTTTCCTTAGTTGTGGTTATATCTGGAGACATTGCGACTAAAATAATCTTGACTCAACTCAACTTTGAACTCGATTTACATCCACAGGTTAGAAATACACCAGGTCGTGAGATCTCTGAATCTTCTACTAACTCTGGGTTTTACTTTGAGATAACGTGACTACCGTAACATCTTCCTTTGCATCAATGGCTATCTCCAAGTCTCGTGAACTTTTCTGATGTCATTGAATCCTTTGGAGACTTAGTGACTAAGCACATAATGCTTGGGCCCACTCACTGCCATGTGTCATTTTGTCTTTGAATTGTCAGTGCATACTTGGATTACTAACATAACTTAACATTATGTTTTAACCTCTGATCTACTTTGGAGACATCACGACTGAGGGGTTGCATGATCTCAGAAAATTTCTTTTAACTCTGACTACTTCATGAGACCATGCAACCAAAAGGATTTATCATTACCAAGTTTAAGTGGAGTCATGCCCATGCTCATGATTTTACATTATACTCAAAGTTTCAAGAAGATTTTTTTAACTCATGATTAATCTCGAGATAACGCGACCACCGTCAGATTTAAACATGCCCAGAATAAAATCAACGGATGTCACTGAGTCTCTAAATGATATCAAATATTCCATCTTAATTTGGAGATCACATGACTGCCATAGGATTGACTCTATATCAACGTCCATGACTTAATTGCTGAATTTTCAACTTAACCCTGATATAATCTGGCGATCACGTGACTGAAGGAGAATATTAACCCTGCTAATAACTCTGAGTTTGATCAAGAGATAATGTGACTGAATGGTCTTAGAGTTGGAAGAATATTTCATTAATCTATGGTTTTTTCAAGAGACTTGGAAACTATCATCGGATCAAAGGGAGATTTAGATGAGATCGATGGCTCGTATTAAGTCACTCAATGATAAGAGAATATTCCTTTTACTTATGAGATCCCATGACTATGGAGTTTTTGAAGCCGCCAAATAAGATAGGATATTACCTACCAAGGTCATAAAGTAATTTTAAAATGAATATTTAAACCGTGAAAAGGGGCCAACGACTTTATTTATGAATTCAAATATATATAAGCAGTTCAAAACATGAAACTTAGTAGATTTAATAGAAAAATGCAAGGAATTAGACAAGATAAATGCATAAGATAGAATAATTTCAAAAATGAACTATGAATGGAAGGAGGAAATATAAGCATAAAAAATAATAATTGCATAAAACACTTCCCTGAATTGCTTAGCCATTCAAATTTGATTGTAAATTTGGGTTACACCAGGGTACATCCCATAAACTACCTTAAATGGGCTTCTCCCTGTCATTCTATTCTTACTGTAGTTTTATGCATACTCTACTTGGGGAATGACCACATCCCAAGTCTAATCATACTCTTTGGTTAGGAACCTCAATAGGTTACCCAACACTCTATTGACCACCTCAGTTTGGCCATCCATCTGAGGGTGGTAGGTTGAACCAAAAGAAATATTGGTACCCAATCTAGTCCACAATATCCTCCAGAAATGGCTCATGAATTTCACATCCCTATTTGATACTATACCTAAGGGAAGACCATGGATCCTCACAATCTCCTTAAAGAACTAATAGGTTATGTGGCTAACATCATTAGTAGTCTTGCAGTGTATGAAATGACCCATCTTGCTAAATTTGTCAACCACTACATAAATGTTGTCATATCCTTGCTTTGATCTGGGTAGACCTACTATGAAGTCCATGATCACACACTCCCATGGCCTATTAGGGACTAGTAAAGGTTGATATAAAATTGCATTACTTTTTCCTCCTTTGGATTTCATGCATACAACACACTGCTCCACATATTTGGTAACATCTCTTACCAACTTTGGCCAATGGTAGAACCTTTGCACAAGCTCCAAGGTTTTGTTCATACCAAAGTGACCACTTAAACACCCATTGTGTTTCTCCTATATGAGATTCATTATCATATATCCTCTTGGAACACATAAATAGTTACTCCTAAATAACAGTCCATTTTGCAAATTAAACTCTAAGAAATTGCTATGGAAATGGTTTTGAAAATCAACACACACCTTATATGCTTCGCCAAAGTCCTCATCTTCCTTGTAGATACCTCTGAAACTATCAATGCCAATCCTATTCAACTAGACTTCTTGGACTGTCAGTAACCTCCTACTTAGTGCATCTGCAACCTTGTTGAGCTGCCCTTTCTTGTGCTTTAATGTAAAGGTAAATGCTTGTAAATACTCCATCCATTTCAAATGCTTATTTCTTAGTTTCTCTTGAGTATTAATGTAACTAAGGGCTTGGTTTTTAGTAAACACAATAGATTCTTTGGGAAATAGATAATGCCTCCACTTTCTAATGGATTGAACTAAAGCATATAGTTCTAAGTCATAAGAAGAGTATTTCTTCTTAGCTTCATTTAGTTTCTCACTAAAGAAGGCTACCAGCCTGCCTTCTTGACTCAACACACCCCCTACTACCATCCCACTTGTATCACATTCAATAGTAAACAATTTATCAAAACTAGGCAATTGTAGGATAGGTTGAGTGGCTACTTGTTTCTTCAACAAATCAAAGGATTTTCTTGCTTCTAAGGTCCACCTAAACTTGGCTTTGACCCCACCCTTGATGGTATCTAATAAAGGAGCACAAATACCCCTAAAGTTCCTGATAAATTTCCTATAAAATTGGGATAAGCCATGGAAACTTCTTACCTCAATGGCTGTGGTAGGTGGTGGCCAGTTTAGGATGGCTACAACTTTGTCTTGATCCATCTTCAAAGACCCTTTTGACACTACAAATCCCAAGTATACTAGTTCTTGCTTGAAGAACTCACATTTTTCAAGATTGATAGCCACCTTCTCTTCATGCAATCTCTGCAACACTACCTCTACATGTTTGATATGCTCCTCCTTTGTCTTGTTAAATATCAGTATATCATCAAGATATACCAATACAAACTTCCCTGTGAAGTCCTTGAGAACTTCATTCATGAGCCTCATGAATGTGCCTAGAGCATTTGTGAGACCAAATGGCATCACAATCCATTCATATATCCCATTTATGGTCTTGAATGTTTTTTTCCATTCATCTCCTTCTTTCACCCTGATTTGGTGATAACCATTCTTCAAATCCAACTTGGTAAAGTACATTGCCCCTCCAAGGAAATCCATGAGATCCTTAATCCTAGGTATGGGGAACCTATACCTTATTGTGATTTTGTTTATAGCCCTTGAATCTGTGCAAAGTCTCCATTTTCCTCCCTTCTGGTGGAGCCCATGTCGACAAAGTGATTTGTACCCATTCTTGTTTAGGGAAGTAACTATTTATGTATACCTACTTGTCTTTTATATCATCTATTGTTTAACATCTTTCTTTTATCGAAGTGTTATCATGTATTTTTTCACTTTCATATGTCTTAATGTTCAATGTTTTGAGATTCTCATTGTCTTAGAATCATTTTCTTAAGGTTCATTTTCACTAAGAGAAATCTAGGAACCTAATCTTGTGACTTTCTTCTCTTACAGACATAATGTGATTACAATTGATCTTGAATATGCTTTTGATTAAGTTTAAAATCTTATGTGATGTTCTTCCAAATGTGCTTAAATGGAATCCGACATACCTTACCATTACATTATAAACCACTAATCCACATTGATGATAAAAGTAGTCAACTTGCAATCATGACCTAAGAGGAAATATTTTAAAAAAAAATCATTATATCCTTGATTAAATGATGCTTTCAAATGTTTTAATTAGCAATCTATTAACATTTTGAAGAGGTTGATCTTGTTTTAATCAAGCTTTCATGTATTTGAATATTCATTATTTTCAATGGAAGGATGATGTTATTATTTACGGTCATGATCTATAAGATTACAATGTGTTATGATTTGATCAATAACAATAATAATAAATGATATTTCCTTTCCATATATTATGCTTATGAATATGAAAGGAGATTTTTGTAAAACGTTATCATGGAAAATATTGTTAAAAGAGGGTTATACTATAATAATACTATGTTACTTTTGAAAACACTCATATTATTATGTATAATCTACAAGTTTTTATGTTTCTTATTCTCCTTCCATGATATTGGTATATGTTAAATGATTAGCTTGGCTAAATCATCATGAGAAATAGTTATTTTTTAATGTGCCTACCAAAATTTTGAATTTCATACCATTCATTATAAATCAAGGCAAAATAATAAATAATGATGTGTTATTTCTTTTATATAGTACTCTTTTATCTAATTATTGATGGAAACAAATTTGTTTTAAAGAAATAAAAGGAGATAATTTAAAGAGACCAATTAAAATAGTATGAACCTTATGTAATAGATTGGGTTTATTTCTATTCCTTAATGTGTAATCATTAATTTATGAATCTCATATTATCTTTACAGTTTCTTATCCTTTTAAAGAATAATCAATTTATCGCCTTTTGATAAACCTTCCATCCATCAAAATTTGATCTATAATTTGGTGAATAATATTACCCTTATTCAGATATGTTTACCTCCAAACTTAGGATTATGTTTCTAGGTTCTACTTATGTCCCTTATGTATTCTATTGAATGTTATATTATTTGAGTCCATATCGACAATAGATATGTTTGTTTACCATTAATATATGCTTATCTCTTCTATTTACTCAAATAAGTTTACCAAGGTTGAGGTCAAAATAGAATGGTTATAATTAATATATAACTTATGAAATCATGTGATCAAACACCTATCCTTTGTTTACTTATAGCATGGTGGCGGTAGTGATAACAT
>MU225023.1:575318-589458 GCA_018584345.1 Thuja plicata | reverse complement strand
GATGTACTAAATTGAAAAATAAAATAATTCTAAGTTTGGTCGGCCCTAAGGGCTAAATTTCTGGAACCTTCTCGGGCGGTGGAAATTGCCTATATAAAGAAGGCCCGTAGTGTTGTTTTAGGCGGTTTGGGGGGCAGTTCGGGGTGGATCAGAGTAATAATTCGAGGCTTTGTCCTATAGAAGATTGTAAGTGAAATGCCCATGTGGCTTTGCATATTGTAATTCTGAAAGTTTGTAATTCCACATTTGTGGAGATAATAAGAAGCCCATTTTCTATTCTTGCAAATTGTTGTTGTTTCTCTATTTCTGTTATGTGTTTGTGGCCTTAAGGGGAGCACCCTTCATCACTAATGCTCTTTTCTCTAGCATATTCAAGTTAGGTTTCCAAATGTGTGTTTTCTGCTTTCTTCTCTTCTCCTCTTGTGCTCCGCTCTTTAGGTGATGTATGCATGCTTGATCTTGTTACTCTAGAAGTGACATTTTTAGTTTGAGTTGTTTTCTATTGAGGAGGTGAACTGTCTACTATGATTACCTTAGGACTGGGAGGGGCTATAGTACTTCCACTTTCAGGTCCAAGTGACCTTTCTGTCATCATATTTTTGACTTCTTTAAGTCCCTCTTCTGTCAATCTTTCTTTAACTCTGCAATCATGTATAACATTTTCTATCTTTCTCTTCCTCAGACCTCTAGTCTATTCTTAATTTTGTTGAATTTTCTTCATAAGTTCCCCATCTTTCCTCTGTTGTATCAATCTCTGATGCAAGGACATGTTCTACTTGCATGGTAAGAACTTCAAAAATCACTTCATAGCCCATGGGGTAACACCATTTATTCCTAGGTATGACTGCTTCAAAGCACACACAATTAGTTTCAACCATGAAACAGATTGTATCTTTGTGTTTATCTACAATGTCTTCATGTATTCTGTACTTTGTCTTTATCTGTCTCTGTAGTATCTTTATCATACCAAATAATTCATCATCAACCCAAGTAGCATTCTGTCTTTTGTAGCTCTGTGAAATCAATATGCTAGTGGGTACCCCAGACTTCCAACCACTAGGATGTAAACTAGGAAACTTGTGCTCAATATGAATGAACATATGCATCAACAATGAACCAAATCTGAAGGTTTTCGATTTGTCCTTCTTTACAAGATTCACATTCTCAAGGAATTGTTGTGCCATCACTTCACGTAGATTATACTCTATATTTTCTTTCACCATTCTCCATGCCATCATGATGAATCTAGAAGATACTGAATTAGGTCTGCTACTATAGTAGAACTTGTACCCAAGTATAATCGCAATCAATCTTACATCTTGTTGAAAGATGTCATTTACTGTCATTGCCCATTTATCCCATTTGGAATGAGTTAGGGTTTAAAATTCTTTCTTCACATGTTTCTCTACAATAGGAATGACTCCAGTGTTGTCCAATCCAATGATTTGATGAATTAGGTCACTACAAATCTTCACAGGTTGATCACCAATCTAGATAAACTGATCATGAACCCTACTTAACAGTATTTTGAACCATTCATCTTCATCAAATTTGCATAAATCTATAATTTTAATTATGCTCAATTGATTGATATGTTTTCATTCTTCTTTCATGACTCTATTGTCAGTCGTATACTCCATCTTAGTTGATATATCATCAATTCCCAGTATGTCATACTTGCAATGTATGTAAGCCCTAATATCTTCTACATGTAACACACAATACGAGGTTTGGGAAAATACTCCCTCTGGATCCTATTAGCATGATTTAAATGGATGTTTCTTAAACCTATACCTAGTTCTATCTATAACATCGATAATAATAGGTGCATCCATGGCTAGATGATGTAAAATACCTTTCTTTCATTGAATTCTGAGTTTATCCTTCAATTGATCACGCACGACCAATGTAGAATAATTTGAAATTCTATGCTTTTTGATTTCCTTAGCTCACTCTTTGTCAAATGGTAAAGAGATAAGTCATTTAGTGGTGCTTTATACAAGTTAAGTTATGAATTTCACTTCCACTTAAAACTGTCTAGTCGGCTGTTAGATCGTGCAAACAAAATATGTGTGTCAGTTGATGTTGCACTCTTAGATGTATACTTCATGATGTTTTCCAAGCTTATACCCAAGCTTGCATGAGCTCAATCCATGAATTTTAGGGCAGGATATATTCTATTGTCTGTATCCAATGCTCCCCCTAAGGCCATGATCAGCCAATTAGGTCAATTTTGTCTTGCTACCATCAGGCAAAGATCCAGTAGCATCTATTAACTCTCCCTAAACTGATGTCTCACTAGTTTATTTTATCTTCCATATCTTACCATTGTTGCTATCTTCTACCTTTTTGAAACAACTTTCAAAATCACTCTTCACATCTGCAACACTCTTACCAATATCATTTCCATTCTTTTTTGAATTCATAGGAGGTGGTACTCTTCTGTTGTCTGATCCATTATACCTAGAAAATTTTTCTATATGTCCTGGATTATTGAATTTGTAACATATAGGAGGTATTCTTTCCTAATTGACTTGCAACTTATAGTATTTCACAATGTGTCCAACATTATTACATTTGTAGCATGTAGGTTTCACTGTAGGTTCTCTTCCATTGTCTTGTCTATATCCTGATATATTAGGTTTTCTGCAGTTTTCTTTCTTGTGCCCATATCCATTATAGTTAAAACAATAACTAGAAAAAGTTCTAAAAGGGGCATTACCTCTGTAGTCTCTCTTCATGTGTCCAAATTTGTTGCAGACAAAGCATCTACCTCTGAAGGGTCTGATCTATTCTTTAGGCTCTTTAATAGAAGGTTTCTCAGTATCAATCTTCTCATTTGATTTCTCTTCCTGATTCTTTGAACATTCAGCTTCATTGAAGATAATACCAATCATATCACCTTTAGGTTTTTGTTTTTCTATCTGTTCATTAATCAAATCACTGCTAGTGTGAAGTTTCTCAATGTGATTCTTTTATTCAACAAGTTCACATTTTATTATCTAATTGTATTTTTGCATTTCTATATACTTGTTGTTGTATTTGTCAGCCTCATTCTTCATTTGATCTAATGCACTATTCAAAGCTTCTTCAACTTTCTTCTTTGCATCCTTCTATACCAGTCTTTCTTTAGCCATAGTTTCATTTTCAAGTTTCAAAGTTTCATTCTGTTCTTTTAGTTGCTTCACCTTATTTGAACTGTCTTCATCTGAATCCTCTTTTATCTGAACCACAAGATCTTGTCTTTGATTTCTGGAAAGATCAAGTTGATCTTTGAATTTATTTATGAATTTTGCAGCTCTTTTCATGTTGAATATCAATTCTCAATTCTCTACTTTTCCTTTATCAAGGTCTTCAAGTGCAGCATCAAAGTTTTCTTGCAAACTGTCCAAATCCATTCTGATCTCTCTCAAGAAGTTAGACTTTCTCTCCAAGGGCCAAAAGCTCTAATACCAATTGTTAGGATTGGATAATACTGAGAGGGGGGTGAATTAGTATTATAGTACTTAATTAAATTCTTCAACTAATTAAATATCAACCATAAACTTGTTGTAAATAAAAGAACATAAGAAAATGACACAATACTCATAACACCATATTTTGTTTTTGAGGAAACCCTAGCAAAGGAAAACCCCAGTGGAGATTGTACCCACAAGCATGAACTAAAGTATAATGTCCCTATAAGGAGACCTAGCCCTATTAGGAGCTAAATATTACATAGTACATTTCCTTGTTAGAGGAATGAAAACCCTGTTAAAAGTTCACAACACCCTATTAGGGGCCAACTGAGCTTACAAATCTTACAATATAATTCTGGTTACAAAGTGTTCTCAATCATAAACAAAAAGAAGCAACAATGGTTCTTAGATAGTTCCTTTATAGTTCTTCAATTATCTCTTACATTGTCTTCTCTGCTATTCACTCAACAACTTATCCAACTGCCCAACTCACATACACAATCTTTAACGAAAAGATCTTAAATATATATCTCACAAATTTACAAAGTTGGCTCTTAATATGAATATTACAAATATTACTAAGTCTGTCTCCAATGTAAAATACATTTAATATAGTAAACACTAAATGAATATTCGGGGATCTTGCATAGTCAATGTGGAGGTTACCAAAAAAAAAAATACAACTTCGATTGTCTAGATTCCAAGCCTTACTCCCTGAATCTTTGCTACTGTCAAATTTCTCTATTTCTTTGTTCTACTACAGTCTGTCTATCTTCAATTCTATCTAATTCATCATAGACTCAACCAAAACAAAACTGATCTTAGGTGGAGGTCATATGTACCCCATACTATCTTCCTCTAATATCACTTACCCTAAATCACCGATCTCAATCTTCGACACCCAAAACACTTTTGTATCTTTGCTTCTACACTTAGTTAATTTCTGAATCACCAAAACTTGTCTTTTCAGGAGTCAGTCTGAAATCCACATGTGTTTCCATAAATGACAACCAAAAAAGTAAATCATATTTACACAAAATTAATTACTTGCCAAAATATTCCTCTTTTAGCAAAGACTGAATCTTGAAAGTTCTGCCTCCTTTCTTGAATGTTATAGAATTCTCCTTCCCATCATATACTGCCCCATTGTCAAATTGCCAAGGCCTTCCTAGCAGAAAATGGAAAGCATCCATTGGTAGGATGTCACACAAGATTTTATCTCTATACCCTACTATAGAGAATTCAACCCATGTCTTCTCATTCACCAATACACTTTGGCCTTTGTTGAGCCATGTCACCTTATAGGTATTTACATGGGTTACTTTGGTCAACTTGAGTTTGTTGACTGCTTCCTCTTAGATGATATTATCAGTGAAACCAGAGTCCACTATTAGCTTACAAACTTTGCCAAGGATCTTGCATCTTATCCTAAACAAATCCCTCATATGTTTGGGGTTATCCTTACTTGGTTTTCTTATCAATACCATTCTAAACATTAAGTTCTCACCCCTCTGAATCTAGATGGTCAATCTCAGGAGCTTTGAAACTTGAAGTGTCTTCATGGGAATATGCTATTCTTTTATCACTGTTTAATGTAGTAGGCTTGTCAAGACATCTATATGCTGGGTGGCCTAGTTGACCACAGTTGTAGCACTTCATACTTGAAAAGTATGAGTTACTTCTACCTCCTCTTCCTCTACTAGGACCACCTTGATTACCCCTTCCTCTGTTATAGCCCCCTCTTGGAGTGCTTTCAGTATTGTTCTTTGTCAACTTGTTCTCACCTTGTGTCCTTTGCTCACTGCCTCTTCCTTGATAGCCTCCTCTTTGACCCCTTTGGTCTCTTCCTCTACCTCTGTTATTCTTGAAGCTAGAGTCACCCTTCTTCCTATTCTTTTCTTCCACTCTTAGGGATAATTGATGACACCTCTGAACTATAGTTGGTGTCCACAAACTAATTTCTTCTTGGATGTTCCATTTCAAACCACCCAAGTACCTTGCTACCTTTATATAATCTTCTTATTTATTCTTGGATCTAAGAGACAACCTTTGGAATTCCTCTATATAAGAGGCCACATCTAGGTCTTTTTTCTTCAAATTTTGTCTTTTCCTATGGAGTTGAATCTCATAGTCTTCTGGTAGATAATTCTCCTTTAGCTTGGTCACCATTGCATTATAATTGGATATGGGCTACTTACCAAATCTAACCCTTTCATATTGAAGGTATTTCCACCATGTTATGGCCGACCCTCTGAGTCTTGATTTTTCCACCTTGAGATTTTGTTCTTCAGTTACTCCTTCACACTTGAAATGGTTCTCCATTCCTTCAATCCAATCTATCACTGCTTCAATATCCATCTTTCCACTAAATAGTGGTATACCCTCCAATTACTTTCCTCTGAGGGATTTTATGGCTTTTAGGAAGGGTTCTTCATTCAAGACAGGGTCTAGTTCAGGGATAATGTCTTCTTCATCCACCTTTTCACCCCTATCACTGCTTTCCACTTCCTTTTTTCTAGCTGCTACATTTGCAACTTCTTCTAGCCTTATCCTCATTCCTTCTAAGGCTTCTTCAAGGAGTCTGTTATTCTCCTTTTTCTCATCCACCTCTTTAGCTAGCTCTACATTTATCACCATGACTAACTCTCCTACTGATTCACCAGTAGCTATAGACATACACTGATTTCCCAAGTCTTTAACTTGCTCTGATACCACTTTGATGTAACAACAAGCCTTGCTCTCCTACCCTATCCTCAACTAGGGTACTTAATAGGCCTCTTCTCTATCCTAAGTATAGTTCTCCACTAACCCTAACCTTCAAGGATCCCTCACTCAAGATCCCACTCAATTTAAGCTTGAGTACACCAACAAGAAAACCAAACTGCTTCAACACTTAGCCATAGTGCTCTCCTTGCCCTTCTTCACAAACTGATCCAAATGGATCAAGAACTCTTCCATATGGAGAGGTAGTCTCCTATATTTTTAATTGGATCCAATCCAATGTCCACAAACTCCCTTTACACTAAAACCCTAAACATGTTCCAAGAACAAATCCAAATTCACCCAAAATAGGGCTACAAGAATTAGGCCTAATTAGGCTCTTTTCCTATAATAACTTGTAAAAATCCTTAACAAGTTGGAAAAATAGCAATGGATACAGATACCCTTTTTCAAGAAACTAAATATTTTCTAGGTCTTGTTTCCCAAAAGTGTCCGTATAGTGACTCCTATAATCATGCCTAAAAATCAGGGTTTCTAAGCATTAAGTCTATCTACATAAAAGAACTTGTTCTTGGAACACGAAAATCCTCACCCAAACTTCTCCTTTGAGTTGGGGCTCCTACACACACCAAAATACCTCTCAACAATCACTAATTGAAGTAATGAATGCTTTCAATCCCTTCCATTATCTCTACAACTGCATGTGATCCGTAGCCATGCAACTCTAGCTCGCCTAGGGAATCACATTAAAAATAGCTCCCATGCTTTCCAAGGCCCCTCCTTAAGTGTAAAATATGTACATAGAGTCATCTTCCTAATCCCAAAGGCTCGTGCAGATTCCATAGTGGGAAGAGGATCTATGACCCCATCTTCAACAGTTTTCTGGTTTAGACCAGCGACTAGACAGAAAAAATAATAATTTACAAGACTAACTAGAAGCTTAAAAAATTTAAATCCAACACCACAAAGAAACTTAAAAACACCTACTCTAACACTTCCATGGATTACAGTACTAAATTCAATCCATTAAAACACCAATTGCTTAGAAAAATAATAACTGTGACTGTTCTTTCTATTACCCAGTCCATACACACACTTACAAAAACAAGCCAACCCTTTCAAAAGGTCAAGGATAGACTTAAGTAGTTGACCGAGAAAAAAAATCAATGGTTTCAGACAGTTATGAAATCAATTTCTTGAAGTTGCAATTATGCAACAAATGTTGTCAATGTTGTTTGACAACTTTTACATCTTTTTGGATTTGCTCTCCAAACTTGGTCATAAGTCCACCAAACTTATCCAAATGTTTATCTAAGGTGTTAGAACATTGAAATAAGACCTCAAGTCCCTTGCTTGTCCAATTTGACATCAAAATGCATAAAACACCCTATTTGACCTAATGTGGACAATTTTACAAATAAGGTCACTAAGGACCTATTAAGGCATCCTAAAATCACACACTTCACACATGGTTTTTTTGTACAAAGGGTGGTGTCTGATGATGTGGCTAGACACGTTCATGAGCCTAGACTCTTAGGTATTTCATTTCACAGTGATAGCCCCATAGTAATTATATTTCTAAATTTATTTTTTTACATTTTTGTATCAAGTATATACATGATTTTCATGATTGTATCAAGTATCTTTTTTACTCTCATAGGTAACACCTAGTGCTAGGGAGGTACAATGCCACTATTTTGTATCTTTGATGACCCAACCAACATTGGCAGAAGAAATTTCAGCATAGGTAAGTTTTAATTTTAATTTAATTATTTTCTAAATTTATTTTTCTATCAAGGATATAATTATAGGATAACTTGTAGATCAATCTCATGGTTGCAAACATATGTAGGTTAGAGTTGGCATTGGTAGCATTGTCCCTTCACTACCAAGGACATATGTTAGGAATCCTGAGTGCATGAGGAGATAAAGAGGCAAGGTACATGAGAGTTTAATTTTAATTTTTAATTAAATTATTGTTCAATATGAATTTGAATGTTTATTTTTAATATGTACAAATCATATAAATTAAGTAATCTAACTTGGGGTTTCACTTTTTTGTTAATGCAAGATCCATTAGAGCCAAAGAGTACTTTGAAGAGGCTCCATTTTGATGTTCCACCAGTAGCATAGGATGTCCTACAGACATTTATAGTTGTATTTATTTTGAGATTCCATATGGCACATTTTGATATGGCATATGCCACATTGTATCTAGACACGTAGATTTTGTAGAGATTTTGAGATGACATGTGCTACATTTTGTAAAAATTTGTTTGAGTTGACATTTGCACCATATTTGTATATGGAGATACTTTTAAAAAAACAATTTCATATATATAGAACATTTTCATTTTCATATTATATATTTTTCATGTGTTGTACATGTATTATTCATGTTTATGGAATCATGGTTTATTTTTAGTAGTATTCATCTTTATGCATCAAGTGAGATTTCCCTACCAAATAAAAATAAAGTCAAAGCTCCCAAAATAGAGAGAGTTTAATGTAGACCTCAGTGACACGGTCCTATACTACCTAACATTTTTCTGATACCTCTCATGAGCTTTGAGTTATGGGCCTTGAAAGATTGCTTCCCAATAGTGCTTAGTGCACCTTGGGGACACTTTAGTCCAGCGTGCTCATGAATATTCTAGTGAATCCATGGGTGAAACAAGGTTGTCACTGGGGTTCACCCAGCCAACTAGAGCTAATGACACAGATGGTTTGGTGCTAGGACAAATGGTTTTGACAAAATTGACAACTTTTTGCAACCATTGCAATTTTTGACACTTTTACATCAATGACACTTATATCTTTGCAAACATGAACAATATGACTTAGATGAAATAAAAACATCATTTTATGCTAGCTCCACCTTATTTGACCACTTTAACCCACCCTTGACCAATAGAGATTAATAGGACAAATGGTTACATAGTGGATCATTAGATATTACAATTGAAATCTAATGCATGAAAAGACATTAAAAAACTATGAAAATGATATGTTTGGCCTTATCACAAAAATTATTTAACCAAGTCACATATTTTCATTTTTAATGTATTTCATCATTATAATAGCTAAAATAAATAAGTCATGAATACAACTTCATCGTGTACAAAAATGTATTCTCAACGGTATCATGAAATCTAAGGTACTACTCATTTCCTTCTACATACACATGACCTCGCGTACAAATACATTGTATATCATTGATATAACCATATTATATATAAATACATCAATGCTATAAAAAATCCTAGATATAGAACAACCAAGAAAACTAGATACACAACTATATAAAAATTCCTAGATAATAAGTGTGTCGTTTCTGCTCCTTAATGTATAGCTCCAACCACCACTACTCTCAATGAAACCTACATTCCAATAGTGTACAAAATATCAATATAATAGAAATAATAATAAGTAAATGGTGATACAGAAAAAGTAAGATATACTTCAAAGCACGATAGAGGAATCTCATACATTCGTCATATTTGTAATCTGTGCATTCTGAAGGCATGAGAACAAGTTAAGTTAATTAAGAAAACAAGAAGTTTATAGGTTGACCAAAACATTATGAACATAATGAAATAAACAACTAAAGAACATGATCAGCCAATGCAAAGTGAACTTTACCATCATTTTGTATGAGCTAATCAAGTGTGCCTGAATATTCTATATTTATCATATATGTATCCAACTGCACTTACAATCCACATACAAAACCAAGTCTATTGACTCAAAAAAATGAAGAATAAAGGTGCAATTTTAATGTAAGCCTAATGAAAATTTTTCAAGCTTATTCTTTCCTTGTAAACAATTTTCTAACCAGTAATCTAATTTATCATCATTTGCCTGCGGTGAACCCATTGCAAAAAAATGTCCTAGCTATAGAACATCTGAAAGATGGTCGTAGTCAACTGAACTTTCAATGTCATCATTTCTTACAGAGAGTGTGAGAGATAAAGGAGTTATAAATTGTGAACTCATGCATCCACTCACTCACTTGACTCACATTGATCCCAATCACACTGAAAATACTTGGGACAAAAACAAGCCAACTCTCATGTCCAAATGGTCTATGTACTATCATCTAAGCTTCAAAATGAATGCATTTTTCAAGAATCTTTCACTGTCAAACAATCCAATCTATCTTTTATTGCGTAATCCTCAACCAACCAAAAGAATATACGCACTACTGAATCAAGAGTCCCCCTAGTGACAATGTCAAATTACACCAATCAACAATAGAATGAGCATCAAGAAGTTCTACACCTGAAATCCTCAATTACTCCTTAACAAGATCTCTCTTCACACACACACAGTTTCCCCATCATGCTCCCCTTTGAAATGCACAACCTAAAAAAACTCCAAATATGAGGTACACCTCTCTCAACATGCATTCTACACAACCCATAAAACATATGAGCATTCTTGAATTGACCTCTGTAGTTATCTGACCAAATGAGATGTCTATCCATGTCAATATCATTTTCTCTCAAGAACGCAAAATAATTCTCAAAACAATGTTGTACATACTCATGAAACTAAGATCTATCATTTATCATATAAATATGGTACTCCCTAGTTATCTTTCGGTCATCTTTATACTATCATGGGAATGTGTATATGTTATGGGACAAAATAATCAATCTGAATGGACTTAAAATATTGAGCTTGCAACTCATTTTGGGGCTGCAATGTATAGTTCTCTGCAAAGTGAATGACTAATATAATAGTGCCAATAGGGAAAGTGTCCTTATGCATCCTGAATTGTTGATCCAACCACTGAGACTTGTGCCTATGCCTTGCATACTTGTAAAAATGATTTTCTTGAAATCTGAAATAAAATTAGATACATTGCATTCTTTTGTAACCAACTCACATCTAGATCCTTCACCTCTATTCTTCAAATTATATTTCACCATTTCATATATATTTTTTGGACAATTGTCTTTCCAAAATCACGTTCGCAGCCCTCATGAAAACATGAAACAAACTTCAAAAACCCACCACATTCTGAGAACTTGTCTTTTAAGCAATCATTTCTATAAAATAAACAACCATCATCTCTAGGACATAAAAATTGATCTAGCAAGTATCTTGATGATTTTGGAAGACCACTTTCACCATAATCCTCCAACATTTCATTATTATGCAAAGTAGAATGAATGGAGCATAATAGTTCATGGTGCATTAAAAAATCCACATGATATTTTCAAAAACAAGTATTTCAAATCTTAATAGGTACACGATAAAATGTCTTAAAGGATTCAAAAGCCCTTTGTGATATTTACAATTTCATATGTGTCACAAAAAAAATTGAACAACATTGTTTGACCCACCTCTAAATAATGTTTAGGATGCAGGGTGCGGTCTAAAATGCCAATTCTCAAATTCAAGACATCCTTCACATTTGGTGACACTCTTGAATTAGAGTGCCAAAATAGTTGAATTTCATCCTTCAAAACATTGGTAAGCTTCTTATCACAATGTGAAATTATCCCTCAATTAGCCCATGTATTATTTTAAAGAGGATCATCAATTATTTCTCTTCTTGCAAGTGCTATATCCAAAGCTTTACAATTTATGTTAAAGTCAACACAAGTTTGTCTCATAAAATGAGCCTTTCTCAAATGATGACTTACTAAGGAGGTTTTAATAACCCTCCGAGAAGATATCTTGTCTTTTTCCTTGCTAGTCTTCCTAATGGAATTCAGAGCACTAAAAATATTTCTCACAATAATAGAATTTCTCTCCATTTTCTTATTCACACGAATCTTTAATTTCTCTAGTATAGGTCTCATATTCTCTATCTTTAACAACTGCACAAAAAGTTGGCATCACTCGACCAATGTCTTATTTCTTAAAAATTAATCATTAAGTCTTGAATACCACAACCAAATGATTCATTGTGATCTCTTGCCTTCAAAATTTCTCATAATATTCTCATCAATTTTAAGTAACCATCTTGGTGTAATTGAAGGTCTTGAATTTGAAGTTTGTCTTTCTTCCTCACAAGGGACTTCATTTTTCATGTAATTTGGAGATGTTTAACATTCATTTGTTTCTTGTACAACATTATCATTGTCAATTCCTTCATATTCATTCCCCATCTCTACATTTATAATTCCCATCTCTACATTTTCAATTAGAATCCCTGGATTATCATTCCCAATGTCTACACTTTCATTTTCCACCTCTACATATTCATTTTCTAATTCTACATTTTCATCTTCAATCCATACATTCTCATTGTCAAAATTATTCTCATAATTACTTTCAAATTCAATGTCTTCTTCACTTGAAAGCACATTTATGGGTGGGCTTATGGCCCCACCTTCATTAATATTTAACATACCCTGTCTCTTATTTCGGTGATTAACCCTGTCTATTTCTCTATATACTTCAATTTATTCATTTGTGAGATTCCTCTTTCATTTATACTTTCGACAACTGTTGCTCCCCATTGTGAGGCCAAAAATTTGATTGAAAACCTTTGATAATTAACAAATTTTCAAAAAAATGGTGGAAAAAGTTAATTTTTGTCTACGAATGCTAAAATACTGTAATATTCTCTAAGAAATCCATGAGTCTTGGATACCCGATATTATTGGGTATCTGATATCTATGAGATAACCGATATACAACTTATGAAATTAAAAAATTTAGCCATTGGCACCAAGATATAATATACATGGTGCATTTTTTACTTATGCTCTATTAAATTTATATTTTTTTAAATATTTTTTCAATTAAAGTTTTATATTTTTTCAATTATGATTGTTCCTATTAGGATTGGATAATATTGAGAGGGGGGGTGAATCATTATTATAGCACTTAATTAAATTCTTCAACCATTTAAACATTAACCATAAACTTGCAGTAAAGAAAAGAACATAAGAAAATGACACAGAAGTCATAACACCATATTTTGTTTTCAAGGAAACCCTGGCCAAGGGAAAACCCCGGTGGGGATGGTACCCACAAGCATGTACTAAAGTATAATGTCCCTGTTAGGAGACCTAGCCCTTTTAGGATCTGAATATTATATAGAAAATTTCCTTGTTAAAGGAATTACAACCTTGTTAAAGGTTCACAACACCCTGTTAGGGGCCAACTGAGTTTACAACTCTTACAAAGTAATTCTGATTATAAAGTGTTCTCAGTCATGAACAAAACAAGCAACACTAGTTCTTAGATAGTACCTTTATAGCTCTTCAATGATCTATGTCATTCTTTTCTCTTTTATTCTCTCAACAAATCATCCAACTAACCATCTACTTCCCTTATCTTTATTGAAAAGATCTTACATATATATCTTACAACTTTACAAAGTCAGCTCCCAATATGAATATTACATATATTACAAAGTCGGCCTTCAATATAAAATACATTTAATATAGTAAATATCAAATGAATAGTCGGCACTCTTGCATAGTCAATTTGTAGGTTATCAACAACCAAAATCCAACTTCGATTGCCTGGAGTCCAAGTCATACTCCCTGAATCTTTGCTACTGTCCAACTGCTTTGTATCATTGTTCTGATGCAGTCTATTTGTCTTCAATTATTTATAACTCACCGTAGACATGACCAAAACCAAATCAATCTTAGGTGTAGGTCATACATACCCCATATTGTCTTCCTCTAAGCTCTCTTTCCCTAATTCATTGATCTCAATCTTCGATATCCAAAATACTTCTGTACCTCTGCTTCTATACTTAGTCAATTTCTAAATAGCAAAACTTATCTTTATAGGAATCGATTTGAAACCCAAATGTGTTGCCATAAATGACAACCAAAAAGTGAATCACATTAACAAAATTGATCACTTTCCAACAGTCTCTCCCTTTGGCATTGATGGCAACACTTAACAAAAAAATGAATAAGTGTTCTAAACTGTCTTCTCTATATTCTCTCCTTCCTTTTCTTGTCTCTTCTCCCATATATATA
>MU225023.1:529979-545313 GCA_018584345.1 Thuja plicata | reverse complement strand
CTAATTGGTTATTCTCTCTACATTCTATCCTTATAACTTCCTACACTCATGATATTCCTTCTAGGACTTTGTTTTCCAAGGATATCTCTAATTCTTATAACTTTGATATAATTTGATATATCCTTTGTCGCCATCTCTGGGGGGAAAGGTATTATCTCCTTCTATCTCTATCTAAGGATCTGCTTTCCTTAGCTTAGTGGCATTTTTTTATATTACAAACATTATTTTCCTTATAAAGATCTATTTTTTGACCAAGGACACCTTCTTATTTGAGAGGTGAATGTCCTAGGTCATTTCCTCTTCTTTATTGAGAAAATTATGGTCTTTATAAACTCTTGCCCTTGCTTTTTGGTTAGAGTTTGTTATCCTTCATTCCAAGATTCCTCATCTTCTTTATTTGCAAGGAGCTTTATGGTTGAATCTTGGGTCCCTCTTGCTTCTTCGAAGCTGAAATTTTATCCTAAGCACTCCTCTCTGGTAGGGCTCTTTTTGGTAAGATCTCTTCCTTTTTGAGGATCCTTTTTCCATAAGTGACATATCCATTTCACAATTATCTATGCTCTTAGATGTAAGGGTCAATACTCTTCGCTAATGTTATGGTATACATTGTTGTTAAGTTGGATATCTCCTTACCTTGTGAAGTAGGTATCCTTCCTTCTTCTTCCTTATCCTACCTAGTGGGTAGCCATGATAAGGAGGGGGGAATATATAGGGTCTCCCTTGTACTATAATTTACACTTATTTACATTTTTCAACATGCTAAATCCTTGGAAGGTAACACACATAAGTTGCTAAATCCTGAAGAGAGACACATTTTTACTTTTATGTTTGCTAAAGCTTGGGAAGGTAACGCACATAAGTTGCTAAATCCTGAAGAGATATGCACCCTTTTTATTTTTACAATATGCTAAATCCTTGAAAGGTAATGCACACAAGTTGCTAAATCCTGAATGGACACACCTTTTACATTCCATAGTGATACAAGAATGTTGATCTATGGATATTTTCAAAAGCCGTCCGAAAATGCATTTACAATTACAAGCATAGTTTATGGGTGAGCCTATTGGGGGCTCTCCCTCTTTGGTAATTCATAGTAAGGTGGTCATCTTACTAGGTGAGGTAATCACTATCTCTTTTCTTTCTTTCACTTTCATGCTAGTAGGATTAGATCACGAAGTTATGTTATCTATAATGTTTTTCTTCTCTTACTTATGTAGTCATGTATTTTTTCTATGATTGATGGCTCTTTATTTCCATATATTTATGTATTTATGTTGAGTTATAATCCTTGGTTTGGGGGCTCATATCCCCGACTTAGTGATATTCTATCTCGTTGCAATCCACTAGGATTCTTTTCTTCCAAACTTTACCGTGACCACATTCAATTTCCATACTCTCACTAAAGTGGGGGCTTAATGTATCATCTTAAAATGGAAGACCTTCTATGTTAAGAGAATTTAGCCCTCCTTAGGGGACATTTTTTACCTCCACTATATCATCATCCTATTTCTGCATCATCTCATGCTTCTGTGATGGTTCAGGACCCTGATTGGGCCTCTCCGGGCACCTCCTACCCCACCTGGCATATTTTCCAGGGGTTTTGACCACCTGGGTCAGGGTTGACCTTGACCATAACCTAGGTCAAGGTCAACCTCAACCCTGACCAGGGTCCCCCTTTCAAATCTAGAATCTTGCCGGCTGTCGGGGCTCACCAAAAATTCAATTTTCCCTCTTTCGGGTCGGTTGTCTCAGGTTCCAAAGCATTGATCCTTAAATTATATTTAATATAGGTCCTTTACTAGGGGCATGGGTTTAATTATAATTTAATTATCCTATGTAGGCCTCCTTGGAAGATTGTGCCTTAATTTCATAGAAAAGGAAGCATTTTTCTCTCTTTTTCTCTAAGTCTTCCAAGTGCAAAAAGCTCTAATCAAGATTTTGCTCAAGCATCCATTATTCTCAAGCTCTCAAGGTGTTCAATTATTCTTCTCAACCATTCAAGTTCTCCATTGAAGTTCAAGGACTCAAGCTTTCAAGCCTTTGAAGGGATTAGGTGCAAACATTCAAGATTCATCATTCAAATCCTAGATCTAGCCATCATGGTTGTGTGATCTTCCTTCAAAATCCTTGGTACCTCTTCAAGACTCTTTCATCATCTCTTCAAAGTGGATTTAAAGCATACAATCATGGAGGTTTATGGTTCATATTGAGTTCATTCTTTCATATTTACATACTAGCATACATTCAAATTTTAATTACATATCTATTAAATATCATAGCTTCATTGTTAGATTCAATTCTACTACATGTTAGCATTCTGTACTTTATCGATTTCAAGGTTAATTCCTAAATCAGGGTTTGACTAAGGAAAACCCCTCCCCCACAACAAAACAATCTCATTTTTCTTGTAGGTACAGGTACAAAACAGTGGATTTGAACCCAGATCTGGATACCCTTTTCGATAAACTTTTGGGATCCACGAACAAAGTCACTTTCAAATCTGTGCAGGTTAGGGTCGACATTATTGGGTCAGGGTTGACATTTGTGGGTCAAGGTTGACCTTTTTCATAAGACGACATCAGAACAAAAAATTATTTCTGGGTTTTGTTCATCTTTGCATTTTGGTTTGGTATCAACTGTCAGTTTTTCCAGAAACTGTCTACAGACCTCAGAAAACAACATTCTTTGATCTGCAATATTTCAAGGTTAGTGCATTTCTCCTGTCTCTTCAATTACTGTTATATATCATTTCTATACATATAATCAAAAAAATTTAAGGTATTTCCTTTGTCATTCTCCTTTCCAAATAGTTGATTCATTTGTGCATTAACCCTTCTCTTGGGTTGATCAACTTGGATCTCCCATTTGTGTATTTGGGAATAAGGAAGGAGCATCTTATCTTCTCCCTAATCAAAATTGCAATACACAATCAATTCAATTCAATCAAGGATAAAAGAATCCAATACAATCTAGGTAATTCAAAGAACAATCACATCCCTCATTTTCATATCTTACATTTTTAGTAACATAATCAATTCTTAATAAACGAAACAAACAACATCTAAATTCTTTATTCAAGATCTAAAATTCTTTATCTTATAGTGGGTAAAATATTTATTGCACCACTTAGGGAATCATCTATAAAAGGGTGATGGAAAATCTCATTCATTCACAAAGTGATTAAGAGTGAAGAGAAGAGAAAAGAAGAGAGAAATAGAGAAAAAAAGTGACCAGATTGTAGAATGACCCACAAGCATATTCACGACTATTCAGACAGACTCCCAGTAGCTAAAACAGATCAAGTGAGTATCTAAGACTCACCGAGCTCACAGTTTGTTTACAAGAAAAGACCTAATTTCGTAGAAACATGGCAACTGTTGGAAATAATGGAATGGTGTACTAAGAGGGGAGGGGTGAATCAGTACCCTCAAAATTTTTATCACTTAACCTAAATCCTTTATGCAATCAATTGTATTACCATCCATGTAAGATATTCTATCTGTGTATATGTTATATCAAATCATTAACTCAATAAGAATGTAAAACATTCATAGAAACATTCATGAGATGTATAGACACATGACACAAGATTTGGTAATGCATAAAACCCCAGTTAGAAGGTAAAAACGGTGGTGGGGATGAAACCCACAAAGCTTCACTATATGCATAATGGAAGGGAATGGTTAAGGCTTACAATTGTGATCACTTCTGATGATCTACCATGTTAGGAATATTATGTAGAGACTGGTTAAGTTCTACTCTGTTAAGAGCTATAGAAAAACTATTTAGTGTGCACTCAGTTAAGATATTTGCAAAGGATTGTTAAATCCACCTTTCTTGAAAGGATTTCTTCTATTTTCTACACTTTTTAGAATGTAGAAAAAAATATTCAGTGACCTGAGTGTATGCAATCTATAATTTTTGATTATAGATCCAATAAAGATTATGTGTATAATGTATCACCTAATGTGATTGATTAATACCTTTGTTTCTCGGTAGCCTTGAATCTAGTTCTTGATAACCTAATTCATCCTTTTTTGTTCTTGCTTGAAACACTTAGTTTGATCCATAGATGTTCTCCTTGGCTACTATCATCCTCACATCCGTATGAAATGAATGATTACACATCTATTTATACAATAGAATGACCTAATTAAGTTTCACATATTACAAAGATAACTCTATGATCAAAGTTTACAACTTGACCTTGATCTTCTAGTTTGCATGTTTTCAATCAGTTAGAATTATTAAAACAATTACAATTTCATTGATTTTCCCTCAAGAAATGGTTTTAAATCAAATCAAAATGCTAAATATAAAACATAAGTGTTTTATCTCACATGGAAGTCATAACCACATTTCTTGGGATATAACTGACTTTTGGTATCTGATGCTCAGGTTGCTTTGTTGTGTGTCTATCGATGTTCCTTTTGTGAACTATCTGTTGGGTTCCCTTGCTCCATCAGGTTCTTGTTCTTTTATTCTTAGTCAGTTTACACTTCAAAATTTTTGGGTTGAACTATGCAAATTGTGTCGGGTTTCTCTTGTGATATGTCTTGTCAGGTTTCTCTTGTACTTAATACTTTTAGTGACCTTTTTTATCTATACTTTCAGTTTATACTGAAAGCCTATCTTTTGATGTAGGTGTACTAATGGTTCAGAAACTATTTTCCCTTTGCATACTAATGGAAAAAATAATGTCTTCAATCTCCCCCTTTGACATTAGTATCAAAAATTTATATGTGGAGAATACTAAAATGTGTAGTATGTACACCATGTCTTTACCTTGTCATTTATGACTCCCCCTATGTATATGTCGGTATAGTATATGTATATACATGTACACTTGACTTTATACTATACTCCCTTTTCACTTTATCTTCATATCATTTTCCCTTTTGTATCATATCACTCTTCCCTTTTTACTAATGTACATATCATTTTCCCCCTTTTTTGATAGTAAGGGCAAAGGTGTTTACTTACAACTTAGCAAAAATATGGGAATGGGAATTCTTCATGTCTTCCATTTGTTTCTCCCATTTCTCCTTTAGGTGGTCAAGAGCCATTTTCTCCAGTGTGATTCGGGCATGCATATCATAGACATTGTCTGTTACAGACATCTCTAGGGTGGAAATTCACTTTCTTGCCAAAGTAATGTGTTGTTGCAGAAGCATAAGATTTAGTAGCATTAGATCCTGTAGCTCGTTAACCTCATCTCTAAACTTGGTTTCTACCTCTATAATTTCATGTCTCAACCTTCTATATTTCATAATATTTTTCCAAATGCATCTTGATTGCATTGTCCTTTGTGGTTAGACTGTGTGCACTTTTATTTAGATTAGAATCTATTTAGCAAATATTATGACTATTTTCCTTAGTGAATTTCTCTAAAGTGCACAAATTTTGTATTAAGGAAATAGCTTCAGAAATTATTGGATCTAATTCATGTGATAGTTATGAGATCTTTACCTTGTTCACTACCACTTCTTGGCTGATCTTTTCTATCAATTTGTATTGATATTTTTTTTCTTCTCGTTCTTCAATTTATTTTTCTACATCCACATTCTGAGATGTGATGGACTCTGTTAGAATGGCAAGTTGATCAAGGATGGGGACATCTTGATCAACATATATGTCAAGAACTATTTGTGTCAATATATCCCTTGTAGTTTCTAACACTAGGGATTCTTTGTGCTCTTTCCTTTTCTTTTCTTGCATAGCTTTCCTCTGACATATTTCTCCATACTCTTGAAGTGATTCAAAATCCAATGTAGAAGGGTCACACTTCGGTATCTCAATGATTTCATCCAGTGTTACCCTCAGCTTGAACTTCTTTGTTTTCTTCTTCTTCTTGGATGTTGAGTGGGAAGTACCTGAATGTAGCACCAAATAAAGATCCTTTTCTTGGTCAGATGTGCTAGATGAAGGATTTTGTGGTTTTGTGTCTTTTTTCTGCTTCTTGGTATCTGGCTGTTGGTTGAGAGTAGAAATCTCCACATCAACCTTTGGTTTATCTGTAGCATCTCCTTTGGTATCCTTAGGAGTAGCATCATCTTTATTTTCTTCTTCACCTTTGTTTTTTTTCTCTCCATCTATTTATTTTGGTTCTCCATCTGCTACATTATGTTCATTAGTTGTATCTTGTTATTCATCATTACTCTTATCCTTGAGTATGCTTGCATCAAGCTCGGGTGAGTTTTAGTTTTGGGAGATTATGTTAATAGCTTGTATTAACAGTGGCATTTGGCCTAGTATATTCACCTGTGAAGCATTTGTAGTTGTTTCATGCTCATCAGTTTGTGCTGGGACAACAATGACATCTTCATCTTTTTGTACCTAATCTATAGGATCTCCTTTGGTAATATCAATGATAGTATTATCGGATGATGTTTCATCTGTAGTTTCCATATCCTTGTTAGCTTTTATATTCAATGCTTCTTCATTAACATCCTCTTTAGTTATAAGAATATGTTCGAGGCTCGATTTAGCCTAATCTTCTTTATTGTGTGGCTTGTTGGTTAGAGCTACTTGTGGCTCAGGGCTTGAATCCATTTTTGGTACATTAAGTATCTTTCTCCATTCATCTTCACTTTTTCTATCAAGTTTAATTAAATGTACCTTTAGCACTTGGTAGGCTCTTAATTTTGGTGATAACCTGTTGGAATGTTTCTTCATCATTTCTTTAATCTCTTCCATCTTAGATTTAGGTGGAATGACTAAAACTAGGGCTCTTTCCCTTATTTGATTCTCTTTCTTTAGAGAATATGTCCATCTAGCCGAGAGTCTCTCTAGAATTTCTTTAGGAATTTTTTCTTCAAATTGTATTGGAACATATTTGAATATGCTCATCATTGTGATAATTGCCTCCTCTATCTTATTTTGATCTTCAGGATCCAATGTTAGCCATTTCCTAATCTTAGGGTTTGTGATTGAACTTGACTTGATGGTAGCTTCACATACCTCATCAATTGTAGAAGGTAACTTGTTCTTAATAGGTTGTTCATCATGTTTAGTGTCCTCTATATCTTCCTTTGTTCTGATGAAATTCCTTCTTTTTGTTGGGCCATTTTTCCCTATTTGAGGCTTTCTTTTATAGGTCCTTACTTGACCTTTCTTGACTGGTGGTGAGTAGGCGTTAGTAATTTGACTCCATGTCCTTTGTGCCACAGTTGTTCTAGGATTCTTTGGCGGTGGCGCATCGAACTCTGTGGATTTTGAGTCACTCACCTTCTCAGCTTCACCGACGGGTGACTGACCCTCGGTTTCTTTTGTCTGTTTTATTTCCTCTTTATTTACTGACAACATTTTCTTCAAATTCTTTACTATTTTTCCTTCTTCCTATCAATTTTCTTCACAACTAAGATGGTTTTTATCCTTTCCTTGGCTTCCTCACAAGTTCCAAACTTAGGTTGTGATTTGTCCAATGGTTCATTAATTAATGCTTGAATGGCATTTGTTGCTTGATCTATGTTGGCATCATAATCAAGTGGTGCCAACCATGCTATCCTCTGTACATCTGGATTGATACAGGTGTAACCAGTTTCCACCATAAAACAAATTTCAGTTTTATACTTTCCTATGAGTTTTCCTAGTATCCTCATCCTCTTCTGTATTCTGTCTTTGAATCTAGTGAAGTATTCATCCATGACTGATTCAAAATTATCTCCTAGTGATTTAATGAAATCACTAATTTGTGTGGTCACTGGTCAAGTAGTGTTCCATTTGACATTACTGATAGATGGTAAGGGTTCTTGAAAATAGAAAAATATGCACATAATGAGTGAGCCAAACTTACATGAGTTAGAGTTTGTAGTTATGATTGTCCTCATGTTCTCATCTAATTGCCTTAGTAGAAGTTATGATAGATCTAACTGCAACCCCTTCTTAACAATGTTGTGTGTTGTATCTACTACTCTGGATGCAAGACTATTCATCATGCTATCCTAAAAGAATTTTTATCCTAAGACACATGATCCAAATTTTATTTCATCATTGGTGACAGTGGATACCTTTAATCCTCTTCCATCCCATGCTGCTCCTGTGGTCTTTTCAATGTCAGCGTGAGGAGGATGCTTTAGTGCCTTTTATTTATTAGTTATAGGATAACCGGTAATCATGCGTATAACATCCCTGGTTATATGTTTTGGCTCATCCAACCATATCTTTCGATCATGTACTCTTCTTAGCACTAACCGAATCCATTTGGTCTTGAATTCCTTTGGGAATTATATGGCATTTGTGAGTCCTTTCACTTCAATGTTCATATGTTCTTCTTTAATTGTTCCATCATCTTTGAAAATATTTTTGTAAGCTTTCTCAACCTCAAGATCTCCTAAAACTCCAATCTTGCAGTGAATTTATGCTCGGATGTCCTCAACGAGAAAAACCCCAGCTAGTATACTAGAGAATTCAGAAGCGTTGTCAGGTTGTGAAGCAACCTCAGGACATAACTTGTAATGAGGTTCTTCACAAGTGGAATTCTTGATTAGATTGACCTTTTTCTGCTTTGCATTCTTGATCTTCAAGGTTCGTGAAGTAGTTTCCATCGTTTTAGAATTTAGGGCTTTTTCCCATAAAAGAAAATAGAGTTCTTGGTAAATGTTGTTACTTACTTCAACCTTCTGTGACTACTGGGAATCTTTCTGAGTGTTGTGAACATGGTTGAGGTCACTCTGCAAATTGGTCACTTCATGCTCTGGTTTTTCTTTGCTTCTTCGCTCAAATTGCTTTGTGAATAATGAGTTCTTTTGTTGACTATTTATAGACTTTTTGCCCTAAGTCATGTCATAAATGCTCACCCACTTATCAGTGTTTGAAGATGGAGTTTTTGGGTAGCATACACACTTCATTCTCAGTGAGAACATGATGCTCAGGCCAAGTGTCAATTCATTTGACTCTTGAATGATGGATCTTAGTGTATTGGCGAAGACAACATTGTCTTTTTACATGATTACCAACGGAGCTCAGTTTACACTAGCGACTTAGCTTTTTATGTGTTAACCAATGATGCTTGGTAAGTATAGACAACTTAGCTTTGTATGTACACTGATGATTTTTGGTAAGCATCAACTGATGAGATTGAATTATAGAATCATAACAAGTAATACCATAGTTCATATTTAATCATGCTAGTTTGACATTTCATCAATGTATAATGGAACTAATGCAAAATATAACTTGGTATAATGTAATTCTATACTTACTTGTTCTTCTTAGGTGGGGGTGGTGATGTCACCAGATCTATTGGATAAGGTGTCACCATTTACAATGCTTGGTCTTGCATCTTCAGTGTTTTTAGCTTTCCTCCACATTTTGTTTCTCATCTTCCTAATGTCTTCAATGGTGTTTCCATTGGAAAAGGTGCTTGTCTCTGCCACTCGGTCTCTACAGTCCTTTCTTAGATGACCAACTTTATGATAGTGTAAACATGCCATTATGGGGTTAGTCCAACTCCTAGACTTTCTCATCCATTGTCTCATGCAGTTTTCAGCTATGTGTCCAAATCTTCCACATGCTGTGCATTTTTCCCATGTGTTGTAATCCCAAACATATGAGTTAACGACTCTTTTTGGTTGATAAGAAGTTTCATTTTCTTTAGGCTTCCATGCTTTCCTTTTCTTCTTCCTGCATTCAAGAGATGTGTCCCCATGCATTTTGCAAGTAGGAAAGTTTTTTTCCATGTAGGTTTCCTTCTTTGGTTGTTTTACCTCAGATTTACATTCATATGCTTTATGTCCTTTCTTGTTACATTTATAATAGATTCCTATGAATGAAGGCATGGATTTAGGAATACCTTTTATTTTTCTCCTGCAAACATTTGATGTGTGGCATAGTTTTCCACAGTGATTGTATGACTGCTTTATTGGTCTTAGATTTGTGTAGACATTCTGTGGATCAGCTTGGTATGGTGATTCTTCATTCTCGATATACCCTAGTCTGGTATTTTTTTTTACTCTTCTTTGTCCATACAGAAAATCGTCCATCCTTTTGGTGCTTTCTTTAGCTCTCTTGTCATGTCATTATGTTGTTGTTGAATTCTCACTTCATGCTTTAGTTTTTCATTATCTTTTCGTAGCTCACCGATAGATTCTATTCTTTCAATGAGTTCTATGTTCATTCTGTTTGCCTCCTAACTCATAAGAATAATCTGATTGGTGATCATATGATGTTGTTTTATAATTTTTTGTATTTTTGACTCTTTCTCTTATATCTTTTCAGTAATCTTCCTTCTGTCATCAATAGCTAGTGTTCTTTCTTGCTCAGCTTGTCTAGTATTGTTCACGACATCAATTGTTCTTACCATATGTGTTTCTTAACCGATTTGCAGAGATTTCACTTGTCCAGTCAGATGTTGATTGATTTCATTTAGACTTGTGATTATTTCTTCAGATGTGTCTGATGCTTTTCTAGATGTAGATTGTGATGACTCAAATAGACCAGGTATCTCCTCTTCATGAGAGTCTATTTCATTATAGCAAGATGTCATAATCTTTCTTTCATCCAGTAACTATCTCATCTTTATTATAGCCTCTTTATATTGTTCATAGAAGATCTGTATTTCTAACTTTTGATTCTCAATACTCTTGTCTAGCTTGTACCTTTCCATTGTATGATATTTTCTCTTAAGACTTTAAACTTTTCCAATTAAGAGTTCTATCTCTGATACCAATTGTTGGAAATAATGGAATGGTGTACTGAGAGGGGAGGGTGAATCAGTACCCTCAAAACTTTTATCACTTAACCTTAATCCTTTATGCAATCAATTGTATTACCACCCATGTAAGATATTCTATCTGTTTGTATGTTATATCAAATCATTAACTCAATAAGCATGTAAAACATTCATGAAATGTATAGACACATGAAACAAGATTTGGTAACACAGAAAACCTCTGTTCAAAGGTAAAAAATGTGATGGGGATGAAACCCACAAAGCTTCACTATCTGTAGAATGGAAGGGGTTGTTTAAGGCTTACAATTTTGATCACTTATGATGATCTACCCTATTAGGAGCATTATGTAGAGACTGGATAAGGTCTACTCTTTTAATATCTTTAACAACACTTTTTAGTGTGCACTCAATTAAGATATTTACAAAGGATTGTTGAATCCACCTTTCTTGAAAGGATTTCTTCTATTTTCTACACTTGTTAGAATGTAGAAAAAAATATTCAGTGACCTGAGTGCATGCAATCTGCAATTGCTGATTATAGATCCAATAAAGATTACATGTATAATGTATCACCTATTGGGATTGATTAATACCTCTATTTCTCGGTAGCCTTGAATCTGGTTCTTGATAACCTAATTCATCTTTTGTTGTTTTTTATTGAAACTCTTAGTCTGATCTATAGATGTGCTCCTTGGCTACTATCATCCTCACATACATATGAAATGAATGATTACACATCTTTTTATACAATATATTGACCTAATTAAGTTTCATGTATTACAAAGATAACTCTATGATCAAAGGTTTACAACTTGACCTTAATCTCCTAGTTTTCATGTTTTCAATTAGTTAGACTAATTAAAAGAATTAAAATTACATTGCTTATCCCTCAAGAAATGGTTTTAAATAAAATTAAAATGCTTAATATAAAACATAAGTGTTTTATCTGACATGGAAGTCAGATCCATATTTCTCGGGATATAACTGACTTTCGGTGTCTGATGCTTGGGTTTCTCTGTTGTCTGTCTGTCGGTGTTCCTTTTGTGAACTATTCATCAGGTTCCCTTTCTCTGTTAGGTTCCTCTTCTTTTCTACTCAGTTGGTTTACACTTCAACATTTTCGGGTTGAACTATGCAAACTGTGTCAGGTTTCTCTTGTGATATGTCTTGTTGGGTTTCTCTTGAACTTAACACTTTCAGTGAACTTTGTTATCTGTACTTTTGGTTTGTACTGAAAGCCTGTCTTTCTGTGTAGGTGTTACCAATGGTTCAGAAAATGTTTTCCCTTTGCATACTAATGGAAAAAATAATTTCTTCACGAAACCACATCTCGCATTTCCAAGATCAAGAATGCAAAGGATAAAAAGGTTAATCTGATCAAGAACTCTACATGTGAAGAGACTAAGTAAAATTTTTTCCCCAAGGTTTCCTCACAACCCGATGATGCTGGAGTGATCTCAAGCATACCACCTATGGTTTTTCTAGTCAAGGATGTCTGAGCCTACATCCACTATAAGGTTGCAAAGATTGGAGGTCTCAAAGTTGAGGAAGCTTACAAGAAGCTTTGCACAAATGGAAACATCAAGGATGAGACTAAACACATTGAGGTAAACGGGTTGATAAATGCCCTAATGTTCCAAAAGGAATTTAAAACTGAGTGGACCCAGATAGTTCTTAGCTAGGTACATGACCAAAAGATGTGGCTAGATGAGCCAAAACCAAATACCAAGGATGTAATACACGTAGTAACCGGTTATCCAGTAACCTAGAAGGTCAAAGCACTCAAACATCCTCCTCGACCCGATATAGAAAATATGATAGGTGCAGTATGGGATGGCAGAGGTTTAAAGGTAAAACCCATCATTGATCCAGAACTAAATTTCAGTGCATGTGTATTCGGATACAAGGTATTCTAGGCCAGCTAATTAAACAACATAGCATGCAGATCAGTTGACAATGCCCATAAGATTGTGAAGAAGGGATTACAAATGGACCTATCTGAGCTTCTACTGAAGAAATTGGAGGAGACCATGAGGAAAATTGGGTCAGAAAGGAATAATTCATGTAAGTTCAGATCACTCCTCATGTGTACATTTTTCTATTTCCTGAACTTCTTCCCTTTTGTCGGTAATGTCAATTGGGACACTACCCAACTAGTGACAATTCAAATTAGTGAACTTATTAAGTCACTAGGGGAAAACTCTACATCAGTCATGGATACATATTTCACCAGATTCAAAGATAGAATGAAAAAGAGGATGAGGATACCTAAATAATTGGAGAAGTATAAGGATGATATATGTTTCATAGTAGATACAGACACCACATTGATAAATTCAGTTGTACCAAGGAAAGCATGGTTAGAACCACTTGATTATGAAATAAATATTGATCAGACCACAAATGCTATTGAAGAATTACTAAATGAGGCAATTGACAAATCACTACCAAGATTTGGCACCTATGAAGAAGCTAAGGCCAAAATTAATCAGGCCTAGTAGTGAAGAAGATTGACATAAAGAAGACTAAAATGGTTAAGACACTTCAAAAGAAGTTGTCAGTTGATGATCAAGAAACATAACAAAAATATGACACTAAGGGATAGTCACACATCAGTGAAGGTGAAGAAGTGAGTGACTCTGAGTCAACTAAGTCGGATGCACCACCTCCAAAGAAGACAAGAACTACTGATGCATCAAGGATGAGGATTCAAACTATAAAAGATACAAACTCACCACCGGTCAAGAAAGGACAAGTGAGGACTTATAAAAGAAATCCTCAAGCCGGGCAAACATCATAACCAAAGAGAAGAAGGAGATTAATTGCAAGTAAGGAAGATAAAGAAGACACTGAACAAGTTGAACAAGCTGAAAAGAACAAAGATCCTACAACAATTGATGAGATTGCTACATCAATCATCAAGATAGGTTGCATATCAAATCCTAAGCTCAAATAATGGCTAACTCTGAAACCCGAGGATCAAGTTAAGATAGAAGAAGCCATCATCTAGGGAATGATTTCATTCAAGTATGTACTTGTACAGTTTGATAAGATGATGCCCCAAGAATTTAATAAAAGCCTATTAGAAATGTGGACAAATGCACTAAAAATGAAAAATAGATAAGGGAAAGATCCCCAGTAACAATTATGCCACCCGAGTCAAAGATGGAAGAAATTGATGAAATGATGAAAAAACATTCAAAGAAGTTCTTAGAAAATTGAGAGCCTACAAAGTACTACATGGTAGCCTAATAGAGCTTGACAAAGAAAGTGATAAAGCTTGGAGAGAAATACATAATATACCTAAAGAAGATACAAGTCACGAGAAGGAATTAGCTGCTACCGAGACCCCTCACAATGAAGAGAAACAAGCTACACCCAGTCGAGAACACATCATATATATTTACTATATTATATATGCAATATTATATATATATGTGTGTGTGTGTGTGTGTGTGTGTGTGTGTGTGTTATAAATAATTATTACAATTTCTAATATATAAAATATATTATTTTATAATATATAATATAAAAGTACTATATTATATATGCAATATTATATAATTTTAGTATTTTACTAACCTTTTATTTATTATTTAAATTCCACCTTACATTTAAAATTTATAGCTATATTTTAGATTTTTACAATTATAACTATACTAATGAAACTATATACAAACATAACTAATTAAATATCATTTTTAAGATTTTACAGAAAGTTTCTTATTTAATTTTTAATCTATAATAATTTTACTTTTATGAAATAACTATTAATTAAAATATACTTAATATTTATAATAAAATTAGAATTAAATTTACCTATATAATTATAATTATAACTAATTATAGGAAATACAGGCCACTACTTCACACTTGTTTCTTGCTACTTTTAATAGTCCAAAGATACAATTATAAAAGGAAAATTCCACTACTTAAGTAAATATTTTTTATTGTGTTTTTTTTTCCAATCTATCTTTCTTTGGTCCCAAGTCAAAGTTAGATAGAACATATCCAAAATCTAAATTAAGTTGGATATCTATTAAAAATAAATATATTATAATTTGTATACCTCATATTAGGCCATTAGCATTATAAATATACTTAACTTTTCATTATTCTACAATAGTAATTCAAATAAATATAAAATTAAAAATTTCAATTCATTTTCTTATACAATTAAAATCAATTATTTTTAGTAATGATACAAACTTAGTTTATTTAGACATGACTATATCGATAATAAATTCTTTAATTATGCAAAGGGTTGTGAATAC
This sequence comes from Thuja plicata, assembly GCA_018584345.1. NCBI lineage: Eukaryota > Viridiplantae > Streptophyta > Pinopsida > Cupressales > Cupressaceae > Thuja > Thuja plicata. The sequence continues at coordinate 530,367 of MU225023.1, read as the reverse complement.
TAACTGTAGACACCCTAAAATGGACAGGCTTGCAACTTTACATTAAAACCCTAATTTTCATCTATTAATTAATGGTTTCTTAATCATTAATTAATCATCTATTTTCTTCTAAATTCACCTTTCTCAAATCATCTAATCCAATTCTCAACATTAATTAAATAATTAATTTTATTTAATTAATTAACATTTAAATGATTATTTACCAATATTTAATCAATTAAATTCAATTTCCTATAGTTTAAATCAAATATTTAAACTCAATAATTATATTCTTCCAATTAAATTAATTTAATTTCATCAAATAAAGCAATTCTTAATTAAAAAGAATTCAATTATCTCACATGTTGAAAACAATTAATTAATAAATGAATTAAATATTCATTTATCA
>MU225023.1:489588-500061 GCA_018584345.1 Thuja plicata | reverse complement strand
TATATATATATATATATATACTTTTAACTTAGATCCATTTTATTTAAACTAATAGTTCATAAATTTACAGGTAACATGATAGAGAATTCAAATAAAATTGTTGAATGTGTTGAATGGTGTCAAAGTCATTTTGCTAGTTGGGACACCAAATACAACAAACGTTATTTTTGGGAAGTGAAAGGTAATTTATATTTTTTTGGAAAATTATAAATTAAAATTTAATTTCATGTTCATCTATGTTATCATAATTGTTTATCTAAAAATGTGCAACTTTCATTTCATATTTGTAACAGATATAGACCGATTTAATCCTTACAATTGTCAAAGGATTGTTGGTATTAGAAGTTTACATTAATTTATGAGTACCAGACAACACAAGCCTCTATTGATTCAAGTAAGAGAAAAAACATGTTTTTGTGCTGACTGCGTTGAGGACAATCTAATGAGTCAATGTGAGAATATTGCAAATGGATATGTTTCATGATGGGATATGAAGGAGTTAATCAGAATGCCTCCTTATGAAGATGATGAAATTGACATAAAAATTCATGATCTTATATATTCAATTGATTATGAGCGTGTATCTGATTTATTTTTTATAGGTAGGTGCACGCACATACATGTTCTTTTATTTAAATTTAACATATTGCACTTTTGATTTGAATTTAATAGAGTCTGGATTTGTATAGGTGATATTTTTGTTGTGGTTGTGGATCCTAACAATGCGAAAAGTGTAGATTATTATCTACTAAGATGAACGAAAGCATAATCCAAGTTGCCAAAATAAATTGTAGATGGTGATGGATAGTCATATCTGACTGGTTCAGTTGTTATTGAAGGAACATATTATCAGAAAATAAAGATAGACAAAAATGGTGTTCAATTTATTGAATATATGTCTGGCCAAAAAGTTCTACATTATAGTCACTTGGTTATAGCAAAAAATTTGCAATTTGAGACATTGCAAAAAAGAGAATGTGGCAATCAAAATTGGAGGTTGCCTATTGAATAACATGAAAAACTTTTGGATATAATAAAAGATAGAGAGGATCTAGACTATATGTATCATGAGCTTTAGGATAAAATTCTTTTTGTAGCTCTCGTACTTTCATATTTGAACTCTTATTTAATATATTGGATATATGCTATTGAACTCTACAGTTTGAACTCTATAGTTATGCATGCTTGGTAAATTGTGTATTCTTTTATAATGTATATTTTTATGGTTCAATAATTTTAATATATAGCTTTTATGTATGTTGTTATAGATTTATGTATTTTATGTATTTAGATTACTTAATTGTATTTTAAAATGGTTCAATGGTTTTAATATATATGTTATGTGCATGTTTTGATGTGTATGCTTTGACGTATGACCTCCCCTTAATACCTTCCCTTAAGACATGACATTATTTAGATTACTGAATTGTATTTTAAAGGTCCATTACATTAGTTAAGGTTGTACATGACATAACATGTTGTTATAATAGGTATAAAAATAACTCTAAGATATGAAATAATACATTCATATATAACATACATACATATATATGAAATGACTAAAAGTAACATGTATATATGTAATGTCTAAAATATGAAATAACTCATTCACATGTATAACATACATACATATATGTAGTGACTAAAATGAACATGTATATATGTAATGGCTAATATATGAAATAACTCATTCACATGTATAACATACATACATATATGAAATGACTAAAATGAACATGTATATATGTAATATCTAAAATATGAAATAACTCATTCATATGTATAACATACATACATATATGAAATGACTAAAATGAACATGTATATATGTAATGTAAAAAATATGAAATAACATACCAACATATAACAAGTACATGTATATATCTGAAATAACATGTAGATTAAATTTCTAGAATAGATGTGTCTGAAATAACATTTACATATGAAATATCTAAAATAGCATGTGTGCTCAATTAGGGCCATAACCTGATCTGTGACCTGATGATGGCTCGCCTCCTCCTGATCTCTATGTGCAATAAAAGAAATATATGTGTCATGCATAAACACATGTATAATAAATTAAATACTTATGATCATAGAAAAATTAAGTTTAGAAAAACATCTAAATTTACTCGTCAATCAGGATACACAAGATCACCAAGAGTCTGTAAATCCCCATATGGCTCCATACTGTCCAAAATACTCTGGAGAATATTAATACTCAATATTTTTATTCAAATCATATATGAAAAAATGTAAATACATCAAAATTTAAATAAATATATACCATAGCAGTGTGTAATGCTCTCCCGATAGTGCTCAAATGTGAAACATGTAAGGACACCTCTGAGGGATCAATATAGTCATCTTTAAGCAAGGTGGTAAAAATTTGATGATTTGGATGTGATTAAGTGTCCTGAGTAGACTGGTGAAGTGTATCCTCATCAACTGTAGTCTGCTGAGGAGTTGTAGGTGGTGCAGGAATATCCTCCTGCCTCTATGCACCCTAAGAACTTGATCTAGTAGATCTACTAAGAATGGTGGGGAAAAATGATGGGACCTCCCTAAGAATAACCCCACCGATAATTTGTAAAGCTTGATATGCGCAAGGTAGATCACTAGATAAACATGCACCCATACGAAACAACTGGTCCAAATCTGATATAGTTGCAACCTCTAAGGGAGATGGTATGTCTACTATCTGGTATGGATCATCACTAGAGTATGCATTATTTGCAGGTGCAGAAATGCTAGGATGGGAATGCAAAATGTATCTCCCTAAATGGTCAGTTGACATCTCCTAAACCTGTTTCATGATACTCGCTATACTAGAAAATACATCCCTCATGATCCTATCATCATGTACACTCTGTCCTGCAGCTGTCATTTCCAAACCTTTTGGTAAAACCAAAAGGTTTGGAACTACTTTTTCCTTCTTATTAGTGGGAGTTGGGGCATTAGGCCCTCTCAATCTGTTAGATAGTCTCCCCCTCCCTTGCCAAACATGACCAAGAAAATCTGTATAATCAATATCATGATGCAAATAAAATTCTGAAAATGATTGTTTGTAGAAATATAGTGGAAGCTCATCCTTCTGGGGCCATCTATGATGAGAAGCCAACCATCAATGATATATAAATGGTGAAACAAGGTCATCCTCGCATCAAGTAGTCATATAACCTTTCACCTAAGCTCTATCTTGGTAATGAGGAAACATGGCCTTCACCATAGCGGTGGAAACCTCTGAGTCAACCTGTCTATACTTCAAAGTGTCAGAATGTTGCGGGAGAGAGAAGTATAGATTGTATCAATAGATATTCTATCATAAGGTTTGTATGATTGAACTGTGTCAATCATATGAACTAGTTCCTCTCTAATAATCTTCACCCTATCCCTATTAGGAGGGGTGGTGGATGACTGAATCCTTTGATCGAGAACCTTAATAGCTCATCCCAATCAAGCTATGGTACTAGTAAATAACTCCTCCCTTCCCTCTCTAGAATCAATAGATCTATGATAAGGGTGGTCACTACCACCCCCTGAACATTAGCCTCTCCAAAATCTACAGGTGATGCCCCTCTACCCAATGCCATGTGATAGAAAAACTAGACATATGCTCGAAAGTATAAAGAAAAATATATACAGGTCTTTGTACATGTACGTGGTCCAATTCTAATTTAATTATATATTTAAATACATGTGTTGCAAATAAATAAACTTGAAAACACTTGAATTTGCATATACATTTGAAAGAAAAATGATTTAAAATCATATACATACATGTACATATTTTCTAATGAAAAGAGGTTTTTAGTTATGGTTCAATTTTGTCTAGGTTTACAACTAGCCTAGTTGAATGTAGATTGATGTTTCATGTTTAGGTTTAGGGATGAACTTGGTTTATTTCTCAAATAGGTTTAGGGTTAATTTGTTCGTGGTTATCCCATTCATGTTGGTTTCTAGTGTTCTAAGGTTTATGTTGGCTCATGGTCTAGTTTCACATGTTGCTTTCATGTTAGGTTCATGTGTTGGTTTCATGTTAGTGTTTCTGTTGGTTTCTAGTACATTAGGGTTTATGTTGGTTCATGTTCCAGTTTCAGGTTAGGTTTCATGTTGGTTGAACATGTTATGGTTTATTTCTCAATTAGGTTTAGGGATCTACTTTTAAATTAGGTTTACACGGTTAGGGTTCATGTGTGTTTGTTTATTGTTAGGGTTTATGTTGGTTAACGTTCTAGTTTCATGTTAGTTTGTAGCTAATTCCATGTCATGATAGATGAAATAGATAAAAGAAAACAAAAATACATATGTATGAAAGAAAAATGATTTAGTACGTTAAGGTTTATGTTGATTTATGTTTCAGTTTCATATTAGGGTTCATGTTAGGGATCAATATGGTCAGGGTTTCATGTTAGGGTTCATGTTAAGGTTTATGTTGATTTATGTTTCAATTTCATGTTTGTTTCATGTTAGGGTACAATGTTATGTTTAATATATTTTGTAATACTAATGTTTTCTAATGTCTTGTAACATTTTCCTAATATTTTGTAATGTATTTTCCTAAGGTTTTGTTAGGGTTCAATATAGTTAGGGTTTCATATTAGGGTTAATTTTAGAGTTTATGTTGATTTATGTTTCAGTTTCATGTTGGTTTCATGTTTTGTAACATTTTCCTAATGTTTTGAAACATATGTAATAAAACAAAATTAATTAACTAAGTAACTAACATATTATCTTAACTGAAAAAAAATTAAATCTACATAAAACTATATTTTTCATTTTCTAAAATTAAAAATAACAAAATTAAAACAAAAACATCAAATAATAGTAGAAATACATTAATTTAACAAAAAAAAACTTAAAAACATTTAAAAAACAAAACAAAAAAAACCATACCTATTTTCGGCCAAAGTTCTCCAATTTTGCTTCGCGATTCTTGGAAGGCGTTCAATACAAATAGCCTCTCTAAGGAAATTTCAAGGTATATATGGTTTTTAATGGTTTTGGTCGAAACCGTTTTGGGCAGAACCAATCTGACTGAAACAGTTTCGGCCAGAACTCATTTTCCACATCAATGCCACATGGCGCCGTATGTGTGTGCCATGTATGTACGGCCAAAAACCTTCTAGATGAAACTATTGCGGTCAAAATAGTTCTGACCGAAACTACAAAAATGGTCCTTAAGTGTGACACAGCTTCATACTTTTACCCATATATATATGAAAATATTATTATAGATGTTATATAATAATTTATATGTTTTTTCTATTATTATTATAAAAAAATTAGATTATCGATGGGATGTTATATCTTACTATCAGCCTAACTATTGCACTTCCTATTGGTGCAAGTGATAGTAAATAAAATTTCTTTGCAAAAGTAGATCGATCGATTCTTGAATGAGCATCACTTACCTTGTTAACCTCTATAATGGAATATGTAAAGAGAGAATTTGATTATTTGTGAATATTTGGATATTTACTAACTACACAATAGAGGTTTTATGTGACATGATTGAAGAAGGGGAAGGAAAATATTTTTGACATCTCAAGTTATAATGAGGTTATAATAGTTTAGATATTGATATAATTTTTCTCATTGGGTATGTGCAAGATCATGGTATGCCAAAAAGTGGCAATGTGAAAAAATCCCTTTTTCACCTATCCAAAAATGCACTAAAAATTATGTTGACTTTTTAATAGGCCTGGACGTCAGTACACATGGCCAAAGGTAACACCAAAGCACAAACTGTATCAAGTATCAGATAGATATCTCGATAGCTATTAGATATCCAATAAATCAATCAAGTATATGATCCAATTTTCTTCCTTTTTCACCTTGAATCATCACCAATATGTTAATTTTATTATTTATCATTTTTCAATATTTTTTAAATTAAATTCTTATTTTTTGCCTTAAAAATAGGGTTTTTTTATTGAATTTATTTATAATATTTTTAATTTGGTTGTAATTGTATATTTATTTCTTATGTCACCTAGCATGGCTAACTCAAACCAACCACAAAACCCTCCCCTACTAAATAAAAAACCTAAAAATAATCTACAACCCTCTCAAAACCCTTGGCCTTTAGAGGAACTCATAGGCGACAATCTAAATCAATTGAGGGGCTTCCAAAACACATATGACATTTTCCCTACATATACCACATGTTTTCCACGTTAAAATCCATTGTTGAAAATATGGATAAGTTTACACTACAACATAATGTTGCACTTCATTGGTGCGAGGCCATTTTATGCCAAGTATAATAATAGGGTAGACTGTGATGGGGTTCATTCCCTTATTACAACTAAAGATGATATATGTTACATTTTTGTGAATCCAAAAATTGGATTAAAAGTGGACCCTAAAAAACCCAAATTTTCTATCAAATGGTGCACAAATGATGCAATGCGTGAGCACTTTTTGGATCGCTGGTGGATGGTTTTTGATAGACCACCCCACAACAATTTGGAGGTGATGTAACAAAAATCCTTTCTCTCCTAACATATCCTCAAATAGGGTCTTCAATAAGCATCTTCTCTAGCCTAAGTAGGGTTCTCCAATAACCCAAACATTCAAGGATACCTCTCTCAAGATCCCACTCAATTTCAACTTGAGTACACCAACAAGAAAACCAAACTGCTTCAACACTTAGCCATAGTGCTTTCCTTGCCCTTCTTTACAAAATGATCCAACTGGATCAAGATATCCTCCATATGGAGAGGTAGTCTACTATATTGTTAATTGGATCCAATCCAATGTCCACAAACTCCCTTTGCACTAAAACCCTAAACGAGTTCCAAGAACAAAGCCAAATTCACCCAAAACAGGGCTACAAGCATTAGGCCTAATTAGGCTCTTTTCCTAAAATAACTTGTAAAAATCATTAACAAGTTGGAAAAATAGAAATGGATACATATACCCTTTATCAAAAAACTAAATATTTTCTAGGTCTTGTTTCCCAAAAGTCTCTGTACAATGACTCCTATAATCATGCCTAAAAATTAGGGTTTCTAAGCATTAAGTCTGTCTGCACAAAATAACTTGTTCTTGGCACACTAAAATCCTTTCCCAAAATTCTCCTTCAAGTTGGGGCTCCTCCATAGACCACACTACCTTTCCATAATCACTGATTGAATCAATGAATGCTTTCAATCCCTTCCATTAGCTCTGCAATTGCCTGTGATCCCTAGCCATGCAACTCTGGCTCACCCAGGGCATCAAATTAAAAACAACTCCCATGATTTACAAGTCCCCTCCTTCACTATAAAATATGTACATGGATTCATCATCCTAATCTCAAAGGCCCATGTAGATTCCACAGTGGGAAGAGGATCTATGACCCCATCTTCACTAGTTGCCTAGTTCAGACCAACGACTGGACAAAAAACAAAATTATTTAAAAGACTAACTAGAAGATTAAAAAATTGAAATCCAACACCACAAAGAAACTTAAAAACACCTACTCTAACACTTCCATGGATTAAATTACTCAATTCAATCCATTAAAACACCAATTGCTTAGAAAAACAATAACTATGACTATTCTTTCTATTACCTAGTCCGTACACACACTTACAAAAAAAAACCAACCCTTTCAAAAGGTCCAGGATAGCCTTAAGTAGTTGAAAAAGACAAAAAATCAATGGTTTCAGATAGTTATAAAACCAATTGCTTGAATTTTCAATTATGCAACAAATGTTGTCAGTGACAACATTGACAACTTTTACATATTTTTGGATTTGCTCTCCAAACTTGGTCATAAGTCCACCAAACTTAACCAAATGCTTATATAAGGTGTTAGAACATTGAAATAGGACCTCAAGTCCCTTGATTTTCCAATTTGACATCAAAATGCATAAAAAACCCTTTTGACATAATGTGGACAATCTTATAAATAAGGTCACTAAGGACCTATTAAGACATCCTAAATTCACACACTTCACACTAGGACTTGTTTAGTCCCCCTTATTGCACTAGTGGTTTGGCTAGGACCACTACAAGATAATAAAAAAATAGAAGCCCTAGGTTCCTTTGTAGCCCTACCGAGGTGCTCCTACACCATACTCCCCCATAAAGGAAAGTTATGTCACTCCTGTGGACAAAAAATCTTCAAAGATGCCCACCTTTTTGAAGTTTTCTTCTACAATCCATGAGGCTTCATCTGATTCAGGCCTATGCTTCCACTTGATTAGGTGTTCCATGTACACCTTATGCCTTGTAGTATTCTTAACTCTTGAGTCTAGAACTCTGTCAGCATCCAACTAAGGCTTTGGAGGTAATATAGTAGTCTCAACATCACCATTGAACCCTTGACTACTTTGACCATTCTCTGCTATCTAACCTTTAAATTAGATCAAGTCTTGTACACTGAACATCAAAGAGATGCTCAAATATGAAGGTAGGTATATTTTATATTAATTAGCCCTAGATTTGGCTATGATCTTGCAAGGTCCCACCCTCTTCATCTAAAATTTAGGAGGGACACCCTTCTGTAACCAAGATTTGTTCAAATGAACCATCACATAGTCACCTACCTCAAACTGAATGTCTTTCCTCTTTTCCTCAACTTTGACCTTCAAATTTTGTTGATTGTCTTGGATTTTCTTCTTGACCTATTCTTGGATCTCCTTCATGGTTTGAGTGAATTCCTTAGCATGAACACTCATGTACTCCATGCCTCCAAGATCGCTAAGATCACAAACACACCTCTTGGGTGTGTTGGTGCTCAAATAAATAGATTGGATTTCCTATGGACTTGCCAATCCAATGATGGGAAACCCAAGTGATTTGGACAACTAACAAGTTTAACCTCAGGGAAAGGTTGAAACTTCTATAATTATGGCTTTGCACAACCAAGGATAGTAGGCCTACACCTTAAACTTAATCCTTAAGGATTTTTATAGTAGATAATGATACTTAAATCTCTCCTTTACAAGTATGGAAAGTTACCTTGAAAGGAATCAAACTGTCATCAATTGTAAGATAAAATTGCAAAACTAAATGCTTTGTGAGATTTGTAAAGAATGATTTGTAAAATGTATATATAAATTAATGGATTTTAGAATATCTAAACAACATGAAACAATGAGTCAAATTTCTATCTCCAATAACAATCAGATCAGTTCCTATATCAACTTGGGCAATAGAGTCAATCCAACATTCAATCCTATGTACAACTTTTCAAGATGGTACTCAACCATCAACTATCTGACTTCTTTAGATGAAGAAAAGATTAATGTGTTAGAGATTTGATTCTGAGCAGTTGATTGATTCTATGTTTGTCATTGATGACAGCATATAATACACAATAGTAATTCTATATGTACTTATTAGAATGATGATATGAAGACTTGTGTGGATAGATACATATTTTTGACATGTTTATTATGTTATGTTCATACATGCAGACCCAGATATGATGTTTCAGTAAAGTTATGTAATTCTGTTATTGGCAGTTACAGTTTTGGAAGTGTAACGGTTTAGGGCCGACGTATATCACATGTTTCTTGAGTTACGCCTATCTTTTGTATATGCATGTGTATATTCATGATTAGTTATGATTTGATGATATTAATCCAAAGGTGCCAAACATGTTTCAAGAAGATTGCAAAGTTAGAGTTAAATTGGTGAGGCTGACTTAGTGAAGCATTGCGTCTATTTGGTTTATACTTGCACGGTTTTAATTATGCTTGCATGCTTAGTAGAGCCGAAAAGGATGTTATGAAGAGTTGTCTTATAGGTCCCATGATCTCATACTATGAGGAAGATACTTATAGCAAGTCAAAGGTGACACCCTAAGGGTGAATGAGACGAAAAGATAAGAAAGATGTACAGAGTAGATTATCAGAGTTGGTTCATTCATCAAGATTCTATGTGAAGAAGAAGTGAAAGATTGCAATACACTAGAAATAATCAAGACAACAGGTCTACTCTACAGTCCATCATCAGATATAGTGCATATCTGTTATTCAGAAGGTTGTAGCCTTCACCATCAAGCAGTGAGGTTTTGGACAGTGAGTCCACCACCCCTAATAGGGTTACTTGTAAAAGATTCCTAACAGGGTCTGACCCTTAACCAGGTCACTATACTTATTGTATTGTATTGTACAACTCCTAACAGGGTTGAAATATCTTCTGGAAAAGATTACTACAAACAAGTATAGTTTATTGTGGGTGCTAATTCCCACCGGGTTTTTTACCATTTGGTTTCCCAATAATCAAATTGTGTGTTGAGTACTATGTTATCTGATTAAGCATTTACTTTGTTGTATTCTAAAGTTAAAGAAGTAAAAAGAATTGAAGTTACTGATAACTGATTCACCCCCCCCTCTCAGTTATCATTTGGGACTATTCTAACAATTGGTATCAGAGCCAAGTGCCTTGGAGAAGAAGCCTAATAGCTTAAGGCAGATCAGATGTCTTACTTTAGAAAAGAAAGCCCTAAGTTTGATGGAGAAAATTATCTGG
>MU225023.1:469444-480040 GCA_018584345.1 Thuja plicata | reverse complement strand
CAATAATCTATCACCTTTTAGGACAACTTATCAGCACAGCTGAATTTTAGTATTTCTAACTAAAAATTAATTTTGGCCAAACATATGGTCTAGCTAGATTCATTATAGTTAAGTTAGATAAGTTTTTCTACTTTTCCAATTGGAAATGTCTATTAAATGCATGTTTTATACCACTTTGAGGCCAATTACCGTAGAAATAAAATTATTTCAGAAAAGTGACGTTTCAATAACTCTAAGACTTTTTAATAATATTTTTTTTAAAATACAAAAATACCCTTTTGTAGAGATCAGAGTCAAGAATATCTCTTATAGATTTTATAGGGTTTTAATTATACATAGTCTATTATAATTAAAAAATATTGCAAGTAGGTATTTTAATAGTCAAGGAGATGTTAATTTGGAGAAAGAAAAAAAATAGTAAAACATATTAAATAAATTTGAAAGACATATGGTGCACTAGAAGAGATATTCCTCTTCAAGAATATATATTTCTTTTTTTGTTTGGGATATATTTGTTATGAAAAATATGGCGGGAGATGAAAACTGTCGATTTCAGGTGAGTTGGAATTTGAATTGTTATAAAAGAGAAAATATAGGTCACAAACCAATTTTTATTTCTTCACGCACTAGCTATATATGTCATCTATAACATATTTTGAAATTAGGGGAAAAAATGTTTATTTACATATAATGTTTTGGCGGGAACTAGACCCCTAGTTTTCAGCATGTTTCTGCAACTTAAAAATCGTCTTTAAACATTTTTAAAAAAAATCAAAAATTATTCAAAAAAAATATTAAAAATATTAATCATAAACTTCATCCATTTTAAAACATTTTTTTAGTTTAAATCATCTTCAAATTCCAAACATAAATGTCACTTTTATACTATTGAAGCTGAACAACTTTGGTTTTGTCATCCTTTTCCTTTGTAAAAGGGTGACAGATTATTGTGCTTTTACCCTATAACTATCCTTAAAAACATGTGGCCAGTAATACCTAGCATGAAGTATCTTATGGGCAGTAGTTCTTGCTGAAAAATGACCCCCACACACTCCATCATGTAACTCTTTCAAAATGGCATCTGCTTAGTGCATGTTTAGACAGAATAAAAGGACACCTCTATTTTTCCAGTACAAGTATCCTTGAATCAAAACATACCTAGATGCTTGCAATTTTATTGTCCTCTTTTGATTTTCTTTTAAGATTTCTTGGAATTTCATATGTTTAAGGAACTATACTATGTCAATATACCAAGGACATCTTTCAATACTTACCACTGATTCATCAATGCTTACCTGATTTATTTGAACCGCTTCAAGATTTGATTCTGCCATAAGTTTTGAAAGACCCTTTCCTCTAACCAACTTTGTTATTTAGATCTCCATATCAAACTATTGGATTTGATTCATCCATTTGCATCTTCTACCTATCACTTCAAATTGCTTAAATATATCTTTAATTGCTACATTTGGCACATAAGCTATCACTTTTGCTCCTACCAAGTATGGCCTAAAAGATTTCACTTCTTTAACCAGAGCATAAGCCTGATTCTCATTTATATCATAATTCAATTTGGATGCTTGAAGAGTTTTACTAAAAAATGCTATTGGCTATTCATAACCCTCATCATTTTTCTATAACATAACTGCAGCAATAGTATGATAGGATGCGAAAGAAAATAACTGAAAAGGCTTTGAAAAATCAGGTGTTTTAAGAACTGGAGCTTCCTTAATAGCCTTCTTGATGTTAGAAAATGCTTCTATGGCTTCATTAGACCATTTAATTTCTGCACCTTTCTTAAGAATCTTGGCAATAGGTTTAATAATCTCTGCAAAGTTAGGGACAAACCTTCTTACAAAATTTATCTATCCAAAGAAAGATTGAATCCCTTTAATATTTTTAAGAATTTGAATCTTATCTACAACTGCAATCTATTCAGGATCTATTCTTACACCATCCTTTGATACAATGTGACTAAGAAGCTTCCCTTCAATAACCCCAAAATGACACTTCTTAGGGTTCAAAGATATCCCATATTCTAAAGCTCTTCGGAAAATTTTCTCTAAGTGTTTGCAATGATCATCTACCCTTTTGGAGTAAGTTGTTAAATCATCTTGATATTTTTCCATGATGAGATCAATCAAACCATCAGAAGCCACATCCATTGCTCTTTGGAAAGTTGCTCATGCATTGGTTAATCCAAAAGGCATTCTTGCATACACATAGGTTCCCCAAGGAGTGGTGAAGGCTATTTTGTATTTTTTTGATTCCTTGACCTTCACTTGGTTGTACCCTGAGAACCCATCCATCATAGACAATAATTCACTTCAAGTAACTTTCTGTAAAAGAGCTTCCATATTAGGTAATGCATAATTATCTTTCAAGGAAGATATATTTAAGTTTCTAAAATCAACACACAACCTTATATCTCCATTCTTTTTTCTAACTAGGACCAAGTTTGATACCCATGTAGAATGTCTTATAGGCACAATTATTCCTACATCCCTCATCTTGACAAGTTCTTCTCTCATTTTAGGAGCTAGAATTGGATTAATGGGACACTGTATTTGTCTGAAAGGTTTTGCATCTAGCTTTAAAGGGATTTCATGTTGAAATAAATCCTCTCGCTAGGATTTAAGATCATCATATGAACAAGCAAAGATGTGCCTATATTTTCTTAACAAACTTATCAAATTAGCTCTGATCTTGGGAGTGAGCCTTTTTCCTATAAATACTTCTCTAGGGGTAAGATCATTTCCCAAGTTAATTTTTTCAATCTCTTCCGATTCATTACTTATCTTACCCCTTTTGAAATTTTCTTGATCATCAAATACTCCTTCTAGTGCAACCAAACCTTTGGGAATTTTATTTGTCTTTAGCTGAAGAACTTATTTTCCAAACAAGGTTTCCCTTCCATCATGGTTCTCTACATAATCATTCCAGTCTATGCACTGATCTTCATACTCATCTTCATTGATTAAAAATTTTAGGAGATCTCTATCATCTTCAAATATTTTCTAATTCTGCACATTATTAGGAACTGATGGTCTATTTTTCATCTCCACCTACGTAATCTCATCAAAAGGGACATCAATCTTCTTGATGGCTACATTGGCCAACAAGTCTGCAATGGAATTTTTTGATCTTTCTTTCCACTTAATTGAAAATGCATCAAAAAATTCAATTAAATCCCATACCAGATTTCTATACTGCTTTAACTTAGGATTCTTAGTGATGAATCTATTTCTAGCTTGAGAAACAATTAATTCAGAGTCACCACAAACTAAAAGCATCTTAATACCATATGATGTTGCAATATTTAAACCAAGAATTAATGCTTCATATTTTGAAACATTATTTGTGCATTCAAAATTAAGTAAGAAGGAATATTTTAAGATCTTACCACATGGGGACACAAAATTGACCATAGCACCATTACCTTCTTTACTTCATGCTCCATCAAAATTCATTTTCCAAAGTTCATCTTGATTTTTTTGCAAATGCACTTCAATGGAACCATCAATTTTCAACACTGGTTTAGTAATACTTACTTGAAAATTGTCCATGTCTGAATGGAAAAAGTTTATCTTTTCTACCCCAATTTCTCTCTCAATAATATATGTAGATCTTGGTTCCCTATTAATCCTTACCTCCCTGCCATCAACTAGAATAGTAGGATAAGACAAATCTAGTTGGATATAACCACCTACTAGATTCGACCATTGTCTAGATAAAAGAATTCCATAATAAGTAGGCACTTAAACAATAGTAATATCAGTCTTATATGACATTTCAAGGCAAGCAAGAAATTTAAATTCCACATCTTTCATAATACCAACAACAGGTATAGACCTATTGTCCATAGTGTAGCATTTTCCATAAGTTGTGTCCACCTTCATTCCAAGTTCTTTCATGACTTATGGAGGAATAATGTTTACTGCTGCTCCTGAATCTATCATACAATTCTTATGTGGTTTATTGTTAATTATCAAAGTGAGATTAAAGGGATCCACATGTGTTCTATTTTGAGAAATATTAATTCCTAAATAAACCACAAGAGGATCTTCATTTACTACTCTTTGATTGGATTCTTCTTTAAAAATATTACCTACATTGGACAATACTTTTATAGTTTCATCTTTAAATTGAGGTACTTTCATCATTTCTAACAAAGGAATGGAAATTTTTACCTGAGATAAGCATTAGATATAAAATAAATATTATTTGGAAGAGACTTACTGACCATTGATTTCTCTTTTGCCAATTTAGGTTCTTGATGAGAATCTACCTATTGACTTGCTTTTACATCATCATCTTTGGTTCCTTTTATGTCAGGTTGACTCACCTTCTTTTTTGGCACTTTGATACATGTTCCTGCAAGCTTTCCTTGATCATCATTTATTGTTTTATTTCTCAGTTTTTAGTTACTTCTTACTTCCTCAAGAGCTGCAACAGTATATGCTTCTTTTTCCTCATTTGTTAATCTTTGATAACTGGTGTTTTTCCTTGTTGTTTATCACAATGATATATTCTATTCAGATCTTCATGGTAAACGTACTCTTCTTTAGAAGAACTATAATCATCTCTTCCCCACATTGGTTCAGATGAAACATTATTCACTATAGGTTGTTGCTCATCATTCTGATCTTCCTCTTCTTGAAATCTCTGGGCCACCACACAACCATCAAGGGAATGTGGTAGATTACAAGAATCACACCAAGGATAGTCTTCCAAAAAATGATTTTTTCTTTTCAATGGATCAAGTGTTTCCTTAGTATAAGACTGATTTTTAGGTCTTCCATCTCTCCATTCGTTCTTATATGACATGTCTTATAATCTAAATCTTTCATTTTTAGGAAATGGTGGCTTGTCATTTTTAGGAAATGATGGTTTTTCATTTATGCCTTGTTTTGCATTCAATTTATTTAGCATATCCATAATATCTTTTAAATCATTCTTTTCAAGAACTTTTGGATTGTGTAATTTAGTATCACTTCTTTTATCTATTCTTCCAGTAGCCCTTCTATTGTTTTCAATATTGGAAACAAACTTGAAACCTTGCTGTAATGTTGCAGCTCCTTGTGATCTAATCTCATAATGTGTTTTACTGTCAAAAGAAGTTAGATAAAAATCTATCAGAAAAGAATCAACATGCCTTATATCTCTTGGAATTCTATTAAGAACTTTATTAAACCATTTATTTAATTCTGTAATGGATTCATTAAATTTCTTTTTAATACTGGCTAACTCATGAAATGCAAATGATGTGTCACTATGATCACCAAACTATTCAATGAATTGATTTAAAAAACTACACCAGCTTGAAATGGATCCATCAGGCAATCCTCTATATCAGTCAGCAACATCTTCAGTTAATGATTGGATAAACAACTTCATAAAAAATTCTTCATGGTTTCCATCTAACTCTTCAATAGTGTTCTTCAAATTTATGGTATGTTGTTCAACAAATTCCACTCCCTTCCCTAAAAATTTTGGAATAGCATTCCTCAAATCACTTGATATGGTATTTGGATATCCAACTATCCCACTGAAATCCAATTGTCTATATCTTTCCACCACCATTGGAGCTCTTCTTCTCTGGCCAATGTTGTGTTGGTTTCCATTGTGACCTTTGAGATTTTGATGATCCATGCCATGGTGATTTTGTCCACTTCTATGACCATTACCCACTCTTTGCTATCTAGGATTACCTCGGTCATAGTTTTCTACATTGTTTGGTTGTCTCCAATAATCATTTCTTCCATTATTATTACTATTTCTTTTATATCTTCCTCTATTATTAGGTTCAAAAAATGGATTTGTATGATCATTGTTGAAAATTGGTTCTCCATTTTTTCTATGAGGAGGATTGTATTTTGGTTTCCCATTACCCTTTGCCATCTCCTTGTTAATCTCTAAGTTTTTGATGATTATTTAGTGTCCACACTTAGTCATTTATTCAGGCAGTTTTGGTCAGCTACCACCATGGCTAAGCTAAAACAGTATAGGCCAAGCTACCTGGCAAGTCATTTCTGAGAAGAATAGATCATAGATGCTGAGCTATCTGGAATTTCTATGTTGAGCGCCAGAGACTTCAGTGCCGAGCAAGACAGTTTTGACATACATGTCAGATATGAAACAAACTTTAAGGTAATATGTTTGGGCCGGCTTATGGGTGTATTGGGCTGACATATGTGAAGCATTTAATATTCTCTACAGAGTTAATTACACATTTAATTATTTTATCCTATGCGTGGCATGAATCCAATCAGAAAATTGGATTGCCTAGGAGGCATAAGTTTTATTTTTGATCGTTGATCTAGATCTATTTGCCAGATTCAAAGAGTATAATAAGATTGCTTCTTACCCTAGTTAAATGAGCGATTGGAGAGAAAAAAGAGTAGGTGCACACATACATGAGAGATGTGTGAAGGGTTGTTTTAATAAGAAGCATATATCTAGCAGAGTACAAGAGCAGTGAGCAGCAGAGTAAAGATATATCAGAGTATAAGATTAGAAAAGGTATTATAAATAGGAGATCCATTATCAGCATCAGAGTGCATATCAAAGGATCATATCTTTAGACATTCTAACAAGTGTATCAGGTGAAATATCTTAATAGAGTGGTTCTAGAAGACCTTTCTAAATCTCTTAGCAGAGTGCTTACTTTACTGTAAGTTGAAATCCTTTCACAAGGTAGATTGTAATGATCTATAGCTCTTAACTGAGCAGACCTTTAACCAGGTAGATTGCATATTGTGATTAAAATTTTGTAGCCCTAACAAGCACACTTTATTGCTATAGTATTGAAGAATTTGTAGGTGTCATCCCCACCCCAGTTTTACCTATTTGGGTTTTTGGGTTACCAAATTCTATGTATTGTGTTATTCGTTTACTATCATGGATGCTACTAGATGTTAGATAGATTACATATTTATATGTTTTTGGATCATTTTGTTTTAAATTTATTAAATTTCAAGATCTGATTCACCCCCCCCCTCCCCCGCCTCTTAGTATCTTGCTTTCCCAATATTGTAGTTCCAATAATTGGCATCAGAGCTTTGTTCTCCTACAAAAGGTTTTAATCATCTTGAGAGTAAAGATCTGGAGATGGAGATTTACAGATTGGGTAAAGTCAGTAAGAATCAAAAGATTGAAATTCAGCTAGCATTACATCAGCTTGAGATAGCTAGACATGAATTGAGGAAGTCATTGAAATCTAGGAAATATTTGGAAAAACAAATGAATGATACTCATTATCAGGAAGAAGACACTGCAAACCTATTTCAGAATGGAGATTCTACTGAGAGTGACATAGAAATTGTAGATCTACTGGAAAAGAACAATGTATTGTGTGAAGAAGTCAGGAACCTGAAAAGAGAATGAGAAATGTAGACAATAAGACTATGTGAAGTAGTGGAACAAAAGAAGAAAGATGAAGATGACAAAGCTATGGCTGAAGAAGATAAAAGAGTGATAACTGTCAGACTTGATGAAAGGACACATGATGTGTAAATGATGACAAACAATTAGGTTGACATGGACAATCAACTGTTACTTGCAAATCAGGAGATCAGTAGGAAAGACATGGAAATTTTGAATCTGAGATATGAGAACAGTCAATTGAAAGATGATTTGAGATCTGAGAAAGAACTGAATGAAAAGTTGAATAAAACTAATGAAGCTTTGACTCATTTTTAGAATCTGATGGAAGCATCAAGGAGACCAAAAGTTTCTTATGGATTAGATCACACTGAACCAAAAACATCAACTGAGAAAGGATAATCATGAAAGACTGGTGAAATGACGAATGCAAAGACAAAGAGAAACAAACCTATATGCCACCACTGTGGAAAACCAGGACACATTGCAAACATTTTATGAAGCAAGAATGGTAAGTCCAATCCTAAACCTAAGTTTAATGGTTATTGCTTTAACTATAAGAAATTTGGACATAAAGCACATGAATGTTGGGCTAAGGAAAATGATGCACCTCCCACATCAAGAATCAATGGATATTGTTACAATTGTCAAAAATTTGGACATAAGGCACAAGATTGCAGATCTAATGCTAAACAACAATGGACATCAAAGAAACAAGAAAAAGCACCAAGAAAAGGCAACACTTACAATTGGGATTATAACACAAGTAAAAGTTGTCATTACTATGAAGAGGATGGACATGCACCTAAAGACTACATTAAGACACATTTCAGAGGAAGATCTAAGAGTTGGATGAATGGAAGTCTAGTTTGTTTTAGTTGTTTGAAAATTGGTCATACTAAGAGAGAGTGCAAGACAAGAGTACCCGCTCCTACTGTTGAGGAAATTAGAGCACATATGAACTAGACATGGGTATGGAAAACATAACTGAGCACTAGTGAAACTACTAAAGCTGAGGTCACCCAATCCAATGGATCATGTGATCACACAATCTCAAACTAAGTAGAAGTGGTAAGTAAGGAACTGTATTTAAATTTCATATCTTACATCAGTTCCTAACATATACTGTGCCAAAGTCCATATCTGCATATTAAAAGATGCATCAGGACATATTTTAAAGTTATAGTACCAAGAAAATTCATCTAAGCACTACAGGTGCTGAGCATCAATATTATACTTAGACCGAGCTCGTCGGCATATGTACTGAGCTAGTTTGGGTTGCGACCAAGAGATTGTCGGAGTCAGCCGATGACAGCTATTTTGCACTAACTCCAAAAGACAGAACATTTATTGCAAACCTACCTCAAAGACTGTAAAGGAATGAACCATTCACAATTCATTTCACCTTACGATTTGAGATTTCTTAAAGTGTTGAAGCATTGGCAAACTTGATTTCAGCAGAGATTTTTGAATAATTATATAGTGTGTCATCGGTCATTCAACAAAAGTGTGAACTTTGACAGTTGTTGAGGTACTCTATTTTAATCTTTGAAGCCCTTTTATCTTGAAATCATGGACGCTACTTCATCTACACCAGTTAATGGAATAGAAAAGGAATTGAGATAAGTTAAATTGGTGAGGAGCGACACTTGTGTGCCTCCCAACTTTTGAGTCATTCCTAAGAGTGTTATCAAAGGTGATTTGACTCAAGCCCTATCTTTGATCCCTCTAAAGGTACTTATGATTCATGACATTAGGGAATGTAACATGTGTAAAATAAGTGAATTTGGAGACCACAAGCTGAGGGATTCCTATGGGAAACTATGTACAGATGAAGTCCTAAAACGCGAACATAATCATCTAGCCGAGCGAGGGTTAACTCGAGCTCTAGACTTTTCAAAGAATTTCAAGAAAGAATGGATCAAAAATGTTCTTAGCAGGGTACATGATATGAGCATTGATGACATATAACTAATTAAATGGTTGACTATATTAAGTTGAAGATGATGCAAGACATTAAATCATTCAATGGTTTGTATTATCATTGATGTCAACTTGATATCATTTGTATGGTCATATACATAATGCCAAAGAATTCAGAGAATCAATGGAATAAAGGTTATGCTTTTATCAATGCATAAAAGTCAAGTATTCACTAAGTGTCAGATTACACCGACAGAGTGCACACCATCGATAAAGACAGAGATAAAGTCACAGTGATACCCGACGAGCAGAAGACAGTATTGCCCAATGAAGCAGAATCAAAGGATGCCCGACGAGCTAAAAATAGTGTTGCCCGACAATCAAGATCCAATGATGCCCGATGGACAGAGATCCTGAAGCTAACTGAAGTGACACCGACGGAACTGGCAGTTTTCACCGGTGATGAACTGTAGAATTAACCGACAAAACAGAGAGATCAGAAAACAAAAAAAATATCTAGCTGACAAAGCTAAAAGATAGACTTAACTAGTTGTTTGATTTGTTTTATTCAACCACAGTTAAGTAAGTGATTTAAAGATGATTTACACAGTTGGAAAGAAGATAACTATGAGATAAATCAGGAGTTAAAGCCGTAAATCAATTTGGCTGGATTGTTTTCCATGCCAAGAATCAAGAACCAAGAACTAAGGAATATCATTTCTATTTAAGAGACAAGAATTTTTCATTATCTGTGTGGTCAATAAGCAATCAAATACACAGGGGAGTGAACTAATAGAAGATGCTAAAGAGAAATTGATGAAGGATTAACTTCATGTAGTCCTGATCAATCAAGCTGATGGAGAGCTAAAGAATTCTACAGACACTGACGAACAGAAAAGCACAGCATCACAGAGCAGAAAGAGTTAAGTATAAAGGAATTGTATTGATACATTGATCAGAAAGATATTGTAAGTAAATCGATCTAAAAATCTACAATTTAGTTGCATTAGAAACAGGTCATTTTTATTTAGTTTAGCCATTGAAGCATTAAGTCTCTTAACAGAGCAGGACTTAATAGTCTTTTGTAATTGAGGTATATCCTAATAGATTACCAAAAGTTTGACTCATGATAGTAGCACCGGTCTTACCTAAAGCCTATTGAAATTCTAAGAAGGAGGTTGATTCAAGGATGGTAGTAAGATTTGCATAAAGCCTATTGACAGTCATGAGACTGATTCAAGGATGGTAGCGTAGATGCCAGATACTTAGTGACAACCTATGTATTGAAAA
>MU225023.1:413664-433290 GCA_018584345.1 Thuja plicata | reverse complement strand
CGTCAATCTTTCTATTCTGAGTGGACCCTGGCAGCAGCTGCAAAAATTTGTCAGAGAAGCTAGGTTTTCCTTTAGGATCATCTCCACTGCCTCCACTAGTAGACGCCATGCTCATAGCAGTACTCATGTTTTCTTGCACTTAGAATCTCTGGTTTGAACGATATTGAAACAAATCTAAGCACAAATCTCTGTATCTCTTAGAAATTTCAATCACTCGAGAACACTATAACAGCTCTGAATATCACCTTTTTCTTTAAAATAATTACTTTGCTCTGAGATCACAAAAATGGTGAATAGGAATGAATGTAGACTCCTCTATTTATAGCCACAAGGTTCAGAGTACATGGCTCAAAGTTCAAAAATGTCAGTTCTGCAATTAATTTGATATGCCATGAAACGTTCAAAAACCTAGCCATAGTTTCTCGAGGTGACAGGAAATCAAATTTAAATCATGAGTATTTTGGCGCAATCACAAAAACGGTTAAGACAGCTGACATGGCACTCTGTGATTCACCTTCTATCATACATCTCAGCTACCTTTTGTACACAGTAATCAAAAATTCTTTTATCTGATTGGCCGCCGGCTTGATTTTCTCTGTCACGTCCTCCACTTGGCGCCGCTTTATGGATCCTATTTATCTGGCAACCTCACGACCTCATAAAGTCTCTTTTTCATGAGTATATCTCCTTAACCATGGTTTACTCTTCAGACTTGGCGGCAACATAATTCCTTTACCTCAGCTAACCCAAATCTTTGCAGCGATCAGGCGACTATGTGAAAATCTAAGTCGCGCAGGGTTAACTTTAACTCATCATTCTTCTCCAGACTACGTGACAAGCCGTTGCACTAAATATTTCATGGTAATCGCCAAGTCGCTAGATACTCACTTTTCTTTTCAAGACTTTACGACAATCCTTAGTCGCTGAGTTGGGAGATCCTGTGTTTTTACCTTTAATTTGAAGCACGTGCCTTTTTCTGTTTACAGCGACCTCGCGACATACCTTAATCGCTTAGTCGGAAGGAATTTCTCCCTGGGGCACTTTTATCACCAGACTTAGCGACCACCGTCAGATCTCTTTATTTCTTCATCGAATGGCTGTCCTTTAATCACTTCAGAATTTCACATACCCTTAAAATATCAAGAGACTTCGCGACCGAGGGTAACATGACTTAAGTCTCCTTATCGCTTGATCCCTTTTCTTTATCTAGTGATCACACGACAACCACTATCATTCTGACAGATGTCATCTATTACTTTGTCCATTTTATGCATTCTGGAAGTCTGAGTCATCTTTCCTGTTCTGGCAACATCCCGACTGAAGAAAATCACTTAACATGTAATTGTTAGTCGCTGGGTCGGGACTGTTATCTCTTAACTGCCAAATATCACGAGACCACGCGACTAAAGAAAAAACTTAACTATTTGAATGTCCTGATCCAGCGATCACGCGACATGAAGGAGGTGCAAGGTCGGGAGACATTTCTTTGACCTGTTGACTCTTCAAGCGATCACCTGACTGAAGGTGGGTCCCGTCTTTTTAAAGCTCATAACATAATTATCAAGTGACAACCCGACCAAAGAAAAATTGCTAAGTCTCGATACATAGATGGAATATTCGATTTCTTCTCGAGACTACGCGATACAAAGGGAAAGCAAAGTCGGGAGATGTTTTGGCATATTCGTTCTGGGTTAAGTGATCAAGCGACCCAACTTAAACTTTTTATATAGCACATGCCTTTAGTGACTGAAAAAGGTAATGAAGAAATAGAAAGACATGGCTAAGGGTTTAAAATACATCGTTTAACATTTGGCCTTAGGGTTTTAACAGGGTTTTGACAATTTGGCAAGGAATTAGCATGAAAACCTGAAAACTTTTCAGAGGGAAGGGCAAGGAAACAGGCAAAAATAGCAAAAACATGAAATACAACCAACACTTCCTTTCCAATTTGGATCAGATTGGAATCCATTTGGGTCAGATTGTACAAATGGGATAAGAAAGGCCAATTTGGGTCTAGTATGAGGTTTGCAAAAGTTGAGTTTTACTTTGTTGATGTTTACTAGTTGAAGGAATTAAGGTCTTGTGATAAGGTACCTAATGAGCCTAGGGTTAGTGGAAGAACCCTATTAGGTCAGTGAGTGACCTAAGAGACCCTAGAAGAGGTCTAAGGAGAAAGACCAGTACTACATCAGAGTGGTATCAAAGCAAGTTTAGAAACTTGGGTAAGTTTGTTTGTGTCAGAGGTGGAATCTTGTGGTTCTACAAAGATGGTGAAAAATGCAGAACTAGCCAAGGATATGGAGGAGAAAAAGGAGAAAAATAGACTCCTTGAGGGTACTTTGGAAGAAATGAGAGTAAATATAGAAGAACTAGTAGATGCTACTAGGAAGAAAGAATATGAAGTAGAATCCAGTAGTAAGGGTAAGAAGAAGATGGAGGAGGAAGACTACATTCATGAACCTAACCCAGTGTTGAATGGTGAACCTTTATTAAAGGCCATAAAGGAACTAAGTGGAAAATCTTTGGAAGGAATACCTTTATTCAGAGGAAAGATGGATATTGAGGTAGTCATGAACTGGATTGAAGCAATGGAAAATCATTTTGAATGTGAAGGGATAAGTGAGGCCCAAAGGGTTAAAGTGGCCAAGTCTAGACTCAGAGGGTCAGCCTTGACTTGGTGGAAATACCTTTAGGATGAGAGGGTAAGCATGGGGAAGAAACCAATAAAAAATTGGAATGCTATGGTAACCAAATTGAAGGAGAGTTATCTTCCAGAGGACTGCGAAATACAGCTCAATAGGAAGAGACAAAATTTTAAGCAGAAAGACCTAGATGTGACCTCATATACTGAGGAATTCCAAAGACTATGTTTAAGGTCTAAGTTGCAAGAAGAGACAATCAAAGTGGCTAGGTACTTGGGTGGGTTGAAGTGGAGCATCCAAGAGGAGCTAAGTCTATGGACACCTACCACCATCCAAAAGTGTCATCAATTAGCTCAAAAGGTGGAAGACAAGAATAAGAAGAAAGGGGATTCTAGTTTCAAGAACAATAATAACAATAGAGGCAGAGGAAGAGAATAGAGGGGGCTACCAAGGAAGGGGTAGTGAACAAACATCCCAAGCAGAAAATAAGTTGACAGAGCAATAGACTGAGAACAATTCAAGAGGAGTCTATAATAGAGGTAGGAGTAACAATGGGGGTTCTAACATAGGAAGAGGAGGTAGGAGTGGATCCTACTTTTCCACTATGAAGTGTTATTATAGTGGGCAACTAGGGCATCCAGCTTACAGATGTCCTGATAAACGCTTTGTAGTAAACAATGAAAAAGAGTAGCATATACACATGAGGATACTTCTAGTGTCAAGACTCTAGAGGTGGATCATCTAGATTCAAAAATGGGTGAGAACCTGATGTTTAGAAGGGTCTTAATAAGGCAACCAATCAAGGATGAGCCTAAACATAGGAGGGAACTATTTAGAATCAGATGTAAGATTCTTGGAAAAGTGTGTAAGGTGATTGTTGATTTTGGATCCATAGACAACATCATTTTAGAGGAGGTAAAGGTGAAGCTTAAGTTAGCCAAAATAACCCATGTGAACCCTTATAAGGTGACATGGCTTAACAAAGGCTAGAGTGTCTTGGTCAATGAGAAAACATGGGTAGAATTCTCAATAGTAGGATACAAGGATAGATTGCTTTGTGAAATCCTACCAATGGATGCTTGTCATTTGCTTCTTGGGAGGCCTTGGTAGTTTGATAATGGAGCAGTATATGATGGGAAGGAGAACTCCATTACATTTAAGAAAGGAGGAAAGACCTTCAAAATTCAATTTTTATTAAAAGATGAGGAACAATAAAGTAAGACTCCTAACGTTATGTTATGTAGTGGTAAGGATTTTTTGAGGGACATCATGGATAATGAGGCAGAGGTTATGCCATTGTGTTAAGACCTAAGGAGGAGGAGACACGAGTAAGGGAACCACTACTAAAGGAAGTGCAATAATTGCTTGAGAAATATAAGGAAATTGTTAGTGATGGCACTCCTACAACCCTACCACCTAAGAGGGTTATAATTCATCAAATAGACTTTGTACCAGGGGCATACTTGCCCAATAAAGTAGCATACAAGTTGACTCCAGATCAGAACTTGGAGGTAGCAAGACAAGTACAAGAACTCTTGGATCAAGGCTTGATCAAGAAGAGCATTAGCCCATGTGTAGTCCCGGTTGTTTTAGCATCAAAGAAGGGGGGAAAGTGGAGATTATGCATAGAATCAAGGGCTATAAATAGGATCACAATAAGGTACAGATTCCCAATCCCAAGGATAGAGGATCTTATGGATTTCCTAGGTGGGGCAATGTATTTCACAAAGCTAGATTTGAAAAGTGGTTATCACCAAATCAGGGTGAAGGAAGGTGATGAATGGAAAATGACATTCAAAACCATAGATGGGTTGTATGAATGGCTTGTGATTCCATTTGGCCTCTCTAATTCTCTGAGCACATTCATGAGGCTCATGAATGAGGTGCTTAGGGATTCCATTAGAAAGTTTGTGGTGGTATATCTTGATGATATACTAATTTTCAGTAAGACAAGAGAGGAACATGTCAGACATGTGGAGGCAGTATTGAAAAGGTTACATGAAGAGAATTTGGCCATTAACCTTGAGAACTGTGAGTTCTTTAAACAAGAACTAGTCTAATTGGGCTTTGTGGTGTCCAAGGGGTCTTTGAAGATGGACAAAGACAAAGTTGCTGCAATTTTGAACTAGCCTCCACCTACCACAGCCATTGAGGTAAGGATTTTTCATTGCCTTGCCCAATTTTATAGAAATTTTATTAGGAACTTCAGTGGGATATGTGCTCCATTAATGGATACCATTAAGGGTGGGGTAAAAACTAAGTTCAGATGGACTTTGGAAGCTGAAAAATATTTTGAAATGTTGAAAAGACAAGTGCCTACTCAACCTGTCCTACAGTTGCCAATCTTTGATAAGTTATTTACCATTGTGTGAGACCTACATTAAACTGTTATAGTTTTACTATTTGTTCTCATGCTTTCAGTAGTTTATGCTTTGACATACTTTGACTATCAGAGACTCTTTATACATTTGAGGATCGGTGGAATCCTATGTTATATATTTAGCACCTGATTTTGTAATCAGGGTACTTTTGAGATGCTTTATGTTCTGATTCAGTTGATGTCATAGATGGATTTAAATGTATGAATGTAATATAATGAATTTGTTTTAGGAAACCGATGCTAGGTTATTTCAGTTCTAATACAAATGTGGTTTATATTTATGTATATCATTGATGTCGTGTTATGTTTCATATCATGTCATTTTGGACCTACTAATGTGTGCACTGAGTGTGTAGGAAAAGTTGACCATGGATCTATATCAGGGACCCAGTACTGGAACCTATGTAAATACCCATGCTTTCCAAGGTCCTATCTATATAAAGAGACATGGACCTCATTGTTATGTGAATTATTTTGTAAATGTGGTTTGCATGTGTGTCATTAAATTAGTAAATGTTTATGTGAATATGTCATGTCATTTGTTTTAATTTATTGTGCAAAATTTGGCAATTGTTGTAATTTAATTGTTGACATGG
Organism: Thuja plicata; assembly: GCA_018584345.1. NCBI lineage: Eukaryota > Viridiplantae > Streptophyta > Pinopsida > Cupressales > Cupressaceae > Thuja > Thuja plicata. The sequence continues at coordinate 427,672 of MU225023.1, read as the reverse complement.
CTAGTAAAGGGAAACAAGGTTAGTTCAAGGTTAACTAAGGTTATCTAGGAGTAGTACCCAAGCTTATCCTAGGGTTAGAAGTTTCTAGAAGTCTTCTTGACTTAGAAATCCGTAGGTTAACTTCAGGGTGAGTTTTAGAAGGTCTTTTGGACTCCTAGGGGGTAACCGGGGTCATTTTTAGTCACCCAACTTGGTACCATATGGGTTAGGGGTTATTTTCTATCATTAATGAGCCCCTAAACTCATTTATTTATCCCTTTAAGTGTCATTTTCAGTCTTGAGCGAATTTGGAAGAGGAGTGTGACTTTGGTTAACCTTACTCTCTCTTCTACCCAAGTTTCATTTGACTTCACCCTTGGAGAGTTAGGTAGTGGTTTAGTTTGGGGTTGGTTAGAGTTACCTCACCTTTGGGTTAAGCCTTGCTCTTGTTGGAGGTTTTCCTATTTAGGGAAGGATTTAGGATGAGTTGAGTGTTCACCCACTCTCTACCCTTAGAGACAGAATTCAGTTTGAAGGAGCTTTTGGAGAAGGAGCTTAGGAAGGATAGCTCAACACCATTCCTCTTCACACCTTAGCTTTGGATTAAGGTTGGATTTATTTAAAGTTAATTGTTTGTGTTTATGTGTGTTCTTGACCTCAAGGAATCCATTAATGGAGTCTTATGTGTTTTGAAGCTTTTATTTTCTGTTGGAAATTATTATGTTTGTTTCTCAATGTCTTTACTTTGTGAGTGATTTCAAATGGGTCTTCAAGGTACACTCACCCTTGGGAGGAAAGAGTAGCCTTGGAGGGGTAGATTAAAATGATTCTTATTAGTGTAGAGTCTCCCATGTGAGGAGGGAAAAACTTGGGGTAACATGATACCCATGAAGCCAAGAAAGGCCTAAGGGCATCTAGGAAGCATAAGGAGGTTAATCAGGACAACATCTTGTGAAGATGGTCCTTTTCAAGTCCATGTGAGGCTTGTGTATTCTATGTTTATTCTTGGATTTCTCCTTCAGTGAGGTCTACCACTACCCCTATTTTGGAATGTCTTTTGGAGATACTTCCTCTTTTTCATCCTGATGTTGGGAAGCTTTCCTTGTGCTTGAGTTCTCTATTTTTGTTTCCTGCTTGTTGGGTGTTTCTATTTGTTATTCATTCTAGTTTGGATCCCCTAGCTCAGGGGTGGTCTTGTAAAGGCCTAGGTTGGGTGGTGAGCATCCATGGTTAGCCCTCTTTTATCAGGTTCAGCCAGATGGAGGAGCTTACAAGATTACCCTTAAGAGAAAGATGCGAACAATTGTAAAATGACCATTTGTAAACCTCATGTCTTAAAAGGATTTTAGGACATTTGAAGATGGAGTTCCTATGAAATTGTAACCTATATTTTTTTTAAGGATTTCATTATTGCAATGTTTGTATAAGGGCTTTTAAGGAAATTTGTAGCCTAATATTGTTTTGAAATTTTATTATCGTTATCGTCTTATGGAGGATCCAATGGGAAGTGTAACCTTGTTTTAAATTTGGAATTAAGAAAAGAGGTTTGGAAAATCTTATGTAAGATTTAGAGATTTATGTAATTTAGTTAGAGTTCTAGTTTGTAAACATTGCAAGTGTGGGATTAAAAGAAGTATTTCTTTGTAGTACCTTGAGCTTTAGTGTTATATATATATATATATATATATATATATATATATATATATATATATCTTTTGTTAGTAGATTTAATTTAATTTGTGAATTTTTTTGTTCTTGAGAGATTAAGGCAATGTATGATTTATACTTAGACAAAATTCTAAAAAAAAAAATGTTCAAATTCAAATTTTACATCCACCAAAAGTTAGAGGATGATTTATAGATCCTATTAATGAAATAATTTTTTTTTAAAGATGGGCCTATATGCCCATTGTTTTCTATTATACAGTCTTATTCTTCACCAGTAAAATTAATTTTTAATTAAAAAAAAAAGAATATTAATTTAAATAGGAACAACATTATAATAATTTATTTAAATGAGGAGGAACATTTCTATGTTACGTTTTAAATTAGTTTAAAATGAATGTTGTTCTTTTAAAAAAAAAAAATTTAAACATTTGGGGAGGGCCGGAACCCCCCCCAACCCTTCGGCTTCCAAGTTCATGGGGGCCGCGCAGCTCGCGGGCCACCCACTGTGCTATGCACAGTGGGGAGGCTCTGTCGACCGACGTCGGCCACCCCAAGCCCTTCCCCTGTGCATTATTTTTGTACACCAGTGGATGATGGTGCCGCCGACTGTGGCCACCACCGCTCCGCCCCGCCTTCCACTTTCCTCCCCGCGCGGCTGTGGGCATTCTGCCGCCCCACGGTGAGATTTCCGCTGCTGCCGTATGTAATCCCCTTGCCGCTACGTTGTTTTAATCCGCCGCCCTCCTCTGCCTCCCATGCAACAGTGTTAGGGCATGGTTGTATGGCTATGCAAAAGAACAAAGTTTTATGAAGGACCAAAACTTAGGTTTAATAAAAGAGTATATTAATGTATTGGATGATACTTTTTTTTTAGTTGCACTTTATTAGGATGTAAATTTAAGGATGTAATTATATTTTGATTTATTTATCTAATCTATAGACCTATATGTAAATCTTGAATAGGTGCAACATTATTAATCTACTTAGATTTAAGTTATTATTATGAAACACTTAATCGATAAGAATGGACCATGGTGGTATCCTAGTGATAACAATTATTTGATTTATTAATGATATGAGGATTTAAAGCTAGAAAATTCTAGAATTGAATTCTTTTGTAATTAGATTAATTAAGGTATCCTTTTTAAAAATATATTTAACGATTGGGCATTGTTATCGTCATCCCCTTGACTGATTCCTGGTATGGTTGAATTTTCGTCAACCATGGTCAAACCTTGGCCGTTTGTCTTGATTTTCAAACCCAATGTTTCCTTTAGTCTCTGGACCTTAGGGTTTTAGTTTCACACCTTTCAGAGATAGTTGACTTTTTTGGTCAACATGGGTTGACTTTCTAGTCAACTGCCTCAATTTGCGTGCCTAAGCCCTCCATTGGATTTAGTAGGCCCTAGTAATACCCCTTCACATATTTTGGAGTACAGTTGACTTTTGGTCAACTCTAGTTGACTTTTAGCCAACTATCTTGATTTGCATGTAGGCGTCTTTCTTTAGGGTTTTGTGAACCCTAGTACTTATCCTTCATGTATTTCAGAGTATAGTTGACTTTTGGTCAACTTTGGTTGACTTTTGGTCAACTACCTTGGTTTGCGTGTAGATCAAGCTTGTAGCTTAAGGAACCCTTTAGGATAGCTCTAAAAGCTATTCCTCCCTTTGTAACCTTTCTGGTTTCTATTTCTCTTTTGCACCGTTTTGCATGCACATGTTACCTTTGAGGTAGTTCTATTATCCTCCTTTTAGTGCGTTTTGAAAATTTTTGATCGTGTGTTTTTGCCCAAATTTTGGGCATGACACATTGAGTGTGATGCTAGTGGAATGGTAGTAGGGGGTGTGTTAAGTCAAGAGAGCAGACCTATTGCCTTCTTTAGTGAGAAATTGAATGAGGCCAAGAAGAAATATTCTTCTTATGACTTAGAGCTCTATGCTCTAGTCCAATCTTTGAGGAAACAGAGGCATTATCTATTGCCTAAAGAATTTGTGGTATTTATAGATAATCAGGCCCTTAGCTATATTAGCACATAAGAAAAGCTAAGTAATAGGCATTTAAAGTGGATGGAATACTTGAAGGCATTCACTTTTAGTATCAAACACAAGAAGGGTCAACTCAACAAGGTGGCAGATGCTTTGAGCAGGAGATTGTTAACAGTGCAAGAAGTCCACTTGAATAGCATTGGGATTCAGAGTTTCAGAGACCTATAGAAATCAGATGAAGATTTTAGTGAGGCCTATAAGGTATGTGTTGACTTTGAGAATCATTTTCATAGCAAGTTCTCTGATTACACTTTACAGAATGGTTTGTTGTTTAAAGGCAATCAGTTGTGTGTACCCAAAGGGTCAATGAGGATGAACCTCATCCAAGAGAAGCATAATGGCTCTCTAAGTGGTCATTTTGGTAAAGACAAGACCTTGGAATTGGTCCAAAGGTTCTACTATTGGCCAAAATTGGTGAAGGATGTCACCAAGTATGTAGAGCAGTGTGTTTTTTGCATGAAGGAAAAAGGAGGAATGAGTAATGCAAGGTTGTATCAGCCTCTACCTATCCCTAATAGACCATGGGAGTGTGTAAGTATGGATTTCATTATGGGGTTACCCAAAACTAAATAGGGGTATGACAACATTCATGTAGTTGTTGATAGGTTTAGTAAAATGGGACATTTCATTCCATGCAGGACTACTAATGATGCTAGCCACATAGCTTATTTGGTTTTCAAAGAAATAGTAAGGATTCATGGTCTTCCTTTGAGCATAGTCTCTGATAGAGATGTAAAATTTATGAGCCATTTTTGGAGAACTTTGTGGACAAGGCTGGGTACTAGCCTATCTTTTGGTTTAGCTTACCACCCTCAGACTAATGGCCAAACTGAGGTGGTCAATAGAGCACTAGGTAACATTTTGAGGTGCCTAACTAAGGAATATGGATAGACTTAGGATGTGGTCATTCCTTAAGAAGAATATGCTTACAATGATAGAAAGAATAGGATGACAGGAAAGAGTCCATTTAAGGTGGTTTATGGCATGCATCCTAGGGGTGTTTGTGAGCTCAGGGATCTTGGTGGAATGGAGTACAAAAGTGGTCATGCAGAAGACTTCACCTCTACCATGAAGGATATACAAGACCAGGTAAAGAAGAAGATATAAGACAGTCAAATTAAGTTGAAATCCAAGGTTGATGAGAAAAGGAGGGATGTTTAGTTTGAAGTGACAGACTATGTGATGGTCCACTTAAACAAATCTTGACTACAGAAGGGTGTCCCTACCAAGCTTCAGATGAAAAGGGTGGGACCATGCAAGATCTTAGCAAAATATGGAGCTAACGCATATAGGCTAGACTTACCATCAAATTTGAGCATCTCTCCCATATTCAATGTTCAAGACCTAATAGAGTTTAGAGGAAAGATGGAGGACATCAATCCAACCAGCCAAGGGGTCAGTGCTGATGTGGAGGTTATTGTCTTACCTCCAAAGTTTCCTATGGTGGCTGATAAAGTCCTGGACTCCCGAGTCAAGAAGACCACTAGACACAAAGTCTACATGGAGAATTTGATTCAGTGGAATGATAGACCAGAGTTAGAGGCTTCATGGATTGTAGAGATAGATTTCAAGAAGGTGGGCATCTCAGAGGAGCTACTATCCATAGGACTGACATGACTTCTCCTTTTGGGGGAGTATGGTGGAGGAGAACCTAGGTAGGCTAGTTGTGGAAATGTAACCTAGGGTTTACTCTTTATTTATTTTGTCTTGTAGTGGTTCTATCTAGACCACAAGGTGAATAAAGGGACCAAGATTCCTAGTTTGTGAAGTGTTTGTAGGAGGATAGGTCTTATTAGTTCCTTGGTGACCCTTAGGTCCATTTAGGCCCAATTAGGGAATTTTGGCATCTTGTGGAAAATTGAGCCAAGAGAGGGACTAGAGGTCCTTTTTGATGTTTTTTCATCATATTTAGTGGATTGGACAAGTTTGGATAGGGTTTGACCAAGTTTGGCACTCAAACCCAAAAGTTGCCAAAAGTTGTCAATGTTGTCATTGACAACATTGACAACTTTTATGACAAGTTGGCATCTTCAATGAAATTGGTTGGTCAACTGTCTGAAATTGACCATTTAGTGTTTGGGTCATCTATATAGGACCATCCTTGGGATTTTTGAAGGGTTGACAAGTTTGAGAAATTTCATATAAGGACTGTGTTAAGCAATAATAGTGAATATGTGTGTGTTTCAAGGTGATCGAGTAGTGTAATGGATTGACAATGTTTCTGTAAGCATTGTTTCATGTAATGTATGTTATTTCTAAACTTCTTGTTATTTTAGATTGTTAGATTCAATAGTTTTAAGTGTTTGTATAAAATCTTTAAAGTTCAGTCCAGTCGTTGGTCTTGATTTGAGCACTGCTTGCAATGGAGTCTTAGCTTTCTTTTCCACCATGGATTTGGCCCAAGCTCTTGGATTATGAAAGTGGAATCCATGTAAATTTTGTACATAGTAGGACGGGCCCTGGAAGTGGTGGCAACTATTTTTAAGATGATGCCCTAGGCGAGCCAGAGTGGCATGGCTAGGGATCATCAGTGATTGTAGAGCTAGCTAGAGGGATTGAAAGCATCCATAGCTTCAATCAGTGGAAGTGGGAAGGTAGAAGAGTCAGAGGAGGACCCCCAACCAAGAGGAGAAGTTATGAGGAGTTATCTTGTTGGCCAAGAAAGTTCATTTCTTGTGCAAATAGTAAAGGAGGCCTAAAACCCTAAATTTTAGGCATGAAAGTAGGAAGGACTGTACGGACACTTTTGAGGGCTAAGACCTATAAAATATCTAGTGTCTCTAAAAATGGTGTTTAGATACTAAGCCTATTTGGCACTTGTTGAGACATTTTTCCAAGATAATGCAGAAAAGGTGACCAAATAGGGCTAATTGCTTGTAGCCCTATTTTGGAGGTAATTGCATAAGTTCTTGGAGCTCATTGGTGTTTTTAAAGCAAAGTGAGTTTTTAGAGGTTGGAATTGGTCTTGTTTAGATCTCTATATTATTTCTTTCCAATTTGGTGAAGATTAGAATCCATTTGGATCAGATTGTACAAATGGGACAAGAAAGGCCAATTTGGGTCTAGTATGAGGTTTGCAAAAGTTGTGAATTTTACTTTGTTGATGTTTACTAGTTGAAGGAATTAGAATCTTGTGATAAGATACCTAATGAGCCTAGGTTTAGTAGAAAAACCCTAGTAGGTCATTGAGTGACCTAAGAGACCCTAGAAGAGGTCTAAGGAGAAAGACTAGTACTACATCAATCAAGCTCTCTGATCTGTAAAATCTGAAATTCTAAAAACTTTCTCCAGTAGAGTTGCCAATCTGTTTGGGACTCGGATCGGCCAATCTTAACAATCCAATATTCATCATACAATCTCCAGAACTATCAATTAAAAATGAGAATTATTTTATGAAAAACTCCCCAACAGAGTCGCCAATCTGTTGGTGCTCAAATCAATAGATTGGATTTCCTATGGACTTGCCAATCCAATGATGGGAAACCCAAGTTTTTTTCCCATATAACAAGTTTAACCTCAAAGAAAGGTTGAAAATTTTGCAATTCTGGCTCTACAGAACCAAGGTTGGTAGGCCTGCATCTTAAACTTAATCCTTAAGGATTTTTATAGAAGATAATGAATACTTAAATCTCTCCTTCACAAGTATGGAAAGTTACCTTGAAAGGAATCAAACTGTAATCAATTGTAAGATAAAACTGCAAAACTGAATGCTTTGTGAGATTTGTAAATAATGCTTTGTAAAATGTATATATAAATGAATGGATTTTAGAATATCTCAACAACATGAAACAATGAATCAAATGTCTATCTCCAATGACAATCAGATCAGTGCCTATATCAACTTGGGCAATAGAGTAAATCCAACATTGAATCCTATGTACAACTTTGCAAGATGACATTCAACCATCAACTATCTGACTGCTTTAGATGTAGAGAAGATTTAGGTCTGTATTATATCCTTGTTAATTCAAATGAGTTTAACTCCTATGGTTGGGAGACTAGATGAATAGGAAGCCAGAAACAAATTAAGTTATCACACACTTCCTGATATTCAAACAATGATATAAGACAATAACTATTCTGCATAAGCAACTCAAAGACAACAATTGAAATTCCTTTAATAATTGCAAAGGACTAACTGAATGAGAATTGAAACCTTGAGCCAAGAGAGACAAAAAACAATTATCTTTTATTGATTATAAAAAATAGGTACATAAGAATCCATGTTCAGTTGTGATCAAAACTAAAGCCTGACTGAAAAATGATAACAATAAATGTCACCTAAGACTAGACATTCCCCTAAAAGCTAATATACTTGCATTGATCCTAGTATCCTTATTTATACAAAGTTAAAAGGATCCAAACAAACTTTAGATCAATGCAATGGTTCATCTACAAAGCCTAATCCCTAGGATCAATAACTGAACAGTCATAGTTACAATTAAGGAATGAATTATCATCCTTTAAAAACAATTATTGACCAAAGAGATAACAATAATCAAATAGTTTGTTTATAGTTTATCATATATCTATAGTATCTCTTTGACTTCCACATGGTAAATTAATGGTCATTTTCATGCCTTTGATCTTTTCATCTTTCACCCAGGTCGCTTCATTTTCATTTTATTACCTGTGAAACCATGCATGCAGACAATGTCGACGTATCAAATAGTAATCAAAAACCTTAGTTGATGAAATAATAATATAAAAACATGTAAAGACAAATAAAATCCATGTCATGTGATTCCACTTGGGCTTTTTCCTTTTCATCACTAAGACACGTGTCATCCAATCATGCACTCGAAGCAGATAATGATCGCGCAGGTTTTTCGTGCGAGTGAACATCAATCATAGATAAGAGGTGAACAACACCGTTGATCTTATAACTTGCCCAGTCCTTTCATTAAACTTTAGTTATGTTTCTAGTGACCTTGCAACTACATAGTCTCCTTATCACTGAAAACCTCACTTAACCATGGTTTCATTCTGAGATTCGGTGACTGAAGCTTTGAACAACTCCTTTTAAACCCTTGGTTTCCGTCTAGAGACTTGGTGACTGCACCTTTATCTCTTAATTTCTAAATGAATTTTAATTTTCAAACTTTATCTAGCAATCACCCGAATATGGTAGATCTTCTTGATTTGCATCAGACGGTTTATGCCAAGTCTCTTGATTCTCAGTGAAAACCCTAATTTATCATGAGATAACGTGACCATCATCTCCAAGTCACCAGATATTATTTAGAAACCACGCAACTATATAACGCATTTTTAATACATGTCTTAAGTTAGTCTTTATCTCTAATTCGCTGGATAATATGGAATATTTAGTTTCCATCACAAGACTTGGAGACTACCATTGGATCTGATCATGATCAACAACCAAAATCCATCACAATTTTAACTTTACTACAACTACTTTGACCACAGTTTTCTCTGGAGATTCGGCGACTGAGCAGTCTCATGATCTCCAATCATTTTCCTTAACTGTGGTTACATCTAGAGACATCATGACTAAAAGAATCATGGTTCAACTCAGCTTTGAACTTGATTTACATCTACAGGCTAGAAATACACCAGGTCACAAGATCTCTGAATCTTCTGCTAACTCTGGGTTTTACTTCAAGATAACGCGACTACCGTCACATCTTCATTTGCATCAATGGCTATCTCCAAGTCTCGTGAACTTTTCTGATGTCATCGAATCCTTTGGAGACTTAGTGACTAAGCACATAATGCTTGGGCCTGCTCATTGCCATGTGTCATTTTGTCTTTGATTTGTCAATGCATACTTGGATTACTAACATAACTTAACATTATGTTTTAACCTCTGATCTACTTTGGAGACTTCATGACTGAGGGTCGCATGATCTTAGAAACTTTCTTTTTACTTTGATTACTTCATGAGACCATGCGATCAAAAGGATTTATCCTTACCAAGTTTAAGTGGAGTCACACCCATGCTCATGATTTTACATTATACTCAAAGTCACAAGAAGATTTTTTAAACTCATGATTAATCTCAAGATAACATGAGCACCGTCAGATTTAAACATGCCCCGATTAAAATCAACAAATATCGTTGAGTCTCTGAATGATATCAAATATTCCATCTTGATCTGGAGATCACACAACTTCCATAGGATTGACTCTGTATCAATGGCCATGACTTAATTTCTGAATTTTCAACTTAACCCCGATATCATCTGGCGATCATGCGACTGAAGGAGAAAATTAACACTGCTAATAACTCTAAGTTTGATTGAGAGATAATGCGACTGAATGGTCTCAGAGCAGAAGAATATTTCATTAATCTATGGTTTTTTTAGGAGACTTGGAAACTATCATTGGATCAAGGGGAGATTTAGATGAGATCGACGACTCGTATTAAGTCGCTCAATGATAAGAGCATATTCCTTTTGCTTATGAGATCCCATGAATATGGAATTTTTGAAGCTGCCAAATAAGATAGGATATTCCCTACCAAGGTCATAAAGTAATTTTAAAATGAATATGTAAACCACAAAAAGGGGCCAACAGCTTTATTTATGAATTCAAATATATATAAGTCGTTCAAAACATGAAACTTAGTAGATTTAATACAAAAATGCAAGGAATTAGACAAGATAAATACATAGGACAGAATAATTTCAATAATGAATTATGAATGGAAGGAGGAAATACAAGCATAAAAAATAATAATTGTAGAAAACACTTCCCTGAATTTCTTAGCCATTCAAATTTGATTGTAAATTTGGGCTACACCAGGGTAGATCCCATAAACTACCTCAAACGAGCTTCTCCCTGTCATTTTGTTCTTACTGTCATTATATGCATACTCTTCTTGGGGAATGACCACATCCCAAGTTTGATCATACTCCTTGGTTAGGCACCTCAATAGGTTACCCAACACTCTATTGACCACCTCAGTTTGGCCATCCATCTGAGGGTGGTAGGTTGAACCAAAATAAATATTGGTACCCAATCTAGTCCACAATATCCTCCAGAAATGGCTCATGAATTTCACATCCCTATTTGATACTATACTTAAGGGAAGACCATGGATCCTCACAATTTCCTTAAAGAACAAATAGGTTATGTGGCTAACATCATTAGGGTATGAAATGACCCATCTTGCTAAATCTGTCAACCACTACATAAATGTTGTCATATCCTTGCTTTGTTTTGGGTAGACCTACTATGAAGTTCATGCCCACACGCTCCCATGGCCTATTAGGGACTGGTAAAGATTGATATAAACCTGCAATACTTATTTCTCCTTTGACTTTCATGCATACAACACACTTCTCTACATATTTGGTAACATCTCTTACCATCTTTGGCCAATGGTAGAACCTTTGCACAAGCTCCAAGGTTTTGTTCATACCAAAGTGACCACTTAAACACCCATTGTGTTTCTCCTATGTGAGATTCATTCTCACAGAGCCTCTTGGAACACATAAATAGTTACTCCTAATTAACAGTCTATTTTGCAAAGTAAACTCTGAGAACTTGCTATGGAAATGGTTCTGAAAATCACCACACACCTTATATGCTTCCCCAAAGTCCTCATCTTCCTTGTAGATATCTTTGGAACTATCAATGCCAATCCTATTCAACTGGACTTCTTGGATTGTCAGTAACCTCCTACTTAGTGCATCTACAACCTTGTTGAGCTTCCCTTTCTTATGATTTATTGTAAAGGTAAATGCTTGTAAATACTCCATCCATTTCAAATGCTTATTGCTTAGTTTCTCCTGAGTATTAATGTAACTAAGGACTTGGTTTTTAGTAAACACAACAGATTCTTTGGGCAATAGATAATGCCTCCACTTTCTAAGGGACTGAACTAAAGCATATAGTTCTAAGTCATAAGAAGAGTATTTCTTCTTAGCTTCATTTAGTTTCTCACTAAAGAAGGCCACTGGCCTACCTTCTTGACTCAATGCACCCCCTACTGCCATCCCACTTGCATCACATTCAATAGTAAACAATTTATCAAAACTAGGAAATTATAGGATAGGTTGAGTGGCTACTTGTTTCTTCAACAAATCAAAGGATTTTCTTGCTTCTAAGGTCCACCTAAACTTGGCTTTAACCCCACCCTTGATGGTATCTAATAAAGGTGCACAAACACCACTAAAGTTCCTGATAAATTTCCTATAAAATTGGGATAAGCCATGGAAACTTCTTACCTCAGTGGCTGTGGTAGGTGGTGGCTAGTTTAGGATGGCTGCAACTTTGTCTTGATCCATCTTCAAAGACCCTTTTGACACTACAAAGACCAATTATACTAGCTCTTGCTTGAAGAACTCACATTTTTCAAGATTGATAGCCACCTTCTCTTCATGCAATCTTTGCAACACTGCCTCTACATGCTTGATATGCTCCTCCTTTGTCTTGTTAAAGATCAGTATATCATCAAGATATACCAATACAAACTTCCCTATGAATTCATTGAGAACTTCATTCATGAGCCTCATGAATGTGCTTGGAGCCTTTGTGAAACCAAATGGCATTACAATCCATTCATATATCCCATTTATGGTCTTGAATGCCATTTTCCATTCATCCCCTTCTTTCACCCTGATTTGGTAATAACCATTCTTCAAATCCAACTTGGTAAAGTACATTGCCCCTCCAAGGAAATCCATGAGATCCTCAATCCTAGGTATGGGGAACCTATACCTTATTGTGATTTTGTTTATAGCCCTTGAATCTATGCAAATTCTCCATTTTCATCCCTTCTTGGATTCCAACACAACCAGGACTGTACATGGAATTATACTTTTCTTCATCAAGCCTTGATCCAAGATTTATTGTACTTGGCTTGCCACTTCCATGTTTTGATCAGAGGTTAGTTTATAAGCTTTGTTATTAGGCAAAGATGGACCATGGACAAAGTGTATCTGATGACTTATTACCCTTCTAGGAGGTAAGGTTATAGGAGTTCCATCACTCACTATGTCTTTATACTTCTCAAGCAATACTTGTATTTCTAATGCTCCTTGACTAGTTTCTCTTCCTCCTTAGGTCTGATCACAATAGCATACCCTTCCTTCTCATCATCCTTGAGATCCCTCACAAACTCCTTTCCACTACACAACATGACATTAGGAGTCTTGGACTGTGGCTCTTCTGTTAGGATTGGATAATACTAAGAGGGGGGGTGAATAAGTATTATAGTACTTAAATAAATTCTTCAACCAATTAAATATCAACCATAAACTTGCTGTAAAGAAAATAACATAAAAAAATGACACAATACTCATAACACCATATTTTGTTTTTGAGGAAACCCTGGCAAAGGGAAAACCCCAGTGGCAATGGTACCCACAAACATGCAATAAAGTATAATATCCCTGTAAGGAGACCTAGCCCTATTAGGAGCTGAATATTACATAGAACATTTCCTTGTTAGAGGAATGAAAACCCTATTAAAGGTTCACAACACCCTGTTAGGGGCCAACTGAGCTTACATCTCTTATAATATGATTCAGGTTACAAAGTGTTCTCAGTCATGAACACAAACAAGCAACACTAGTGCTTAGATAGTTCCTTTATAGTTCTTCAATGATCTCTGCCATTCTTTGCTCTACTATTCACTCAACAACTTATCCAATTATCCAACTCACATACACAATCTTTAACAAAAAGATCTTACATATATATCTTACAACTTTACAAAGTCATCTTTTAATATGAATACAACAAATATTACTAAGTTGGCCTCCAATACAAAATAAATTTAATATAATAAAAAATAAATGCATAGTTGGCTCTCTTGCATAGTCAATTTGGAGGTTATCAACAACCAAAATACAACTTCGATTGTCTGGAGTCCAAGCCATACTCCCTCAATCTTCTCTACTGTCAAACTACTTTGTTTCATTGTTCTACTGCAGTCTGTCTATCTTCAATTTTGTCTAACTCATCGTAGACTCAACCAAAACAAAATGTAACTTAAGTGGAGGTCATACATACCCCATACTATCTTCCTCTGAGCTCTCTTCCCCTCAATTATCAATCTCAATCTTCGACACCCAAAACACTTATGTATCTCTGCTTCTACACTTAGTCAATTTCTGAATCACCAAAACTTGTCTTTTCAGGAATTGGTCTAAAACCCAGATGTCTTGCCATAAATGACAACCAAAAAAGTAAATCATATTTACACAAAATTGATTAATTACCAACAATCTCTCCCTTTGGCATTGATGGAAACAATTGTCAAAACAATGAATAAGTGTTCTAACTAATCTCTCTCTCTCTATCTCTCTCTCTCTCTCTCTATATATATATATATATATATATA
>MU225023.1:371740-393452 GCA_018584345.1 Thuja plicata | reverse complement strand
TCAAACCTTAGGAAATATTAAAATAATTGAATAAATTACAATTTGATCAAGGAAATTGATTTGAATTGAAAATGTTCCAAAGCATTGATTCAGAAATTTGATAAATTGATAAAATGATAAATGGGGCCCAAAGTCTAGGCAGCCATTTTAGGGTGCATATAGGAGGGGCTATAGTACTTCCACTTGCAGGTCCAAGTGACCTTTCTATCATCTTATTTTTGACTTCTTTAAGTCCCTCTTCTGTCAATCTTGCTTTAACTCTGCAATCATGTACAAGATTTTCTATCTTTCTCTTCCTTAGACCTCTAGTCTGTTCTTAATTTTGTGGACTTTTCTTCATAAGTTCCCTATATTTCCTCTGTTGTATCAATCTCTGATGCAAGGACATGTTCTAATTACATGGTAAGAACTTTAGAACTCACTTCATAGCCCATGGGGTAACACTATTTCTTCCTAGGTATGACTGCTTCAAAGCACACACAATCACTTTCAACCATGAAACAGATTGTATCTTTGTATTTCTCTACAATGTCTTCATGTATTTTGTACCTTGTCTTCATCTGTCTCTATAGTATCTTTATCATACCAAATTATTCACCATCAACCCAAGTAGCATTCTGTCTTTTGTAGCTCTGTGAAATCAATATGCCAGTGGGTACTCCAGACTTCCAACCACTAGGATGTAAACCAAGAAACTTGTGCTCAATATGAATGAACATATGCATCAGCAATGAACCAAATCTGAAGGTTTTTTATTTGTCCTTCTTTACAAGATTCACATTCTCAAGGAATTATTGTTCCATCACTTCGCATAGATTATACTATATATTTTCTTTCACCATTCTCCATGCCATCATGATGAATCTAGCAGATACTAAATTAGGTCTGCTACTATAGTAGAACTTGTACCCAAGTATCATCGCAATCAATATTACATCTTGTTGAAATATGTCATTTACTGACATTGCCCATCTGTCCCATTTGGAATGAGTTAGGGTTTAAAATTATTTCTTCACATGTTTCTCCATAATAGGAATGACTTCGGTGTTGTCCAATCCAATAATTTCATGAATTAGGTCACTACAAATCTTCACAGGTTGATCACCAATCTAGATAAACTAATCATGAACCCTACTGAACATTATTTTTAACCATTCATCTTCATCGAATTTGCATAAATCCATAATTTTCATTATGCTCAGTTGATTGATATGTTTGCATTATTCTTTCATGACTCCATTGTTAGTCATATACTCCATCTCAGTTGATATATCATCAATTCCCAGTATGTCATACTTGTAATGTATGTAAGCCCTAATATCTTCTACGTGTAACATGCCATACAAAGTTTGGGAAAATACTCCCTCTGGATCCTCTTTGCATGATTTGAATGGATGTTTCTTAAACCTATACCTAGGTCTATCTATAACATCGATAGTAATAGGTGCATCCATGGCTAGATGATGTAAAATACCTTTCTTTTGTTGAATTCTGAGTTTATCCTTCAATCGATCATGCACGACCAATGTAGAATAATCTAAACTTCTCTACACTCTGATTTCCTTAGCTTTCTCTTTGTCAAATGGTAAAGAGATAATTCATTTAGAGGTGCTTTATACAAGTTAAGTTATGAATTTCACTTTCACTTAAAATTGTCCAGTCGGTTGTTAGATCTCGCAAACAAAATATGTGTGTCATCTGATGTTGTGCTCTTAGATGTATACTTCATGATGTCAGCCAGGCTTATACCCAAGCTTGCATGAGCTCAATCCATGAATTTTGGGGCAAGATATATTCTATTTTCTATATCCAATGCTCCCCCTAAGGCCATGATTAGCCAATTAGGTCAATTTTGTCTTGCTACCATCAGGCAAAGATCTAGTAGCATCTATTGACTCTCCCTGAACTGATGTCTCACTAGTTTATTTGATCTTCCATATCTTACCATTGTTTCTATCTTCTTCCTTTTTGAAACAACTTTCAAAATCACTCTTCACATCTGCAACACTCTTACCAATATCATTTCCATTCTTTTGTGAATTCATAGGAGGTGGTACTCTTCTGTTGTCTGATCCATTATACCTACAAAATTTTTCTATATGTCCTAGATTATTACATTTGTAACATATAGGAGGCCTTCTTTCTTGATTGACTTGTAGCTTACATTATTTCACAATGTGTCCAACGTTATTACATTTGTAGCATGTAGATTTCACTATAGGTTCTCTTCCATTGTCTTGTCTATATCCTGATAGATTAGGTTTTCTGCATTCTGCTTTCTTGTGCCCATATCTATTACAGTTAAAAAAATAACCAGGAAAAGTTTTAAAAGGGGCATTACCTTTGTAGCATCTCTTCATGTGTCCAAATTTGTTGTAGACAAAGCATCTACCTATGAAGGGTCTGATCTATTCTTTAGGCTCTTCAATAGAAGGTTTGTCAGTATCAATCTTCTCATTTGATTTCTCTTCCTGATTCTTTGAACATTCAGCTTCATTGAAGCCAATACCAGTCATATCACCTTTATTTTTTTGTTTGTCTCTCTGTTCATTAATCAAATCACTATTGGTGTGAAGTTTCTCAATGTGATTCTTTGCTTCAACAAGTTCACATTTTATTATTTGATTGTATTTATGCATTTCTAGATATTTTTTCTTGTAGTTGTCAGCCTCATTCTTCATTTGATCTAATGCACTGTTCAAATATTCTTCAGCTTTCTTCTTTGCATCCTTTTGTACCAGTCTTTCTTTAGCCATAGTTTCATTTTCAAGTTTCAAAGTTTCATTCTCTTCTTTTAGTTGCTTCACCTTATCTAAACTATCTTCATCTAAATACTCTTTTATCTGAACCACAAGATCTTGTCTTTGATTTATGGAAACCTCAAGTTGATCTTTGAGTTTCTTTATGAATTTCTTAGCTATTTGCATGTTGAATATCAATTCTCAATTCTTTGCTTTTCCTTTATCAAGGTCTTCAAGTGCAGCATCAAAGTTTTCTTGCAAACTGTCCAAATCCATTTTGATCTCCCTCAAGATGTTAGACTTTCTCTCCAATGGCCAAAAAATCTTATACCAATTGTTAGGATTGGATAATACTAAGAGGGGGGTGAATTAGTATTATAGTACTTAATTGAATTCTTCAACCAATTAAATATCAACCATAAACTTGTTGTAAAGAAAAGAACATAAGAAAATGACACAATACGCATAACACCATATTTTGTTTTCGAGGAAACCCTGGCCAAGGGAAAACCCCAGTGGGGATGGTACCCATAAGCATGAGCTAAAGTATAATGTCCCTGTAAGGAGACCTAACCCTATTAGGAGCTGAATATTACATAGTACATTTCCTTGTTAGAGGAATGAAAACCCTGTTAAAGGTTCACAACACCCTGTTAGGGGCCAACTGAGCTTATAGCTCTTACAATATAATTCAGGTTGCAAAGTGTTCTCAGTCATGAACAAAAACAAGCAACAATGGTGCTTAGATAGTTCCTTTATAGTTCTTCAATTATCTCTTCCACTCTCTGCTCTGCTATTCACTTAACAACTTATCCAACTGTCCAACTCACATACACAATCTTTAACAAAAAGATCTTACATATATATATCTCACAAATTTACAAAGTCGACTCTTAATATGAATATTACAAATATTACTAAGTCGGCCTCCAATACAAAATACATTTAATATAGTAAACACTAAATGCATAGTCAATGCTCTTGCATAGTCAATTTGGAGGTTATCAACAACAAAAATACAACTTCGATTGTCTAGATTCCAATCCATACTCCCTCAATCTTTCCTACTGTCAAATTGCTCTGTTTCATTATTCTACTACAGTCTGTCTGTCTTCAATTCTGTCTAATTCACCGTAGACTCAACCAAAACAAAATCAATCTTAGGTGGAGGTCATACGTACCCCATACTATCTTCCTTAAATATTGCTTTCCCTAAATCATCGATCTCAATCTTCGACACCCAAAACACTTTTGTATCTCTGATTCTACACTTAGTCAATTTCTAAATCACCAAAACTTGTCTTTTCAGGAGTCGGTCTGGAACCCAGATGTGTTGCCATAAATGAAAACCAAAAAAGTAAATCATATTTACACAAAATTGATTACTTGCCAAAATATTCGTCTTCTAGCAAAGACTAAATCTTGAAAGTTCTGCCTCCTTTCTTGAATGTTATAGAATTCTCCTTCCCATCATATACTACCCCATTGTCAAATTTCCAAGGCCTTCCTAACAGAAAATGGAAAGCATCCATTGGTAGGATGTCACACAAGACTTTATCTTTATACCCTACTATAGAGAATTCAACCCATGTCTTCTCATTCACTAATACACTTTGGCCTTTTTTGAGCCATGTCACCTTATAGGTATTTACATGGGTTACTTTGGTCAACTTAATTTTGTTGACTACTTCCTCTAAGATGATATTATCAGTGGAACCAGAGTCCACTATCAGCTTACAAACTTTTCCAAGGATCTTGCATCGTATCCTAAACAAATCCCTCCTATGCTTGGGTCTATCCTTACTTGGTTTTCTTATCAATACCATTCTAAACATTAAGTTCTCACCCCTCTAAATCTAGATGGTCAATCTCAGGAGCTTTGACACTTGAAGTTTCTTCATGGGCATATGCTATTCTTTTATCACTGTTTGATGCAGTAGGCTTATCAGGACATCTATATGATGGGTAGCCTAGTTGACCACAGTTGTAGCAATTCATACTTGCAAAGCATGATTTACTTCTACCTCCTCTTCCTTTGCTAGGACCACCTTGATTATCCCTTCCTCTATTATAGCCCCCTCTTGGAGTGCTTTCAGTATTGTGCTTTGTCAGCTTGTTCTCACCTTGTGTCCTTTGCTCACTACCTCTTCCTTGATAGCCTCCTCTTTGACCCCTTTGGTCTCTTCCTCTACCTCTATTATTCTTGAAGTTAGAGTCACCCTTCTTCCTATTCTTTTCTTCCACTCTTAGGGATAATTGATGACACCTCTGAACTGTAGTTGGTGTCCACAAACTAATTTCTTCTTGGATGTTCCATTTTAAACCACCCAAGTACCTTGCTACCTTTATAGAATCTTCTTATTTTTTCTTGGATCTAAGACACAACCTTTGGAATTCCTCTATATAAGAGGCCACATCTAGGTCTTTTTTCTTTGAATTTTGTCTTTTCCTATGGATTTGAATCTCATAGTCTTCTAGTAGATAATTCTCCTTTAGCTTGGTAACCATTGCATTAAAATTGGCTATGGACTGCTTACCCAATCTAACCCTCTCATATTGAAGGTATTTCCACCATGTTATGGGTGACCCTCTGAGTCTTGATTTTTCCACCTTGAGATTTTGTGCTTTAGTTACTCCTTCACACTTGAAATGGTTCTCCATTCCTTCAATCTAATCCATCACTACTTCAATATCCATCTTTCCACTAAAAAGTGGTATACCCTCCAATTACTTTCCTCAGAGGGATTTTATGGCTTTTAGGATGGGCTCTTCATTCAAGAAAGGGTCTAGTTCAGGGATAATGTCTTCTTCAACCACCTTTTCACCCCTATCACTGCTTTCCACTTCCTTGTTTCTAGCTGCTACATTTTCAACTTCTTCTAGCCTTATCCTCATTCCTTCTAAGGCTTCTTCAAGGAGTCTGTTATTCACCTTTTTCTCATCCACCTCTTTATCTAGCTCTACATTTATCACCATGACTGACTCTCTTACTGATTCACAAGTAGTTGCAGACATACATTGATTTCCCAAGTCTTTAACTTGCTCTGATACCACTTTGATGTAACAACAAGCCTTTCTCTCCTACCCTATCCTCAACTAGGGTATTTAATAGGCCTCTTATCTAGCCTAAGTATATTTCTCCACTAACCCTAACCTTCAAGGATCCCTCTCTCAAGATCCCACTCAATTTTAGCTTGAGTACACCAACAAGAAAACCAAACTGCTTCAACACTTAGCCATAGTGCTCTCCTTGCCCTTCTTCACGAATTGATCCAAATGGATCAAGAACTCTTCCATATGGAGAGGTAGTCTCCTATATTTTTAATTAGATCCAATCCAATGTCCAAAAACTCCCTTTACACTAAAAACCTAAATGTGTTCCAAGAACAAAGCCAAATTCACCCAAAATAGGGCTACAAGCATTAGGCCTAATTAGCATCTTTTCCTGTAATAACTTGTAAAAATATTTAACAAGTTGGAAAACTAGAAATGGATGCAGATACCCTTTATCAAGACACTAAATATTTTTTAGGTCATGTTTCCCAAAAGTGTCTGTACAGTGACTCCTATAATCATGCCTAAAAATCAGGGTTTCTAAGCATTAAGTCTGTCTGCATAAAAGAACTTGTTCTTGGAACACTAAAATCCTCACCCAAACTTCTCCTTTGAGTTGGGGCTCCTCCACACACCACAATACCTCTAGACAATCACTAATTGAAGTAATGAATGCTTTCAATCCCTTCCATTATCTCTACAACTGCCTGTGATCCCTAGCCATGCAACTCTAGCTTGCCTAGGACATCACATTAAAAATAGCTCCCATGCTTTCCAAGGCCCCTCCTTCACTGTAAAAATATGTACATGGATTCATCTTCCTAATCCCAAAGGATTGTGCATATTCCATGATGAGAAGAGGATCTATGACCCCATCTTCCCTAGTTTCCTGGTTCAGACCAGCAACTGGACAAAAAGAATAATAATTTACAAGAATAACTAGAAGCTTACAAAATTTAAATCCAACACCACACAGAAACTTAAAAAAACCTACTCTAACACTTCCATGGATTACAGTACTCAATTCAATCCATTAAAACACCAATTTCTCAAAAAACATTAAGTATGACTGTTCTTTCTATTACCCAGTCTGTACACACACTTACAAAAACAAGCCAACCCTTTCAAAAGGTCAAGGATAGCCTTAAGTAGTTAACCAAGACAAAAAATCAACAGTTTCAGACAGTTATGAAACCAATTTCTTGAAGTTGTAATTATGCAACAAATGTTGTCAATGTTGTTTGACAACTTTTACATCTTTTTGGATTTGCTCTCCAAACTTGGTCATAAGTCCACCAAACTTAACCAAATGTTTATCTAAGGTGTTAGAACATTGAAATAGGAACTCAAGTCCCTTGCTTTTCCAATTTGACATCAAAATGCATAAAACACCCTATTTGACCTAATGTGGACAATTTTACAAATAAGGTCACTAAGGACCTATTAAGGCATCCTAAAATCACACACTTCACACTAGGACTTGTTTAGTCCACTTATTGCACTAGTGGTTTGGCTAGGACCACTACAAGCCAAAAAAAATAGAAGCCCTAGGTTGCTTTCTAGCCCTACCTAGGTGCTCCTACACCAGGAGGTCCCCTTTTATTTTATAAAAAAATGTATGTTAAATTTGCGCTTGGTCACAAAGTAAACTATTGGAGCATGAGACAAAACATGGGCATAGGCGGAGGTGTTTCTTAGGATAGGCCATGGGCACACTGAGTAGAACCCCAAACTTATGTCCCCCACTGACATTTTACCCCTCCTCAAGTGTAGCATCTAGATGTTATTACAAATTCTGGCTCATAGACTATTAGGGCCATTCACACCTTGAGCAATCTATTGGTTTGGTAGACTAGGACATTGTTGTTGCCTCATGTTGATGATGTTGGTGCTTTGACATCCTCTATGAGTTCACATGTTTGTGTGCCCCATACTTGCATTATGTTCAAGAATTTGTGCTTAGGTCCCTAAGTGATGTTGATGCATATCACTATGTATTCGAGGTGGACGATACAATAGATGTTTCTACAGGGAGTGCAACATCTCATGGAGACGCCTCTGATGCAATAGATGAGGAGGGGCAAGAAAAGCCATGGACTCCAAATTTTATGGTAAGACTAAAAATTTTATTTGGCATGTCTGTATTTAATTTAAAATGAATATTTTTAGTAGATTACTTTTTATGACTCCACACTTATGTATATATATGTGGTCCATTTATGTTCATTTGATGATAGAGGAGGAGAGGACACAGGGGGAGGTTTCAATGCTCTTGGCCATTTCATTTGGCCTTGACAGCTCCACAGTATATATTTTTATGTACTCATTGGTTTCCTTTTTTATATCACTATACATTTTTTCTCATAAAAATTAACTCAATAAAAATCATATGTAATAATTAATATTTCATCTTATTTTACTCTTGCAGGTTTCACCTGCTACCACCGAGGGGCAATGTGAGGGGGTTCAGGCATCGCATGTTGACAAGGAGAAGGTAATTAAGTTTTTTAGAGTAATTATGCACACATACTTTTCACTTGTGCATAATAATGTTTATTTACATGGTTTTTTTTGTACAGAGGGTGGTGTCTGTTGATGTGGCTAGACACATTCATGAGCCTAGACTCTCAGGTATTTCATTTCGCAGTGATAGCTCCATAGTAAGTATATTTCTAAATTTAAGTTTTTACATTTTTGTATCAAGTATATACATGATTGTCATGATTGTATCAAGTATCTTTTTGACTCTCATAGGTAACACCTAGTGCTAGGGAGATGCAATGCCACTGTTTTGTATCTTTGATGACCCAACCAACATTTCCAGAAGAAAGTTCAGCATAGGTAAGTTTTAATTTTAATTTAATTATTTTCTAAATTTATTTTTCTATCAAGGATATAATTATAGGATAACTCGTAGATCAATATCATGGTTGCAAACATATATAGGTTAGAGCTGGCATTGGTAGCATTGTCCCTTCACTACCAAGGACATATGTTAGGACTCCTAAGTGCATGAGGAGATAAAGAAGCAAGGTACATGAGAGTTTAATTTTAAATTTTAATTAAATTATTGTTCAATATGAATTTGAATATTTATTTTTAATATGTACAAATCATATAAATTAAGTAATCTAACTTGGGGTTTCACTTTTTTTTTAATGCAAGATCCATCAGAGCCAAAGAGTACTTCGAAGAGGCTCCATTTTGATGATCTTCCAGTAGCATAGGATGTCCTACAGACATTTATAGTTGTATTTATTTTGAGATTTCATATGGCACATTTTGATATGGCATATGCCACATTGTATCTAGACATGTAGATTTTGTAGAGATTTTGAGATGACATGTGCTACATTTTATAAAACTTTGTTTGAGTTGACATTTGTGCCATATTTGTATATGGAGATACTTTTAAAAAAACAATTTCATATATATAGAACACGTTCATTTTCATATTATATATTTTTCATGTGTTGTACATGTATTATTCATGTTTATGGAATCATGGTTTATTTTTAGTAGTATTCATGTTTATGCATCAAGTGAGATTTCCCTGCCAAATAAAAATGAAGTTGAAGATCCCAAAATAGAGAGAGATTAATGTATACCTCAGTGACATGGTCCTATAGTACCTAACATTTTTCTGATACCTCTCATGAGCTCCGAGTTATGGGCCTTGAAAGATAGCTTTCCAATAGTGCTTAGTGCACCTTGGGAACACTTTAGTCCGGTGTGGTTGTGAATATTCTAGTGACTCCATGGGTGAAATAAGGTTGTCACTGGGGTTCACCTGGCCAACTAGAGCTAACGACACAGATGGTTTGGTTCCAGGACAAATGGTTTTGACAAAATTGACAACTTTTTGCAACCATTGCAATTTTTGACACTTTTACATGAATGCCACTTATAACTTTGCAAAAATGACCAATATGACTTAGATGAAATAAAAACATCATTTTATGCTATCTCCACCTTATTTGACCACTTTGACCCACCCTTGACCAATAGAGATTAATAGGCCAAATGGTTACATAGTGGATCATTGGATATTACAATTGAAATATAATGCATGAAAAGACATTAAAAAACTATGAAAATGATATGTTTGGCCTTATCACAAAAATTATTTAACCAAGTCACATATTTGCATTTTTAATGTATTTCATCATTATAAGAGCTAAAATAAATAAGTCATGAATATAACTTCATCGTGTACAAAAATGTATTCTCAACGGTATCATAAAATCTAAGGTACTACTCATGTCCTTCTATGTACACACGACCTCACATAAAAATACATCGTATATCATTGATATAACCATATTATGTATCAATACATCAATGCTATCAAAAATCCTAGATATAAAACAACCAAAAAACCTAGATACACAACTATATAAAAATTCCTAGATAATAAGTGTTTCATTTATGCTCCTTAATGTATAGCTCCAACCACCACTACTCTCAATGAAACCTACATTCCAATAGTGTACAAAATATCAATATAAGAGAAATAATAATAAGTAAATGGTGATACAAAAAAAGTAAGATATACTTCAAAGCACGATAGAGGAATCTCATACATTCATCATATTTGTAATCCGTGCATTCTGAAGGCATGTGAACAAGTTAAGTTAATTAAGAAAAAAAGAAGTTTATAGGTTGACCAAAACATTATGAACATAATGAAATAAACAACCAAAGAACATGATCAACCAATGCAAAGTGAACTTTGCCATCATTTTGTATGAGCTAATCAAGTGTGCCTGAATATATGTATCCAACTGCACTTACAATCCACATACAAAACCAAGTCTATTGACTCAAAAAAATGAAGAATAAAGGTGCGATTTGAATGTAAGCCTAATGAACATAGAAAACCTTGCAGTGAGTTGGTATTATCTAGTGAAGTGTTCCTAAAGGGTAATCTCTCTTCTTAAGGGTATCCAATATTGCTTAGCAATTCTAATATTCTAAAGTTATTTTATCTTTGGTCTTCTTTGATGCTTTGTTAACTTAACATTTGTTTCTATAGCAAGGTGTGAATACATAAGAATGGTTTTGTGCTTATCGTAGTCTTCAAATGTGGGAATGTCATTCTTTCTAATCATCTATGTTTGCAGCCATGTTCTCACTACAACAACTGAACCAATAGGATATGTTAACCCGTCATCATTTTTCATCAGTTTTGCAAGCTTATTCTTTCCTTGTAAACAATTTTCTAACTGGTAATATGATTTTTCATCATTTGCCTATGGTGAACCCATTGAAAAAAAATGTCCTAGCTGTAGAACATCTGAAAGATGGTCCTACTCAACTGAACTTTCTATGTCATCATTTCTTATAGAGAGTGTGAGAGATAAAGGAGTTATAAATTGTGAACTCATGCATCCACTCACTCACTTGACTCACACTGATACCAATCACAGTGAAAATACTTGGGACAAAAACAAGCCAACTCTCATGTCCAAATGGTCTATGTACTATCATTTGAGCTTCGAAATGAATGCATTTTTCAAGAATCTAACACTGTCAGACAATCCAATCTATCTTTTATTGCGTCATCCTCAACCAACCAAAATAATATATGCATTGCTGAATCAAGAGTTCCCCTAGTGACAATGTCGAAGTACACCAATCAACAATAAAATGAGCATCAAGAAGTTCTGCACTTGAAATCCTCAATTACTCCTTAACAAGAGCTCTCTTCACACATACAAACCTACCCCATCATGCTCCCCTTTCCCATGCACAGCCTAAAAAAACTCCAAATATGAGGTACACCTCTCTCAACATCCATTCTACACAAACCAATAAAACACACTAGCATTCTTGAATTGACCTGTGTAGTTATCTAACCAAATGAGATGTCTACCCATGTCAATATCTTTTTCTTGCAAGAACTCAAAATAATTCTCATAACAATGTTGTACATACTCATGAAACTAAGATCTATCATTTATCATATAAATATGGTACTCTCTAGTTATCTTTTGGTCATCTTTATACTATCATGGGAATGTCTATATGTTATGGGACAAAAATATCAATTTGAATGGACTTATAATATTGAGCTTGCAACTCATTTTGGGGCTGCAATGTATAGTTCTCTCCAAATTGAATGACTAATTTAATAGTGCCAATCGGGAAAGTGTCCTTACACATCCTGAATTGTTGATCCAACCACTAAGACTTGTGCCTATGCCTTGCATACTTGTAAAAAATATTTTTCTTGAAATCTGAAATAAAATTAGATACATTGCATTCTTTTGTAACCAACTCACATCTAGATCCTTCACCTCTATTCTTCAAATTATATTTCACCATTTCATATATATATTTTGGACAATTGTCTTTCCAAAATCACATTTGCATCCCTCATGAAAACATGAAACAAACTTCAAAAACCCACCACATTATGAGAACTTGTCTTTTAAACAATCATTTCTATAAAAGAAACAACCATCATCTCTAGGACTTAAAAATTGATCTAGCGAGTATCTTGATGATTTTGGAAGACCACTTGCACCACAATCCTCCAACATTTCATTAGTATGCAAAGTAGAATGAATGGAGCATAATAGTTCATGGTGCATTAAAAACTCCACATGATATTTGCAAAAACAAGTATTTCAAATCTTAATAGGTACATGATAAAATGTCTTAAAGGATTCAAAAGCCCTTTGTTATATTTACAATTTTGGATGTGTCACAAAAAAAAATTGAACAACATTGTTTTACGCACCTCTAAATAATGTTTAGGATGCGGGGTGCGGTCTAAAATGCCAATTCTCAAATTCAAGACATCCTTCACATTTGGTGACACTCTTGAATTAGAGTGCCAAAATAGTTGAATTTCATCCTTCACAACATCGGTAAGCTTCTTATCACAATGTGAAATTCTCCCTCAATAAGCCCATGTATTATTTTAAAGAGGATCATCAAGTATTTCTCTTCTTGCAAGTGCTATATCCAAAGCTTTATGATTTATGTTAAACTCAACACAAGTTTGTCTCATAAAATGAGCCTTTCTCAAATGATGACTTCTTAAGGAGGTTTTAATAACCATCTGAGAAGCTCTCTTGTCTTTTTCCTTGCTAGTCTTCCTAATGGAATTCAGAGCACTAAAAATATTTTTCACAATAATAGCATTTCTCTCCATTTTCTTATTCACATGAATCTTTAATTTCGCTAGTATAGGTCTCATATTATCTATCTTTAACAACTGCACAAAACGTTGGCATCACTCGACCAATGTCTTGTTTCTTAAAAATTAATCATTAAGTCTTGAATCCCACAACCAAATGATTCTTTGTGATCTCTTGCCTTCAAAATTTCTCATAATTTTCTCATCAATTTTAAGTAACCATCTTGGTGTAATCGAAGGTCTTAAATTTGAAGTTTGTCTTTCTTCCTCACAAGGGACTTCATTTTTAATATAATTTGGAGATGTGTAACATTCATTTGTTTCTTGTAAAACATTATCATTGTCAATTCCTTCATATTCATTCCCCGTCTCTACATTTATAATGCCCATCTCTATATTTTCAATTTGAATCCCTGGATTATCATTCCCAATGTCTACAGTTTCATTTTCCACCTCTACATATTCATTTTCTAATTCTACATTTTCATCTTCAATCCATACATTCTCATTGTCAAAATTATTCTCATAATTACTTTCAAATTCAATGTCTTCTTCACTTGAAACCACATTTACGGGTGGGCCTATGGCCCCACCTTCATTAATATTTAACATACCTTGTCTCTTATTTCGATGATTAACCCTGTCTCTTTCTCTATATACTTCAATTTATTCATTTGTGAGATGCCTCTTTCATTTATACTTTCGACAACTGCTGCTCCCCATTGTGAGGCCAAAAATTTGATTGAAAAACTTTGATAATTAACAAATTTTCAAAAAAATGGTGGAAAAATTTAATTTTTGTCTACGACTACTGTAATACTGTAATATTCTCTAAGAAATCTGTGAGTCTTGGATACCCGATATTATTGGGTATCTGATATCTATGAGATACCCGATATACAACTTATGAAATTCAAAAATTTAGCCATTGGCACCAAGATATAATATACATGGAGCTTTTTTTACTTATGCTCTCTCAAATTTATATTTTTTTAAATATTTTTTCAATTAAAGTTTTATATTTTTTCAATTAAAGTTTTATATTTTTTCAATTAAAGTTTAATATTTTTCAATTATGATTGTTCCTATTAGGATTGGATAATACTGAGAGGGGGGGGGGGGGTGAATCATTATTATAGCACTTAATTAAATTCTTCAACCATTTAAACATTACCCATAAACTTGCAGTAAAGAAAAGAACATAAGAAAATGACACAGAACTCATAACACCATATTTTGTTTTCAAGGAAACCCTGGCCAAGGGAAAACCCCGGTGGGGATGGTACCCACAAGTATGTACTAAAGTATAATGTCTCGGTTAGGAGACCTAGCCCTGTTAGGAGCTGAATATTACATAGAAACTTTCCTTGTTAAAGGAATTACAACCCTCTAAATGGTTCACAACACCCTATTAGGGGCCAACTAAGCTTACAACTCTTACAAAGTAATTCTGATTACAAGGTGTTCTCAATCATGAACAAAACAAGCAATAATAGTGCTTAGATAGTTCTTTTATATCTGTTCAATGATCTCTGTCATTCTTTTCTCTTTTATTCTCTCAACAACTCATCCAACTAACCATCTACTTCCCTTATCTTTATCAAAAAGATCTTACATATATATCTTACAAATTTACAAATTTAGCCTTCAAAACAAAATACATTTAATATAGTAAATATCAAATGAATAGTCAGTGCTCTTACATAGTCAATTTTTAGGTTATCAACAACCAAAATCCAACTTTGATTGCCTGGAGTCCAAGTCATACTTCCTGAATCTTCGCTACTGTCCAACTGCTCTGTATCATTGTTCTAATGCAGTCTGTTTGTCTTCAATTATTTATAACTCATTGTAGACATAACCAAAACCAAATCAATCTTAGGTGTAGGTCATACATACCCCATACTGTCTTCCTCTAAGCTCTCTTTCCCTAATTCATCGATCTCAATCTTTGATATCCAAAATACTTCTGTACCTCTGCTTCTAAACTTAGTCAATTTCTGAATAAGAAAAACTTATCTTTATAGGAATCAATCTGAAACCCAGATGTGTTTCCATAAGTGAAAACCAAAAAGTGAATCACATTAACAAAATTGATCACTTTCCAAAAATCTCTCCCTTTGGCATTGATGGCAACACTTAACAAAAAAATGAATAAGTGTTCTAAACTGTCTTCTCCATGAATTTTGGAGCAGGATATATTCTGATCTCTGTATCCAATGCTCCCCCTAAGGCCATGATTGGCTCATTAGGTTGATTCTATTTTACTACCATCAGGCGAAGATCCAATAGAATCTACTAATTCTCCCTAAACTAATGTCTCACTTGTTTCTTTGATCTTCCATATCTTACTACTATTTCTATCTTCTGCGTTCTTAAAACAAATTTCAAAATCACTCTTTAAATATGCAACACTCTTACCAGTATCATTTGCATTCTTCTATGAATTCATAGGAGGTGGTACTCTTCTATTGTCTAAACCATTATACCTGCAAAACTTTGCTATATGTCCTAGATTATTGCATTTATAATATATAGGAGGTCTTCTTTCCTGATTAACTTTCAACTTACATTACTTCGCAATGTGTCCAATGTTATTACATTTGTAGCATGTAGGTTTCACTATAGATTCTCTTCCTTTGTCTTGTCTATATCCAGATTGATTAGGTTTTTTGCATTCTACTTTCTTGTGCCCATATCCATTACAGTTAAAAAAATAACCAGAAAATGTTCTAAAAGGGGCATTACCTTTGCAGTCTCTCTTCATGTGTCCAAATCTATTGCAACCAAAGCATCTACCTCTGAAGGGTCTGATCTTCTCTCTAGATTCTTTAATAGAAGGTTTCTCAGCATCAATCTTCTCATTTTATTTCTCTTCTTGATTCTTTGAACATTCAGGTTCATTGAAGCCAATACCAGTCATATCACCTTTAGGTTTCTGTTTGTCTCACTATTCATCAATCAAATCACTGC
The DNA here is from genome assembly GCA_018584345.1 of Thuja plicata. Classification (NCBI taxonomy): domain Eukaryota; kingdom Viridiplantae; phylum Streptophyta; class Pinopsida; order Cupressales; family Cupressaceae; genus Thuja; species Thuja plicata. The sequence continues at coordinate 377,537 of MU225023.1, read as the reverse complement.
TGGTGCAAATTTTCTCAATGTGTTTCTTTGCTCCAACAATTTCACCTTTTATAATTTGATTGTATTTCTCCATTTCTAGATACTTGTTCTTGTAGTTTTCAGGCTCATTCTTCATTTGATCTAATGCACTATTTAAAGATTCTTCAACTATCTTCTTAGCATCCTTCTGTATCTGTATTTCTTTAGCCATAGTCTCATTTTAAAGTTTCAAGGTATCATTCTCTTCTTTTATTTTCCTCATCTAATCTCAATTATCTTCATCTGAATCCTCTTTTATTTGAACCATAAGATCTTGTCTTTGACTTCTGGAAAGCTCAAGTTGTTCTTTGAGTTTCTTTATAAATTTCTCAGCTCTTCACATTTTGAATTTCAACTCTCCATTTTCGGATTTTTCTCTGTCAAGGTCTTCGAGTGCAACATCAAAGTTTTCTTTCAGACTGTCCAAATCCATTTTGATCTCCCTCAAGTTGTTAAACTTTCTCTCCAAGGGCCAGAACCTCTAATACCAATTGTTATCATTGGATAATACTGAGAGGTGGGTGAATTAGTATTATAGCACTTAATTAAATTCTTCAACCATTTAAACATTAACCATAAACTTTCAGTAAAGAAAATAACGTAAGAAAATGACACAGTACTCATAACACCATATTTTGTTTTTGAGGAAACCCTGGCCAAGGGAAAACCCTGGTGGGGATGGTACCCACAAGCATGTACTAAAGTATAATTTCCCTGTTAGGAGACCTAACCCTATTAGGATCTGAATATTACATAGCACATTTTCTTGTTAAAGGAATTATAACCCTCTTAAAGGTTCACAACACCCTGTTAGGGGCCAACTAAGATTACACCTCTTACAAAGTAATTCTGATTACAAAGTGTTCTCAGTCATGAACAAAACAAGAAACACTAGTGCTTAGATAGTTCCTTTATAGCTCTTCAATGATCTATGTCATTCTCTGCTCTGTTATTCTCTCAACAACTCATCCAACTAACCATGTACTTCCCTTATCTTTATCAAAAAGACCTTACATATATATCTTAGAACTTTACAAAGTCGGCTCCCAATATGAATATTACAAATATTACAATGTCGACCTTCAATACAAAATACATTTAATATAGTAAATATCAAATGCATAGTTGGCGCTCTTGCATAGTCAATTTTTAGGTTATCAATAACCAAAATCCAACTTTGATTGCCTAGAGTCCAAGTCATACTACCTGAATCTTCGCTATTGTCAAATTGCTCTGTATCGCTGTTCTGATGCAGTCTGTCTATCTTCAATTCTTTATAACTCACCATAGACATAACCAAAACCAAATCAATCATAGGTGGAGGTCATACATACCCCATACTATCTTCCTCTAAGATTTATTTCCCTAATTCATCGATCTCAATCTTCGATATCCAAAATACTTATGTACCTCTACTTCTATACTTAGTCAATTTCTGAATCAGCAAAACTTATCTTTATAGGAATTGATTTGAAACCCAGATGTGTCGCCATAAATGACAACCAAAAAGTGAATCACATTAACAAAATTGATCACTTGCCAACAGTTACTTGGTGTCTTTTTGGTTTGTTTATATTTTGTTCATTATTTTATTTTAGATTTTGAACACAATATATTTCCTAAGTAAAATTTAAACTTTATAAAAAATATTTAAAAATAAATAGGCATCGTGGGTCATTGTATCAGGTGTGTCTATATATATATATATATATATAGAGAGAGAGAGAGAGGGTATGGGAGGGGTTCCTAAGGGGTACTAAGGTGTCTTAAAGGGTCTTAGGACCCATTAATGCATCCCATGACCCCTTATGATACCTTCCAACCCCTTAGGAAGCCTAAGCATACCATTTAGGGGTCATAAGGGGTATTAAGGGGTACTAAGACACATTAATGTGTCTTATAACTGAAGGATCTAAGAAACACTGATCTAATTGTGCCCAAGAACAACTACATGCAAAATACATGTTACAGGAAAGAAGTAAAAGAAGGAAAAACCTAAAGAACTTAGAAGCTCAAAGAAACTCAAAAGAGTAGAGAAAAAATGTATTCTGAATTAATTGACAATAATTACAAAGTTCAACCTTAAAAGGTGAACAAAACCCTAAAAGGAAAAAATCTAGATTACACATTAATTGTGTGTGAATGAATTACACCTTCCTGAAATTAGTTTATTTAACTATAATTATTTGGAATAATAATGAAAATTTAAGATAAGAATTGCAATTAAATCAATAAACATCTCATGGCTGTGTATCTAAGAATGTTGATAAAGCTCTCATCCTTAATCTCTACCAATGACAGTCCTAGAACAAGAATTTGATGAAGATAAATGCCTAAATCTAGCTCAATTCTCTCAAATTATGATGATATTGGATCCAAATGCACTCAAAATGATCTCCATAATGCTAAAATTCTATGATAATATCTCAATTATGCTCAAATTGCTATGAAAATGACAAGAGGTTTGATGCTTTTTATTCAAATTTCTTGGATATCTAATGCTCTCAAAATGACTTCTATTTATAGGATTTTCCCAAGTGTAAGGGGTGGAGTTAATTGATCATAGTTAATCCATGGCTGAGTGAGAGGCTTTGAAATGGTTTCAAATGAGGGGACAATTATCAAAGGTTGGGACAAAGTGTTAGTAATAACTAAGAGTTTTTGAGGCCACTAATTCACCCCCCCTCTCAGTTATTACTAAAAATTGGTATCAGAGCTTGTGTGCTTAGAAGGAAGGTTTCAAGACCTAAGTCAAAGATCACAAGATGAACAAAGATAATTTTTCTTCATGGAAAAGAAGGATAAGACTCCACTTATTAGGTATTCTTAATGATGTTACTCAATTCCTTGAAACTGAATGTGTGTTGCTCACAGGAGCACCAACAGTTGAACAAATGAGAGAGAAGCATGAACATAATGGCATGATGCTAAAGATTGCTTCCTCAATCTCTGATTCTGAATTTGAAGATGTCAAAGAATACAAAACTGCAAAGCAGATGTGGGAAAAATTAAAGCTTGTACATGGTGGTGACAAAAATGTTTTGAGAGCCAAGGTAGAAATCCTTAGAGGAAAGTTTGATGATCTCAAAATGCAAGAAGGTGAAAATATCACTCAGTAAAACACAAGAATTAAAGAGGTATTCAATTCTATCCAAGGAGTTAGAGGTGTACTGGAAGAAGATACAGTGGTAAGTAAAATCTTAAGAACCTTATTGCCTGCATATGCTCTTAGGGTTTCTGCCATTGAAGAAATGAGAGCAGTAGCAAACAATACAATTAATCTTGATAGTTTAATTGGTAGAATGATTTTATCTAAGATGAATAACTTTGAAAATAGTGTCTTACCAAACTTAGAGTCTGCATTTAAGTCTTCAATGAAGATAAGCAAATCAAGTCATAGACACTCATCTAGAAGAGACAGTGAAAGTGAAAGTGAAGAAGAATATCTAGATGAAATAGAAGCACTTATGGCTAGAAGAATACAGAGAGGAAAAGGTAAATATAAAGGAAAGTTACCACTTGTATGCTTTAATTGTAAAGAGATTGGACACTTTGCTATAAGATGTACTAATAGAAGAAAAGATGACAGAAGTAATGATAGATCTTTTGAGAAGAAGTCTGACAAAGCTGATTATAGAAGCTACTGACAATCAGAAAGGAGAGATACCTGAGACAATAAGGACAAAGGAAAGAAGGTTAGCTACCTAGAAAAATGAAAGGATTATAATACTGACACCGAATCTGATGAAGACATCGAGATGGTGTTTGTGGCTGTAAAGGATGATTCAGATGATGATGAAGAAAGGTATGTAGAAACTGCTCTCATATCTAAAATTAGCAAAAATGATGTTTGGATCATAGATAGTGGTTGTACTCATCATATGACCGGTGATAAGAAAAACTTTGAGACTTTTGAATACTACAAGGGTGGATCAGTAAGAATGGGAAATGACATGCCTTGTCTAGTTGAAGGTAGAGGAACAGTAATGTTGAATAACCAGATAAAATGTGAGAATGATTACTGGGTAAATGGATTGAATTATACTCTATTGAGTGTTTCTTAGTTGAATAATTCAGGTCACAAAGTAGCATTTGAAAACAAAAAGGCAAATATCTTCAATAAATCTGGAGATCTAATTGGTACCAGTGAGCAGACAAAAGGTAACTTGTTCTATCTAAATGATACTAACTCCACTTTTTTGATTGCTACAAATGAAGACATTTGGTTATGGCACAAAAGAATGTGTCATGTGAACTTTGACAACATGATGAAAATTAGCAAAAAGAGAAATGTCAGAGGCTTACCGACAATGACCAAGCCAGACAACATCATGTGTAAAAACTGTCAGAAAGGTAAAATGACAAAGTCTAGTTTCAAAAGAAAAACCCATACATCTAATACAATTCCAGAATTACTCCATACTGATTTATGTGGATCCATGAGGATGAAGAGTTATTATGGAGATATATACTTTATTCTCTTTGTTGATGATTACTCTAGAATGATGACAGTTATGTTTCTAAAAGAAAAATTTGAAGCATTCAAGATGTTTAAATGGTATAAGGCCATGGTAGAAAAACAAAGTGGTAAGGATATAAAATGTTTAATATCAAATAGAGGAGGTGAGTTTATATCAGATGAATTCACTAATTTCTGTAATGAGCATGGTATAAAAAGACAGGTTTCTGCACTAAGAACACCACAACAAAATGGGATTGCTGAGAGAAGGAACAGATCAATAGTTGATTGTGCAAGAACACTAATGATAGAGAAATGCATGACCCAAATCTTCTGAAGGGAAGCTATCAGTACTGCTATTTACACACTGAACAAAGTACAATTGAAGAAAGACACCAAGAAGACACCTTATGAGCTATGGTATGGATACACACCCAAAGTAAGGTATTTCAAAATTTTGGGAAGTCAATGTTATATCTTAAAAGATGATAGAAAAGGAAAACTTGAATCCAAGAGTGATGAAGGAATTTTTCTAGGGTACTCTACCAAGAGAAAGGCTTACAAATGTCTAAACAAGGCCTCTAAACAAAATTATTGAAAGTGCAAATGTAAAGATAGATGAATTTGCAGAGAAGAATGAACAAGAAAGCACTAAAGAACTAGAGGACTACAATAAGTTTACTTACATTGAGGAACCTAAGACTCTACCCTACCAACAATGTAGAGCCCCTGAGCTACAAATCATTGCTCTCGAGCATCAAGTTGCAAATACCGACGGTCAGGATAACGATCAAGACAATGTGCAAGGTGATGAAGAACAGAATGAAGGCCAAAATAATGATCAAGCTAATAGACAAAGAACTGTACCTATACTTGCAAGATATGTAAGAAGGAACCATCGAGAGGTCTAGATCATAGGAGATAAGAAAGATGGTACAAGAACAAGAAGTAAGTCTTTAAACTCAAATTATTTAATTTGTGAGTTTGAGCCAAAATCTATCAATGTTGCACTAGATAATGAGGAATGGATAAGTGCTATGAATGATGAGATTGAGTAGATTGAGAAGAACAAAACATAATCACTTGTGCCAAGACTAGATGACAAGAATGTCATCGGTACATAATGGATATTCAAGAATAAGCTGAATGAGAATGGAGAAGTCACAAGGAAAAAAGCAAGTCTAGTATGCAAAGGGTATGCACAAGAGGAAGGTATAGACTATGGAGAGACCTTTGCACCCATTGCTAGGCTAGAAGGAGTAAGAATACTACTTTCTTATGTTGCATATAAAGGATTCAAAGTATATCAAATGGATGTCA
>MU225023.1:333627-353254 GCA_018584345.1 Thuja plicata | reverse complement strand
AAGCTCATCGGAGGTTGTGGTTTAAACACTTGCTTTTGAGATTTCATTTGAATATGCTAACCCTTCTTTGAATCTTGTTATTTTAATGACTAATCCTAATGTTTGCATGTTCTAGTGTTGTTCCTTGTAGGTAGGTTTTTATCACATACAATAAACATTTTCAAGAATCTAGTCATGCATGTAAAAACTAAACACATTGCCATCAAGTATCATTACTTAAGAGAACAAGTTCAAGAAAAAGAGGTGATACTTGAATATGTGCAATCCAAAGAACAATTGGTTGATATCTTCACCAAGCCACTACCCAAGGATACATTTGAGTACTTGAGAAAGAGACTAGGGGTCAAACCCTTGTCTACCAGTTAGTAAAATGATTGAAGGTTGCATCAACCTTCATATTCTCATAATATCATTCATGTTGATGCAAGAAAAAAGGATGAACTTCAAAGCTACATCTATATACAATAGGTATATATCATAATCAAGCACCAGAACATATTGATGTATTGCTGATGGATAAGGGAAATTCAAGGAATATATTATGGATGGAAAGAAAAGGTCACTTGACATTAATGTCATATATCTGTAAGATATTTGTTTGGAATTGTTGTCAAAGGGAGAGAGTTTATCTATATTATCACAGTCTTTAAAAAAAAGAGAAGAAAGATTATCCATTATCAAATTACTCCAATAGGAAGAGATCATATCCACAGGGAGAGAATTTGTATGAAGGAGTTAATACAAAAGAAGAGTTTCTGATAAAAGATAAAGACATCAAATGTGAAGAACAATCAAAGGAGAGATATTGACACAAGGAAAGGATGCAACACATCAGAACAAGAAACATAGAGAGCTGCAAGAATCAAATCTAAGCTAAAATAGATCTTACCAGTGGTCAGAAATTTTTATTGGTTATCAAAACAAACTATTTGGTAGTTTGATGAATCTCAACAATTGTATTTCATATTGTATTAGAAATAGTATAGTATGATAATATAAGTTTGTTGCCATCAATGCCAAAGGGAGAGATTGATGACATGTAACTAATTAAATGTTTGATAATGTTAAGTTGAAGATAATTCAAGGTATTAAATCAATTAATGATTTGTATTGTCATTAATGTCAACTTGATATCATTTGTATGATCATGTATAAAATGCCAAAGACTTCAGAGAATCAATGGAACAGAGGTTATGCCTTCAGAAATACATAAAATTTAAGTATTCACTAAGTGACAGATAAACACCAATGGAGTGCACACCATCAGTAAAGGAAAAGAAGAAAAGTCACAATGATACCCGACGAGCAGAAGACAGTGTTGCCCGATGAAGCAAAACATAGGATACTCAACAGGATAAAAATAGAGTTGCCTGATGGACGGAGATCCTGAAGCTAACTGGAGTCACACTGGAAAAACTGATAGTTGTAACCGATTACTAACTGAATAGTTGACTGACAGAATAGAGGGTTCATAAAATGACAAAAAATATCTAGCTGGAAAGAGCTAAAGATAGAATTAACTGGTTTTTTTCTTTTTTTTATTCGACCAGAGTTAAGTGATTGATTTAAAGAAGATTTGTACAGTTGGCATGAAGATAACTACGAGAAAAATTAGGAGTTATGCTTTAAATCAAATTGGCTGAATTTTTTTTCACACCAAAAGCCAAGAATCAAGAATCAAGAAATAAGAAATAGTGAATATCATGTCTATATAAGAGATAAGCTTATTTCATTTTCGATATCACATTCACATGAAAAGGGATTAAGGGGAGTGAATAGAAAGAGGATGCTGAAGAGAAATTGATGAAGAACAACTTCATGTAGTACTGATCAATCAAGATAAAGGAGAGCTAAGGAATTCTACAAACACTGAAGAACAGTGAAGCATAACATCACAGAGCAGAAAGTATGGAGCACAAAAGAATTGAATTGATACATTGATCAGAGAGGTAATGCATTTAAATAGATCTGAAAATCTACAATTCATGTTGCATTAGAAATATGTCATTTTGTTTCAGTTTAACCATTGAAGCATCAAGTCTCTTAACAGAGTAGGACTTAACAGTCTTCTATATATTGAGGTACATCCCAAGGAGTGCCAAAAAGGTTGATTCATGAAAGTAGCATTGGATATGTCCTATGACTATTGATGGTCTAATAGAGAGGCTACTTCAAGGATGATAGCATTAGATTCCTGATATTAAGTGACAACCTATATGTGTAAAATCCTCTAAAAAGGTCACACCTAATAGTGTATTTGTATCCTTTAACAGGGTTGGCTCTTAACAGGGCTTACTTCAGAAGAGTGAAAATTTGGGGTACTGGTCCCAGTGGTTTTTTCCCTTAAGAGGTTTTCCACGTTAAAAATTCATGTGTTATGTGTGTATGATTCATTTATTTATTGTTTTGTATCTGACATAGTTAACACTAGATTCATCGGTATACTCTACATATTTACTGTATTTCGGTAAATAGTTATACTGCCTATCGATAATCAAGGAGAATAAGGAAAAACAAGGTAAACCGACAAACATATAATCATTATAAGTATTTCATGGCATGCATCTTGTAGGGACATAATAATCTAAGGTTTACTTGATTGGTGTTTAGGATAAGGATAAGTTTTTGAGGCCACTGATTCAACCCCCCGTCAGTTATTACTAACACAAAGAGACAAATTTGAGTGATTGAGATTAAAAGTTTAAAACGAGTGATTGAGATTGCAAATTAGGAGTGATCCATGTGCTTTGTGTTCTCAATTCCCATTGGTTGTTCAAATTTATGTTGAAATATATTAGGATTATTTAATTCAATCAATTAATTAAATTATCCATGTATGGATGAATAGGTTCAATTTTATTTTTGATTTAAACTATACAATTAATTGATTAAAATCAATTATATACTTTTGATTATCCCTTTTAGGCTTATATTTGATTATTTGATGTCATGGTTAATTAATCCTTTGATTTAATTTGATTTATCCCAATTTTATTGTTAAATTTCCATTTGATTTGATCTTGATACATTTTGATGCAAGTTGATGAGATTAGGAGCAATTTGATGAAAATGCAGATTTGATTGTTTAGAGAACACCTGGTCAATTTTAGGTGTCTACAAATGCCCCTCTTTGAATTGATGTGCAAAGCACATTGATTCAAAGAAAATTCAATGTCCTAATCACTGATTTGATGCTAATTGATTGATATAGAAACCTAATGTGAAATTGATAAGCTGGTATGAAACTCTGATGCAAAACCTGATGAGAAACTAATGCAATGCCTTGATTTTATAGATGTTGAACCTAATGTGAAATTGATGCAGAAGGCCCCACTGATAAAAGTTTGAAATTTTAATGCCCCAGATTTGATGTAAGATATGATGCAAAATCTTGATTTTGATGATATGATGTTTCCCCCTCAGAAATGAAATCATATTGATGTCTAGATGCAAAAGATTAATGAAACTGATGAGAATAAGATCCAAGATGTTTTTATTTCTGAAAAACATTGATGATGATGATGATGATGATGATGTCAAAACATGCCCCAGTGTGCAAAAAATACATATTAGGTCTAACTGGTTTGAAAATCTCTCCAAAAATTAGGTCAAATAGATTAAATAGGTTGAAAAATGCAAATTTACTATTCATTTTCACATTTTACCATAGAGATTTTTCTCTGATCTTGGTGACACTGACAGTGATGGTGGTTCCCATTCGAGAGCATCAGTTTATGCAAGTGTTCTGGTATCAAAGACCCTTAGACTACGGACCTTTGGTAAGTGGTTTTGACCTTCCTAGTGTTTTTATTGCAATGTTTTGATAGCATTTATTGCATTTAAAGATGTTATCTAGATTAGAATGTGCAAAATGCCACCTAGGATAGTTTTAATGATGCCTAGGGTTGTTAAATGCTGCCTCCATGTGATGAAATGACGTGTATGAGTAGTAAAATATCACCTAGTAGTTAGGTAAAAATTGGCATCCAATGTTTAAAATGCCGCGTAGCAAACCCTTTGGCAAATGTATGTTTTAAATGCCGCCTAGGAAGTTTTAAATGATGCCTAGGTTTGAGAAATGTTGCGTATACTATAAATTAATGCCTCTAATGATTGAAATCATGCATATGAATTTTGAAATGATGTGTGGTGTTTGAAATGATGCGTACACTTAGCCAAGTGACACCTGCTAGAAAATTTGATGAAAAACCTTATTTAGGATGAACAAACTGCTTTCGATTGATCGTCTAGATTACCAGATTGATTTCCAAGATAGATAGATGTGTTTCAATGATGCTAATAAGTTCTTAGGATGTTAGAATAATCATATAAATGGATGTTTGATGTGTCAATTAGATTGGGTAGAAAAATTGATGTATTTCTCCCTTCTCAAGATCTAGAGGTTAGGAACAATAGGTTGATGCGCTCAAAAAGAGAAAGGATAGATTGTATTTGTTTGATTGACTTGAAATGATCCACTGATATAAATATTCTAATATAATTCACTTTGTTTGCAAAATTTAGGCACATTTCCATAAGTTATATGTACAAAATATTGCATCTTGGATATTTGATTTGGTTGATGAGCTGACAGATCTAGAGAGACGGATTATTGAGCAGTGTGGTTTAGGATTCCTTCTTGATCTACCTAAGTTTTAGCTGAACTGAGGTTTACTTACATCTATGGTAGAGTGTTGGCACTCTAACCATAATACTTTCCATCTACCCCTCGGCGAGATGACTATCATGCCTGAGGATGCATACAGATTGTTGAGGATTCCTACCAGTGGAGAGAGAGTATACTATGATCAGGTTTATGATGGTAGTGCGTGCAGACGGGTATTCGGAGATGACACGATTAGAGATGATACCATCACGTGGGCTCAGTTTGCTTCATTTCCCACTTTTCTAGTGATTGTGGGTCTAGTCATTAGTGGTTTACTTCTACCAGATAAACAAGGTTGTGAATTCTCATTTGGATGGGGTCACATCTTGGAGGACTTGATTGCACATCCTCAGATATTTGATTAGGGATCCTGTGTGTTGGCACAATTGTATCATGATTTTCATGTGGTTGTTTATAGAGAAAGTGCAACGATATCAGCAGGTGTAGTTTTGTTGTAGTTATGGACCTGGGAGCACATCCCGATCACGAGACCTATAGCAGCTCAATTTCAAGGCCGAGGATGACTGTATGCATTTTTTTATGATGGGATGGTTGTCCAACATCATCTAGGCAAATTTGAGTATTGACACTGCACCATTGATGATATTGATCAGGTCATGTGGAGTCCTTACCTTGGTTTCAAGGGATGGTGGGAGGATGATGATGAGCTTCCCTATATGTTTTCCCTATGGTGGAAGATTGGTCAATCACCACTTGTTATAGAGAGATTCTACTTTGTGTGTGTTTCTAGATAGTATGGCCAAGTGCGGGGTATGTATTTATATGCTTGAGTTTAGTCAGAGCGATCTATGTGGGGAGCACAAGTATATTACTAGTTTGCATGCATTAAGATTGATCGATTGGGATATGCCAAATGGGAGATGCTGGAGCATGTTGCTGATGTATGGATGTTTGTGGAGTACCGAGAGTGGTTCTCTCATCACAGGTTTACCAAATTTATAGATCCTGCAAAGCCTATCCCAGATGTAGATGAGACCTCTGATGAAGAATGTGGAGATAGTGGTGATTGTGGTAGGAGGAGAGCATGGAGATAATGAGTTCAGAGAGCTCCTCTGATACAGAGAGTTGTGAAACCTTAGATGTGGGGTGGTCATGTGAGAGCTCGAGGTGGTGAATTTGGCAAGCCTAGATAGAGACAGGTACAGGTACCTTTGCGGAGACAAAAACAACATAGACCAGTTATAGATTGGGGTAGGCAAAGACACTGATGGATATAGTTGGCTAGATAGGTTCCTTTATAGGGTCATCAACCTCCTCAGAGACCAATATCTCCATAGAGACAGGTGCCTCCTTAGGTAGATCCTTAGGTAGTTGCATCATAGGTTCATGTTTCCCCACAGGTACCTCTTGGTCCACAAGCACCTCAGGCTCCTCAAATTCCTCCAGTTGTAGATGTTTTGGTATATGATGTGAGGAATTTGTAGGTAGGTATGACTGCTATGACTAGGCAAATGGATCAGGTGACTACTATGTTGCAGCAGTTTCTGACTATGATGGCACAGTTGCCAAATGTTTCTAGTACAAGTCAGACATCACTGACTACACAAGCTAGATCGGGTGATAGAGATCTAGATGACATAGGGGGTACAGTTATAGGATAGGGTACTGCTACTGGTGATGGATCAGGTTCTCTTGTTGGGTCTTGATACAGATCTAAGATTTGATCTTTTGATATTATATTGATATATCATTTGTATTTTGTTGATGAGGACTTTGATTATGGATCATTTTGTCAATGTATCTTGATATACATATTTTTTGGGCTCTTTGATGATGGACATTTATTTATGATGACTCTTTGATTCCCCATTGATGTTGTTATGATGTTGATGTGAGATTTCTTTATATGCATATCTACATGATTTCTATGATGCATTTACTTTTTATACGCTATGGATGTAGTTTATCTTATATTATGACATAGATAAATGGATGCAAATGATTTATTCAATTACTTCTATATGTTTTTTTTATCTTATCACGATGCTATGGTTTATGCAATGCAATGGTAAAATGAATGTAACTATATTTTTGGATTTTGATGTATGCAACTTTATTGATGAAATGCAATCTTAAGGATGGAAAATGATTAATGATTTAATGCTTCTTTCCTTTTATTTTCTTTTTATGTATAAAGATAATGAATAATGATTAATGAATGAATGGATGCAAAAGATAATCTCACATTATTGATTTTAAACCACTGCATTGATTTGAACTCCAAAAATGATTAACCTCCTTGGAACTTGGAAAAATCCTCTAAATAATGCAATTAATCTAACATGAAAATGCAATGCAATGCAACTAACTATCATTGATTTTTGTGAAAGAAATACAAAATAGATATATTTTCGTCATTGAGTGTTGTGGAACTAAGAGTTGATACAATCCTTTATGGTGCCACTGTGACCATAAGAATATGAATATGACTTTCATCTCATTTGGTAACCTCTTTATGAAACTAGTACAACCCTCACTAGTTGAATAACCAACTATGGGAGTATGAATACCGGTTTCATCGGATTCAATGTTGCAAGTGGATTTTGGTATTAAGATATGGAAGATCTAAATAGCCAAGGTATCCTTTTGCGTAAACAAACAAAGGTTGACCCTCCTTCCTATATGAATTTCCTTGATGGCTCTTTGATGACCATGTCGTTAGAGGAATTAACACAACTTAGTGGATCTTCCTCAAAATAGTCACATAGAAGTCAAGAAAAACATCATGTCTTCAATATCACCAATCCAGTCAAAACATCATTGATTAGCTAAAAAGAACATGACTTGAAAAAGGTCAATGAAATTCATCAAAAATTTCAAGTGTTTTGCAATGTTTCAAGATTTTCAATAATAATTCCAAACATTTTGATCATTTTAGGGTATTGTCAATTTTTAATCTTGATAAAATAAGTCAATGAAGTTCAAGGATCAAGTTATGCGATCAAACTGTTTAGGTTGAACAATGATATCCATCAAAGGTTCCAAAATATCTCTCCTCTGAAGTTTTGAAAATGTGCTTCAGTCATGTGACCAAGATGTAGCACTTTTGAATCTATTTGTACCAAAACCAATGATTTTCCTCTAAGTGATAAGTGAAACCATGTGTAAATCTTGGGCAAGTGAAACCTAAAATTGACCATGCAGCTAAGAGACTTTATTAGGACTATGCACAAATGATAGATGCAATGAGGATGTACAAATGAGATGGTGAAATGACCATATGTACAAATGCAACTATGAAAGACCTAAGGGAACAAAAAGTGTCTATTTCCAGGTTTTCACCTTTTGGGTTTATTGCCTTTTTTTCTTTTTTTCTTTTTTCTTTTTTGCTACCAAGGCGCCTATTGCTAGGTTTTCACCAAGGTACTTTTCTCTTTTTCAAATTTTTCAATTTTTTTCTTTTTCTTTCTTTTTTTAATATCATTAAGGTGCCTATTTGCTAGGTTTTCACCAAGACAAAAAATTTCTGATTGTTGAATGTTTTTGCTTTCTTCTTGCTCAATTTTCTCTTTTTTCTAATTTTCTACTTTTCCATTGTTTTTTTTTTATTTTTTTATCTTTCTGATTTTATATTTTTTGGATTTTGATCTTTCTCATTTTTGGATTTTTTGACTTTTCTCATGTACAAATAATATGCTAGCTCATCTGATACACACTCATTAGATAATCTTTATTTCTTATACTCTTTCATCTAATTAGGTATGAAACCTCTTTAAATGGATGTTATTAATGGGTTCTCTTAGCTCATCACCTTCACAATTAGCTAGTTTGTAGGTTCCCATTCCAAACGAAGAAGTGATGACAAATTTTCCAACCCAATTTGCTTCCCATTTTCCCTTCTTTTCTGTATCAACTTTCTTTTTAGGGTTTTCTCTTAACACTAAGTCTCCCACTTGAAAGGTTCTCAGTTTGATATGATTGTTGTAGTTTCTTGAAATTCTATTCTTATACACCTTCAAATTATCATATTCTTGTGTTTGATGTTCATCCAACAATTCTAATTGTTGAAGTCGGGCAACCCTATAATCCTCATCAGTGATTAATCCTTGTAGTGAAACTCTTAGGGAAGGAATCTCAACTTCTAAGGGTAAAACAGCTTTGGCCCCATAAACCAAGGAGAATGGTGTAGCTCATGTTGGTGTTCAGATGCTATTTATGTAGGCCCACAATGCCAATTTTATCTGAATATGCCAATCTCTTCCTGATTTATCATTCGATCTTTTCAATATTTTGAGGATATTCTTGTTCGTAGCCTCAAATTGTTTATTACCTTGAGGATAGTAAATGGAGGAAGAATGGTGAGTGATATGAAATGTTTCACAAAGTTCATCCATATATTTGTTCTTAAATTGTTTTCCATTTTCTGTGATGATGGCATGAGGAATACCATATCTACAAATGATGTGATTAAGGATAAACATGGAAAAAAAATTTCCTATTGCAATTGTTAAAGGAACAACCTCTACCCATTTAGTGAAATATTATGTCATTGTGAGGATGTATTTATGTCCATTAGAATATGGTATGTAAATCATGCCAATTAGATCAAAACCCCATTGATAAAATGGCCATGGTATGATTAATGGATGTAATTCTTGTGCAGGTACATGGATCATGTCTCCATGATATTGGAATTTTGAACAAACTTTCACAAATTGGAAAGCATCTTTCTCTAAGGTTTTCCAAAAATACCCCATGCAAAGGATTTTCTTAGCTAAATTTAATCCAATCAAATGCGACCCACAAATCCCCTTGTGGACATATCTTAAAGCTAATATTTATTCCTCTTCCTCTAGACACCTAAGGAGGGTTCCGTCAAGACCCTTGCAATACAATGTGTCTGAAAGGATGGTATAACAAGTTGATTGTCTTATGAAATGTATATTTTGAGCACGGGTTTGGTCCAAAGGTAAGGCTTGGTCTTTAAGATAAGTATATATTGGTCCATACTAGGGTGAGTCATGTCCATTAATAAGGGAAATTATTTGGGTATCAGGTAAGTCCAATGCCAGTTTTACCAATTCTTCCACCAAGAATTTGTACCTCACATTTTGCTCAGGGATTTGGAGTAAAGAAGCTAAAGAAGCCATTACATCAGCTACTCTATTTTTGTCTCATGGAATTTTATCAAAAGTTATATAGGAAAAATATTTTTTCCAATCATCCACCATAATTTTATATGGCATCAATTTTTAATCTTTGGTGGTGTATTCATCATTGATTTGATTGATGACTAATTGAGAATATCCATAAACTTGCAATTCCATGACATTCCATTCTAAGGCCATTTTGATGCCTATGACCAAAGATTCATATTCAAAAATATTATTTGTGCAAGGAAACAATAGTTTGTAATATTTGGGAATTGTGTATCCTTGAGGTTATCAAAATAATTCCTGCCCCTGAACCATTTTGAGTATAGGATCCATCAAAATACAAGGTCCATGTATTTGCTTCCACATTAACAATTTCTGAATCAGGAAATCCCACTTGAATGGGATGTGTAGACTCTAAAGGATGTTTGTCCAACTGATTAGAAATCACTTGATCCTTTATTTCTTTCTTATCCATGTACTCAATGTCAAATTCACTAAGCACCATCACCCATTTTGCAATCCTTTCCGTTAGATATATTTTACTAAGTAGATACTTCAATGGATCAATTTTGGCAATTAACTTCACTTTATGAATCAACATGTAATGTCTTGGATTTTGAGAGGCAAACACAACTACTAGGAAAGATCTTTCCATGCAGCTATAGTTCAATTCATATTTTATCAATGTTCTACTCAAGTAGTAAATGGATCTTTCTTTTCCTTCATTGTCTTCTTGTGCCAATAGAACCCCTAAATATTTCTCAGTTGCTGATATGTAAAGTAATAAGGATCTTCCTTTGATAGGTGGAATCAAGATGGGTGGGTTCACCAAGTATGTCTTCAACAATGTGAAATCTTGTTCACACTCATCATCCCATGTAAAAATTGTATCCTTATGTAGCAATCTTGTGATTGAATGGAATTTTTCTGCCAATTGGGAAATGAATCTCCTTATGAATTGAAGTCTTCCTTGAAGAGACCTCATTTGACTAATATTCTTGGGAGTTTCCATGTCCATTATTTCTTTCACTTTCTCTAGATCTACCTCTTTTCCCTTTGCCGAAACAATTTAACCTAAGAGTTTTTCAAATTGCACACCAAAAGCACATTTCTTTGGATTTAGTCTTACTTTGAATTTCTCTAACCTTGTGAAAATGATTTCTAGTATTGATAAATGATCCTTTCTTTCATGTGTTTTTCCTAGAATATCAT
The DNA here is from genome assembly GCA_018584345.1 of Thuja plicata. NCBI lineage: Eukaryota > Viridiplantae > Streptophyta > Pinopsida > Cupressales > Cupressaceae > Thuja > Thuja plicata. Next base: position 342,259 of record MU225023.1, on the reverse strand, counting down.
CCAAATAATCTTCTAGGAAAGTATACATCATGTCATGGAAGATAGTGGTCATTTCTCTTTGGCAAGTTGCTCTAGGAAAGTATGCATCATGTCATGGAAGATATTGGTCATTGCTCTTTGGTAAGTTGCTCCAGCATTTTTGAGACTGAAGGGCATCACATTTTAACAAAAGGTTCCCCATGGGAATGTAAAAGTTTTTTTCTCTTGGTCTTCAGGTGCAATTTGAATTTGATTGTATTTTTTAAATCCATCCATTAAGGAAAATACGGAATGACCCACTGTTAATTCCACTATAGCATCAATTCTAGGTAGAAAAAAATCATCTTTTGGGAAAGTAAGATTAAGTTCTCTAGAATCTGTGCAAACTCTAATGGATTTGTCATGTTTTGTGACTAGTACAATGTTTGATATCCATTCTGCATATGTAATCACTCTTATGAATCCAACCTTGAGTAAATTTTCCAATTCTACTTTTACTAAAAGTGCCACATGAGGGTGCATCTTTCTCAAATTTTGCTTTGTGGGTTTCACACTGGGTCTCACATTTAGATTATGCATTATAAAGCTTGGATCTAACCTTGGCATGTAGGCATAAGACCACCCAAATTTAATTTTCTTTGCTTGAAATAATTCAGTGAACTCCTTCCTTTATGATGGACTCAAGGAGGCTACTAAATGAATAAACTTGGGATCCACTTTGGTGCCAATTTTAAATTTTTCTATTGGTTCAATAAGGATGGGTGACCTTTCATCTTCATGTTATGTTAGGTGCCACAGTTGGGTTTTCACCTTTGGAAACATCCAATATTTTTACTTTTTTAGGTTCTAGCACTACCACATGGTGGTTTTCACCACTAGACCTTTACATTTTTTTGAATTTATTTCTTTTATTTGATGTATTGAGAGATTGGAACCCTTCTTCTATCATTATGTCCACATTTTATTCATTGGTGGAAGAGGATGGCTCAACTTCATTTAGGTATTGGGCCATTGCATTGTCATTGGGAAAGTATAATAGGTCATTTGGTTTGGATAAATCCCAATCAATTAGTTCGGGGTGCATTAGGGCTAAGGATTCATTTGGAAAATTTTCATTTGAAGGGTTTAAGGATATGACCTCATTTGATGGTTCATACATTGTATCACTTAGGTCTATGACATGAGCTTCCTCAAGGTGTTCCATGGAAGTAGGGTAAAAATCTCCTTCACTAGAGTCCTCTTGGATTTCTATGGGAAAGAATGCAAGAGGATTAAATACAAAGTTTGAATCACCCCCCCCCCCCATGAAGGTACCCAAGGTTCACCTATCCATTGATTATTCCTAGATTCTTGAGGTTCACTTGATACTTGTGTAGAATTCAAACCTTGATGATCATTGTCTTGACTTGTAACATTAGGAATGGTAGCATATGTGTGAATAAAATCAACTTCTTTATCATGACAAGAATCTTTGGATAGGGAATCCCACTCATAATCTCTAGAATCATCCTCACTCTCAGATCCTACCATGTGTACATGTTCATGAAAATCATGCATAGGGCTTGAACTTTCTCCTTTATTTTGATAACCTATTCCAAATTTATCTTCTTTTGATCTCCAAGCCAGTTCAATGGGTTCTAGAAATCCTCTATTCCTGACTCCTAAGGGTCCTCGTCCCTTGTATCTCATTTTTTTCATAATTTAATACCCTTTTCCATATTGCTTGGTTTGGATGTTGATGTGTTGTACTCTTTCCACAGGATTGTTTGAATTATCTTCCTCTTTGTAGAGCCATTGTAACACTTCATTGTCCTCCTTTTCTAGGGATGATTTATCACTCTCTCATACAAAATGAGAGTTATATTTGTGAGGTGGATGAGGACTTGATGGTTTTCCATGTGTCTTAGGAGAAGTTGGAAAATCAAATAGGGAAACAAAATATTCCCCCACTCCTTTGGAATTGATTATACATTGCTTTTCAAAGTTATGAATCATTTCATTCATCTTTTGGTATTGTTCCTTCTTGGCTTGTTCTCTCTCATCCTTGGAAGGTTTCAAAATTTCCACCTTTAATGTAGAATTCTTAACTAAATTATCATGTGAACTTTGACCCTCATAACTCACTTTCTCCTTTCCCTTAGTTGATGTAGTTGAGTTAGTTTGATTAGGGTTTGAGTTAGATGTAGCATTTGATGTTGACTTTGAACCTTCCTCTTTAGCTTCTTCAATGGTGACATTAGGGATGAATCCTTCCCTTTTGTGAGGAATAAATAACTCATGACTTGGTTTCAATGTGTTGCAATATTGAAAGGGATTAGAATCTCCTCCAATTGTGATCTCTTCATCCATGTGTGGAAATTTAAAGCATTGATGATAGGTGGAAGGTACCGTGTGCATCTCATTAATCCATGGTCTCCCCAATAATATATTATAAGTTAGATTCATGTCAAGGACTTAACATATGGTGTCTTTCTTGATAGGTCCCACTTGAATAGGTAGAACAATCATTCCTTTTGAGGATACTTCTTCCTCATCATAAGCTCTAATGGTAATCTTATTTTTAGGATCAATGGATGATTCGACTAACCATAAAGAATTGACAAGGTTCAATGTGAAAATGTTAAGACTAGATCCCCCATAAATGAGAACTCTCTTGAACCTATGCCTTTGGATTAACACTTCTATATGCAAGGGAAAATTTTGAGGATGATTAATGGACATATCATCTTTTTTAGAGAATGAAAGCCAATGTGGTACAATGAGATGTCCTACCATATTTTGAAATTTATCTTCCTCCAAAGTTATAGGAACACTAGTCTCCACTAGGGATTTTTCCAAGATCTCTTTGTGGTTAGGAGAAAGTTTCAACAACTCCAATATAGAAATTTGTGCTGGAGTTTTGTGTAGTTGATCAACCAAACTATAAGGATTTATTGAAGAAGATGTTGGTTTAGCCAAAGTAGTTGTTGGAGTAAGACCAAAAGTTTTTGGGGCACTTCCTTGTAGGGTAACTCTTCCTGCTTGCCCCTTAGTTACAACATTAGAGGTCTCTTTGTTAAGTTGTTCTTTGATTACCACCACATTGATAGTGTAGATGTCTAAAATCATTCTTATATTAATTTAATTAATATTCACATAGTATTATAATTAATTAATTATATTTTTTATATTCTTCTATCTATTTAATTAAATTTATTTAATTAAAATATGATCCACCTTCTTTAGTATTTAAATTTAATTTAAATACTATCCGCTTTAATGTATTAAATCTTATTTATATACATTTCCCCCATTAATCCATTTTAAATAAATTTTTAATTTATTTATTCCTCCACCTGACTTAATTCTACTAAACCACAATTAATCTAAATATAATTTGGATTAAACTAATTTGAACCTAGATCCTACCCTACCTCACATCACTCTCACCAAATAAACCTACTTACTAATTAACTAAGGTTAATTAGGCTGATTTCTTGATTCCTACACATATTAGTCCTAATTATTTTCTCACACATGTGTGAGCAAATTTCCAAAAATTGACTTTTCCAAATAATCCTAATTTGGTGCCAATAAGGTTTCTTACAATCTTGATGACACTTTCTTACACTTTCTAAAAATGTTTTATTGGACAAAAACTCTTACACCTCTTACAAGATCTTTCACATGTGTACTTTAAGTACACCTTGACCCATCACATCAAAATTTTCTCACACATGTGTGAGAAAAGTTGGCCTCTTGCATGGCTTATGTGTCTCTCATGTGGCACCTATGTGGATGCTACATGAACTCCACCTCATCCAATCCCTCTCTCTCCTCCAAAAAATCTATAAATAGAGGCCATTGTAAAGAGCAAATCATCTCTCATTTATGCATTGTTATCATGCTAGTTTAGTGTTTGAATTTCATAGCTTATTTTCATGTTCACACTTTTAGTTCATTTATAAATCACATCTTATGTTTAATCAAGGAATGAATCTAGATATTGTTTCAAATGCATGTCATTCTATTCTAGATTTGCATCTTCATCATCCACATTTGGTGAAGGCTTGAGACAAGTTCCTCATACTTTTTTTTGAGCTCTTCATTTAGTTACACTTAGTTGCATTTAGTTTCAATCAATAAATTAAGTGGTATTTAAGTACTGTGTTGGGAGAGAACACCCACATAATTCTCTAAGAGAAAATCAACAAGGCATTGGGTGCCCTTGTTCAGCTCATCGGAGGTTGTGATGAAGTCCCTTGTTTTCTTAGAGTATGTTCTTAGACATGTCTAGTTGTTTTAAATGATTTATATCTCTAATGTTTGCATGTCTCAGCATGCTCCCAATAGGTAGGATTTTAGCACATACATTTTGGCTCTCTCAGTGGGACTCACGTCCCTAATTTTCAAATTTTCTAATGTATTTTCCATGTTTTTCAACATTTTGGAAAAATTTTAAGTAGAGCCGTCTGTTGGTTCTATTCTTGTTTAGGGTGTGTCTTGTAAAATTTTGAGGCCCCCTGTCGTTTGTTTTATCCAAAGGTTTAAAATTATGGTTAAAAATTGTTCTCATGCCACAACAAATTCTGTTCTAACCCTTGACTTAGTTGAAAATGTTGAAAAAACCCTTGTTTCATGTCTCTTAGTGTAATTTTGGTCATAAAAACCCTAAGTGTTGAAATGTCTTCTAATTTCACGTTACCTTTTTCAGTTAAGTCATGTCTCGAATGGGTTCATTTTAAAAGTGATCATGTGTATTAAAGTTGTCACTCCTAACACTGGGGTCTCACATTATTCCCAATGTCTAAAGTTCGTTGAGATTTTAATTAAATTCATTATATGCCAGGCACTTCTATTTTGATCTGACCGATCACTTAATTGCTTATCTCCAAAGTAATTGACATCTATCACTTAAGCGATTAAGTCTGAGCGATGCATGTCCTTGGTGGGGCCGATGGTCATAAAATTTCTCAGCTAAATAGTGGGCAAGTCACAAAATATTGATAGTCAGCTTAATCACTTGGAGGTAAAGTGCTCGAGATCTAGGGGATAAGAGATTAAGTGGTGCTAACACATGGCATAAAAGGTGGGTCTAGTACAATGCGGAAGTCATGTTAATAAGAGTGCAAGTGTAAAAATATCAGATGGTTTGCTTAATCACTTAGAGGTAAAGTAAATGAAATCTAATGGACAAGCAATTAAGCAGTGCCGACACGTGTCTTGGGTGAATAGTTGTTTCTAGGAAAAGAAGAGAACCATCAGATGAAAGAGATACTATTTAAGATCTATGACCTAAATTCAAATTTATTAAAATAAGTTTCAATGAGTCACTAAGCCACGAGTTTGAAGAAAAAAAATTGATTGCAGAACGTGTTGTCACTCCATTCAAATTCACTACAAATGACTGATTTGATTGAAGCCATAAAATTGGTTAATTCAACTTGAAGCCGCAATAATTTACCAAATCCATTCGAGCAAAGAACAGAATTGCAGAGATATTCAGCTCCTCGCGAAAAAATTACAGAACGGCTAAGTCTTCACTAAATTCAGCAAAATTCAGGTTCCTAGTAAGATTTGCAGTTCAAAAGGCTTTCAAAATTATCATTTCAAAATTTGAATTTCATCTCAGCAAAAGGCCTTAGGTTCAGAATGGCCCCTATGATTGAAATATTTGGAGAAGTATATTACTAGAAGAGAAATGTTAGGGAGGATCTGTTGCAAAAATTAAAAGGATCCACGGGTTATGCAACCCAGATCAAGAGAATAGTTCCATCACATCCCCGTTTCAAAATATGAGAAGGTTTGTATGAATTAGGTAGGTGGGATAAAGATGTTAAAACTAGTCTGAATAGTTTAACCTTGTTCAAAACTGGCCATAGCCAGAGGAACACCCCTACCCCTAATTGTAACATATGGGACTTGGATGTAGGAAAATTGATAGTACCTAAGGTTTTCATAGATATAGATGTATTTACCCTGATAGCCAACACTTATGAAAAAGTATCTAGGGTTGTTAGGGATACATAGGGAAATGTGTTGTTGACAGACTCAGCCGATGAAATTAGAATAATTTTCAAGTTGAGTGATACTTCAATAAATATGGGTGATATTAACTTTAAATACTTTAAGGAAGTATACTAGACCCAGAGGGAGTATTACAGAAATGAGGCCTTGAAAGGATACTTTAACAAGATAGGGGACTTGATTGTAGTAGGGCCTAACACACCAAAACCATTTAAATTGGATTATTTCAATGGAAAATCCAAGAAGATGTATAGTGCCTTGTGCCAGGTTCTAGGAGAAGATGAAGAAGTAACAATGCCTATTCATATAATGATCATGGTGGTTCAGATTCTGCTTCCCCACCTAGCAGCAATTTTTGACTATGCCTCTTACATTGCCCAACAAATGCATGAGGGTTTGGTAGGTATCCAAGAAAGAAACATACTTAAGCCAATGGGATGGTATTCCCTTATGATGCACATGTTTTTTGTTTAATAATGCTAACTTCATTGAGGAAGAGATGGACCTGACTAAGTTCCAAGATGATGAGGAATTGCATGTTCAGATGTGGAGTGTTGATCTTTCATGGGATAGAAAATAAGCCACTTATGTATACTTTGATAGGGTTTTTCCACTTGGCTTAGGTCATTGTTGTGCAATCAGAATGCCAAGATCCATACAGACATGATGAGGCCGCTAAGACCCATGGAGTTTTCCCCAGAGTTAAATATTGCTCACAATTGGGGAGATTTGATTTTATACCCTATTTCCATAGTGATAAGGGTTTATGGGTTCAGGGGAACCCCTAATGTTCTACCCTACAGAGTGCCTTTAAAGATTGGAATTGCAGAGCTTTTGAGACAATTGGGTGGATTACAGGAGGAAGCCCTAATAGGAAAAATTAAGGGAAGCATTTTCCCTACTCTCACAAGAGCCCATTATTTCATCATAATAAAGGGTGGGTGGGCATGGTTTGATAAGTATTTTGAACCTTAACACTTAGTAACATCTTTATCTAGGTGTGCAGATAATGAGGATTTTATAATGGGGATGTTCAAAAAAAGAACCAAGTGTTAAACATTAGAGCACCGGTTTAATTACCCTGAGGATATTATTAGAATTTTTTTTGATCTAGGTGACCAAGAGGTCAGGAAAGAGAAATGGGTGGTGTATAAGAAGTCTTTGGACTTTTTACACAATTTTGATAAGTCTTATGATCCTTTGAAGGAATTTTTCCCTTGGTAAAAGAAGATTGAGTCCCTAATGACTCTATTCGAGGGAATCATGCAGACCCTCAGTGAGAAGAAATAGAGGATAATGGAAGCTGAGCCAGAAAAGGCTCATGCTATCTTGAGAAAACTTTCACAGGGAAGAGTAGTCCCACTAGGGAATTATGTGGTGTACAAGAGGAGAGGGTACACTACTATCATGCCCAAAATTGATAAACCTTCTGAGCATAAAGGAAAGAGGCTAGAAAGTACTAGTGCCCAAGGAATGCCCTCTCCCAAAAAACAAAAAGTGGATGGAAAAGAAGAAGAAAGTGAGTTGTACTCTCCCTCCCAGTCCCCTATGCATTTTGATGACAAAGCCATTGCTAAAAAATTGGTTCAAATGAGGAACACTGATGAAGTTTTTGTCACTGCCCAAGAATTACAAGGAGTCCCAAAGGCACCTAGGCATACAATTGTTGACCTCACAGTGGCAGAATTCATAGGTCAAGAACTAGATCATGTAACTAGGTAGGCCAGTGAGGAGTTCTTTTTAGACAAATTTTTTTTCAAAACTAGGGCCTTCATTCAGTTCCTATGGATAACTCACATTGATGAGTACAAGGAAAAATGCCAAAATTTGTAGGAATCCCAACCAAATCAGCCCAAAGATGATATTGAAAAAGAGTTCAAACAGGAATTAATGACCAAATTTGACAAGATCACTCCTTAAGAGGGCAGGGAGTTGGTAAAGAAATAGGGATTCCTTATCCTACCTCAGTAGGAATTAGCTGATGCAGTAGTTTTTGATGTTGTCAGAAAGGAGGAAAAACCATTGAGCATTGTTGGGACATCAATTCATGCCCAATTTAGTGAAAATCATGCAGCCCTAGCAATCTGGGCATTGAAGAAAAAGGACAGAAGAAGAGTGAAAGAAGATGATAAATTTGAGGATGCAGAAAGCCTCATTTTCAAAAGAGTTTTGCATACCTTAGGTACTGAGGCAGAAAACCTTGTCCTTCGAACAACTAATTTGAGCCTGAGGGTGGCTAAAAAGGAGAAAGAGGCTTATTGTGTGTAAGAAAATACACTTTCATGAAATTAAGATAAAAGACAACAATCTATGGAAGATAATACAAAACTAATATAAAGAATTGAAGCTAAATCTATATCATCTCATGGTTCTCTATCTAAGCTTTGTTAAGAGATCTCTCATGCTTAATCTCTCTCAAGGACAATCCTACAACGAGATATGTATGAAATTCAATGCTCAAATCTAGCTAGAATGCTTAAAAATGCTTAGAAATTCTCCAAGATCATGAAAGAAATTAGCAAATGCTCCTAAACATGATACTAAATGATGATGCAAATGCTAAAAACTCTCTCAAATCTCTCAAATGCTCCTCAATATGCTCTCAATATTTCTCTCAATATGTCTATAATAAGGATGCTTTTGCTCT